>VXAU01003742.1:660661-860729 GCA_013399695.1 Formicarius rufipectus | reverse complement strand
TATAAATAATTTATAAACATGTATTTTATATATAAATACATAATATATAAATATAATTTATCTAAATTATATAACATATATATATTCCAAATGTATACTATTTATATATAATGTATAATGCTCTAATATATATATGTTATGAACTATATATATGCACACACAGTGTGCATTACATATATATACATATACACACACACATGTACTTATATATACACCTATATATACATACACACACACACATTTGGGTGTGTATGCATACATATGTATATATGTGTGTATATATATGACTGCATGCGTGTATATATATATATAATATATATATGTATCTATCTAAAGATACGTATCTTTATATGTATCTATCTAAAATAGATGGATGAATCTATCTAAAATACGCACACACACCCCTCCCCCGCCCAGTGCCATCTTCCAGAGCAGCAGCGCTCCCCAGGGTCTCTCCCAGCCGGGCCGGGGATATTGTCCCCGTCTGTGGCCGAGCCGGTGTCTGTGAGACAGCAGCGACCTCCCAGAGCAGCCGGACCAGAGGAGGAAGGCAGCGCACACGGGGCCACAGCACCATCTGCGGGCTCTCCCTGTCAGCCGCAGCTCCAGAGCGATTGTGGATTTACCTGGTCGGAGTTAGGGGAGCCTCAAAGCAGCGGCCGGGCAAGCACAGCTGGATGGAAGCAGGGCCCAAGAGACGTGCTGGCTGTGTTCTGAATTTAAACTCCAACAGAGGGACTAAATGTTAATGGAGGGGGAATTTTTGTGGTGTCTGGTTTTGGTTTGTTTTTTTTAGGGAACAGAAAGCCATATCCCATAGGAGTTCAGGAGGTGATGTCTGACCTCTCTGCATGGAATTTGTAATAAAAATTAAAAAGGTGGTCACTCCCAGGCTTGCTGCATTAGAAAGGGTTCAACAGGGAGTGCTGGGGAAGGGGAAAGAAGATGTTTAACCCCACTGATTAAGGAACACAGAGTTAGATTGGAAATCCTTCAGCATCCTCTCGTCAGCACTTGGACTGCCCCCAGGCTGGAGGGTCCCCAGAGCGTCGCAATTTTTACTCTTCCCTGTAACCCGTGTTTTCAGCCAGGAGAGGGAGTCAAAGATAGCTGGACAGAGAGCGGGAATCCCAAGAACCAGCAGTGGGAATCAAGGCCCTTCTGCAGCATCCGAGGTTCAGCTCTGGTTTATTTCTCTTCCAAGGATTCACCCTTCCAAATGGAAAATGTTTCAGTGATGCCACACCTGGCAAGAGATATGGCAGCATGGAAACAAACTGAGTGTGTTACAGGTGTTCACCTGCAGAGAGACATTCCAGAGAAGTGGAGTACATTGATTCCCACCTGTGCTGATTGGCCAGCCCAGACCTGGGTGCAGCCTTGGCAAACTGGTGCCTGAAGATGGAACCAGTTTGGATCTGTGTGAATTAGACCTGTTTGTGATGTTGCTCCATGGCCTTTCCAGTAGATTTTGGGGGAAATGAGGCTGGAAGGGACCTCAGGAGGACAAGAGAACTTCCATTGATCCCATTTCCATTCAGACAGCTCCTGCAGCACAAGAAGCAGCCAGATGGGACCTGGAGTCTCAGGGGAGAGTTAACCCCCTGAAACTGGCAGCTGCAAACAGTTTGGAGGGAGATGTGTGTTGGGGAGATGGATCTGTGGCCTCACAGCTGAAGGGATGATAGAGTTTCCTGGATCACCTGATCTAGCTAATTGCTGATTTGAGAAAAGGCTTCAAAACACCAAACAGCTGGGAAATACTAGAGCTGCAAACAGGAACTTATGCTACAGGTTGCAAAATCTGCTTGGAATTTGCACCCTCTCAAACAAGGGAGGGAAATTTAGCAGGGAGGTGACAGTTCCAGTCCTGACCGGTTAATGTCTGTGGCAACAAGGAACACCAGAGTGAGCAGGGATGTTTGAGAGGAGTGACGTGTGAAGGAAACTCTGCTTTGGGAAACACAAGGGCAGAAAACAAGGCAGAACCAGTAGCAATCATATTGAGAGATATGAAAAAGGACATTAAAATAAGAGCAAAAGCATTAGGCAGGTGAGAGAAAATGAGAAAGGAAAGTAGGAGGGAGAATACTGCAGAGTGAGGAAGGGCTGAAAGTGTAATTTGGGGATGGTCCTTACTTCAGTTTTTCTTATGTGGGGAGTGTTGAACTCATGGAGAACAGAGGATGGTGAATGTGAGAGAGGGGGTTCAAGCACCAAGTTTGTAGGAGGAGTTTTAAATTATGGGCTCAGAAAATCACAGGAGCTGTAACAAGACTTTCTATGATTAACTCTTCCTGGTGTTGGTATCCTGTGATTAGAAACCAGTAAAGGCAGAGCCTGTCTATAAGGAAGTAAAAACTGAAAACAACCATCCAGGAACTGACAGTGCCAGGAGATGTGCTGGCTGTGGCCTGAATTTAAATTCTTCCTCCTAGGAGGGAGAATTTTGTCCTTACCTGCTGTGGCAGAAGGCAGAAGGACTTGCACACCACATGCCCCAACCCTCCCCAGCCAAGAGGAGATGAACCACCCCAACCCTGCCACTTCATCAGCTCCAAGTCTACACTCCTTGCAGGAGCTTCAGTCATGAGTTGTGTTGTGACCTTGAGAGCCACTCGTGGAGCTCCATGGCAAATCCAGCCCTTCTCATGCTCCTCTCTCCTATCACATGTGATTCATACCTTTCCCAGCTCTGTTCCTGAATGCTCCCTCGCCCTGCCGTTGTGTTATAAATGAGTGGCTGTTGGTGTTGGTTGATATTTAATGAAGTCCATGTAATAGTCTTCACTTATTTACTTACCCAAACCCAGTCTTAATACCCAGCCTGGGAAAGTTATCTTGGCTTCTTTAAGCTTTTCCACCATTGGCAATAAACATTTTACAGTCTTGGCAAGCTGAGGCTGAAAAGAGAGAGCATAACTTCAAACAGCATTGCTCACAGAGAAGGCTTTAAACTGATATTAAATCACTAAACTGTGCAAATATAACAGTCCTGTAATAAAGATAATCTATGCACAGTTCAGGCCAGGAGGGGCTCTGGTCCTTGGGGTGCAGGTGGAATCTCTAGACCCCACAAATTAAAGAACCCTTTTGGGAAGCTCAGCATCAGAGGAGAAAGCCACTGGTCATGCAACACTAAAGTGCAGTCAGATCCCCAGGAAGCCCAGTGTGTGGTCACAGACACCAGTCCAGGCTTTGAGAGACTTCCCCACTCCATGGCTTTACTAGTTTCAAGAGCAGCAATGTTTCTGCAAAAGCCTGGTGAGTATTGTGCTTGGCAGGACCTTTGAATGTTTTAAATATCACAGGATTTCTGTAGTTTAATTTCATAGAATCATAGAATAATTTAGGTTGGAAGGAACCTTTAAAGGTCATCTAGTCCAACTCTTGATTTACTCTGAACTGAGTGTTTTTCCCAGCCTTTCACTGTGCTTCACAGCGCCCTCATGCACTGGAAGAAAAGCAATTGTTTCCAAAGTAGGATGGGTCCCTGGCAGGATTAACCCTTGTTGAGGGCTGTTATGGTGCTGCTCAGGGACCTGTGCTCCTTGCAGCCCCTCCATGGCCATGGCTGCAGCTGTTAGAGCAGAAGAAGCACTTGGGTTTGTTCCTGCAAGAAACCAGTTTGTAAATGGTGTAGGATCCTTTCCAGGGACAGAATGAGGGAGGCATTGCTGGGTTGGACTGGCTGCTCTTGCTCTTGGGGCTTTCAGCCTGGGATCCACCATGGACCCTTTCCTCAGTGGGAAGGAGTGAAGTGGGATTAGATTTTGGAGTAACCCCTGAGCAGTATCTCAGGCACTTGCACAGCCTTGGGTTGAAGGAATGGAGCTGTGTGGTGGGCTGTGAGGGGCAGAGATGAATGCAGGAAATAGGGTTTCAGTGGAAATGTAAGAGCCTGCTTTGCTGGAGTTGTCTCCACTGCCTCCTCCATGGGTGTGCAGCACAGCAGGTCTTCAGTGTGCTCTCCCAGGTGAGATGTCACTCTAATCGCACAACTTATCATATTCTAAAGAGAGGGCTAAAAGTCACTCAGAAGTGAGGATCCAAATAGTTGTCCTTTGTCTGTGCTGGAAGTGCTCCAGCCCAGAGTCAGGGATTCTGGATTTGGCACTAAGATTTCTTTTTGCTGCTTTTTCCTCAAGCTTTTTTCTCAGTTGCTTGCCCCTTCAAGTCAGCTCCGAGTAGATTTTAGGAGATGGATGAAGCAGCACACCTCATGTCAGTCATTAATGGTAGTAGTAACCCTTCAGTAGGATTAATTAATAAGTATTTTTAAGGCACAGTGATGTTTTGGAGAGTCCTGGAGAGGAACACACAAATGTATTATTGAGTTACTTCATTGTAATGACTTTCCTGGTCAGTGAGGGGGAACATGTCGTGTTCAGACAGTGCTGACACCTGGGTTCCAGTGAGGAATTCCTGTCTGACTTGTGATGTTCTCTGTAGTGGGTGTCTGTCCAGGCATGTCCCTCAGGCAGCTCTTGTGCTGGTTGTCACACCCAGTTTCCAGGAGGAGGCAGAGAATCACAACAGCTCTCCCAGGCCAGAATCATCTGGTGTGGGATTCCCCAGGCTCACAAGAGCTCTGTGATCCTCATGTGTCCATGGGGTCACAAGGGACAAGATTCCAGCCAGGCAGAGCTACCAGACGTGACACTGGAGAGGAGCATTGCCTGCAGAGCTCAGGGGTTTGTGTAACCCATGTCTCCTCCTGCAACAGATCTCCCAAGGCAGAGGTGGCCTCAGGCCTCTGAAAACTGGAGAGGCAGTCACAATCAGGCAAGCCTGGCATCATTCCAGGTCCAAAACCAGAGCAAGCCTTCAATACAGTTCCCAAAACACTTTCTTTCCCAGACCCAGGTTAGACTCAGAGCTCTTCTCCCCCTGGACTTGAGCTGGGAGCACTCTGTTGATCCCAGCAGCCTCTTTCGTACACAGGACACTGAACTGCAATCTTGTTTGTGCCAAGCTCTCCTGCTCACTCCCACCTAACGAAACTGGCAGCATATTGCTATTTTTATTGGCCTGGCTGGCAATTTTTCAGGTGCTAGGTGTGTTCATGATCGTAAGGGTCACACCTCGATTAGGAATGGGGAGTGGGATTTTAAACACACCTCACCATGCCTCCTCCAGCCTCTCTGTGGAGAGAGGGGTTGTGCAGTGTGTGGCCTCAGTTCCCTAGTTGGTTGGAGATACTTGCATTCAGCCTTGAGGGAACTGGCCAGCCTGGCACACAGAATTGCCTGGCTCAGCAGTGCCACGTTGCTGAGCCATCCCTGCTGCTTCTTGGTGTTCATGACTATCTGTGCCTGTGTGTGCACTTGCAAGTTTAATAGCAGCAATAGCTGTTTTTGTCAGAGATGATATGCAAGCAATAAAACTCGTTTGCCATTCTTTTTTTTTTTTTTAATCATCTCCCACTGAGATATGAAAGCTGTGGGAAAGGCTCCAAAGCCAGTTGGCTCTTTCAGATGGAGGTTATATAAGGAATAAGAAAAGAATGCATTTCATAGTGGCCAGAGGACCTAAAAATACCACTTTCACAGATCTTTGCTTGAACATCATGAAAGGATCCTGCAGCTGGAGATAGTGCTTTCCAGGAAATTATCCCTAGGCTAGGCTGGAAGCACAGAAAGCTCAAAAACAGTGTAAGGAAGTTGTGTCTCAAAGGCCAGTACTTACAACAGCCCTCTCCTGTGACATGGGACGTTGCCTGTGGGTTCCAGGGACCTCAGCAGGATAAAACACATCCTATGAGTGGCAACACCAATGTCTCAGGATGGTTCCAGGCTGGAGTGACAAAAGAAGTGAGGGTTGGGAATGAGGATGCCACTTAAGGACAAGGTTGCTTCTGGGACAGTTCATATGTGTGTGTTTTTTTCCAAGTGAGCTGAATCCAGCAATAAGAAATCTCCTGTAGGAACTGCACTGATTTAAGATTAACCAGATAAAGGGCAACCTTGATAGAGCAGTTCATGGGAAGGAATCCAGGAGAATTTATTGCTTTAAAGATTTGATATTACATATATGGAGTTTTTAGAGCATATACCCAGGTAAAACCAACCATGGGTCACAGCAGAGGAGTCCTGGGGGTTTTTAATTCCACATTAAATAGAGTGAAATAACTCCTTTTCTTTGTCTTGACTGGATTAACCCCTCAGTCTTGTATGTTGTGGGATAACACATGTCCCATGACTGCCTTTGCTGCCTTTGTTCAGGCATTCAGCAATAATTGGAGCTCTGGATCATCACAGATGCACAGATAGGGCATGTTATTTGAGGTCTGTCCTACTCTCCCTTGACTCCAGAGTAGAGGGGAACTGTATGTGCTGTCTCCACATGGTCCTCAAAGAGAGTCTGGATCTCATCCCTGCATCTCATCCCTGCCAACAGTTTTCACCAGTATGACTGCCACTGGGAAGACACTGCATGTGCAAATGGGATGGATAATCAGGCTGCTTCTCATCCTTTGTGCCTGGACTGACACTGCCCACCTCATTTCACATCAGGGGTAGGTGATAGGGGAACATGAAGGCCATCTCCTTCAGATCTGAGCTTCAGGAAGTGCTGGATGTTGTTCCTTCCCAAAGACCTAACCTTTACAACCTTCTAGACCTCTCTCTCCTCTCCCTGTTATCTTCCTGGGCATGCTACAGCTGAGCACAGGCTCCCTGTGGTCAGAAGAGCAGGTCATTAATTCTCTAATTATCGGTGTATTTCTTCACTTTTACAACCAGTGACAAATTGACTTTCACTCGATCATCTTATGGTGACCTGTAGGCTCAGTCTGCCTCTCACCTGCTGCCAGCAGCAGGGTGGCTGTGTGGGAACCAAAGCACAAACATCACCCCAAAGTGCTCAGAAATTACCTTTGAATTACAAGAGGGACATAAAAATGGATGTGTTTGAAATGTGAATACCATATTTTAGCTCCCTTTCCTTGGCTTTCAGAATGTGGTTACTTCAAGTCTTTAAGTTCCCTGGAATCACGAAAGCAAATATTTATTTTTCATGTTTGTTTTTCTTTTAATGAAAATTGGGATTGTCATTTAAACTTGTGATTCCAGCACACGTGGCTTCAGGACAGACACCAGCTAGCATTAGGCTTGGCAGGAAATAGTGACGGCTGGCAACATTGTCAAACAACTGTTTGGGCATTTTCCTCAGTACACATATGCTTTGTGCTCAGAGCAACAGGGAGGTGAGCCCCTTGATTTACAGTAAATCCTCCCAGAAGAAAGAAATCCATTTGTCTGGGAAAAGTTAGAAAATATTTTTGCATTTATTTTTCTCTTTTTTTTTTTTTTTTATTTAATGAATACAAACTCTAGTGAAGAAATATTTCTGTTTCCATCAGAAGGCAGAAACCAGCAAAAAATTAATGTACAATATAGAGGAATACTTGGTGCAAATGGACCAAAAAGGATTCCCCACTGAGTATGTCTACATACAGAATAAAAGGTTGCTGCATTGGAAAAGACAGCCTGGTTATTATGGGGTCTTTTTTTTTGCATTTAATCTCCCAATTATAAATAATCAATGTGATTTACAGAACAATTTACAGAAAATTATTGGATTCATCATTGCAATAAATTACTTGGTACGATGCCACCAGCATTGAGGCGATGCAACACTTCTGATGCCATCAGCACGAGGTGAGGTGGTGCATTTTTTGCATTGGAAATGAAGGGACAGACCTGCAGCTCCTCTGGCTGAGCTGGCTCAGAATTGTCCCCACCAGAGACCTCTCTGCAGCTGTGGTCCCACCAGCTCCATCCTCTTGAGAGGCCAGAAAAGAATCAGGCCTGAAGTTCTGCAGGGCTCTGCAAGCTCCAGCCCTGCTGGCACCTGGAGAGGCAAGAGCTGGGTGCGGGAGGGCTCCTTTCCTGCTTTCAGCTGTAAACCAAAGGTCACATCTGCAGGGTTTTGGCACAGGCAGGCACAGAGAAACAGGGATGGGGGCAGGAGGGAGCAGAACAGACCCAAGGCTGGGGCAGACCCAAGGGGTTTGGGTGAGACACACCGTTTCATGACCTCTGTTGTTCTCTGCAGGATTCAAAATATTGTAATTTTGAGGCTGCTGCCCTCAAACCTTCTGAGGTCTGAAGGAGTCATAATGAAATTCTTATCATGTTGTGGAAAGCTGTAAATCTGTTATCAGCCACTCATTCTAAACTGAAGGAGTGGCACTGGACTGGAGAATTAGATTGTATAGCATACCTTAGCATTAAAGCTGGGTCTGAACAGAGATCCTGAGTCACAATGCTCCCAACACTTGGGCAGCCCAAGACCTTGGTCCAATCTGTGAGACTCAAGCTCTTCTCACCCTCATAGGTCTCTCCCCTTCTGATGTTCTTCTGCCCACTTCCTTCCAAATAGACATCCAGTGATCTTCTGACTCCTGAGGAGCAGTAGTGGGGCCAGTGATATTTTGGGCAGTGCTGCCAGCCTGTACAGGGGTGACTCCATCCCATTAGCTGAAATCTCTGGAATCCCATGGTCCTCCAAATTCCTAGCCCAGGAGGCAGTAAGTGGTGTAAGGGAAGGATTTGGCAGTGGTTGCCTCTCTGAGCTTTGTGATGAGAGGGCAGGCATGGCACAGAAAAAACCAAAATGCCTCAAAAGGCAGAAAGATCCAAATAGAGGAGAATCTTGGTGGGTCAGACTTTGCCCCAGTATCAGCTGAAAAGATGCTAGACCTGGTTGGGAGGGTTAGTGTGCTGAAGGGTGACACCATGCAGAGACCTGGGACTAGCCAAGGCTGAGGAGCAGTTCTGGGCAAACCCCAGGTGCTTCATCTGCTCCTGGGGGAGCTTCCATCTCCATCAAATTTGGCTGGACTGGGGACTATCAGGGGAGCTGGCCTGGCTGTGGGCAGGAGATTCTGCACTCACATAGCACTGAGAATTTCTTGTTGGCAGGGTCCGGTGTGTGCTGAACCAACGCTGAGGTGGCAGTGGGGGAACAGCCAGCTGCACTCTCCCCAGCCAGTCACTGCAACCTCCCCACAGAGGGAGGCAGGAATCTAGCCCTTCTTACAAGGATTGAGGGTCTCAGTAAGGCTTTAGCCTTAGTTTTGGGTCTTGGGGCTGCCCATGGCACATGCTGTCCATAGCTGCAGGAAGACAGCTCTAGGTGGTGGTGAACTAGTCCAATATGCAAGTCTGTGTGTTTGTGCCCTCTGGGTGGCTTCTCTTTTCACAGTGACAGAGTCAGTTTGGGCTTTTGTCCCACACAGTCTTCCAAAGGAGGCAGGCTGGTCTGCAGGTTGCTAGATGACCTCCTGTTTTGTGATGGCAGGTTGTGGGATGGACGTGGGCTGTTTTGCCACGGTTGCAATGGCTCCAGGCAGCAGCTTGTATTGCTCTGGTCCTGAGCCTGCAGGTGGAGATGGCTGTGGAGTTTCTGGAGTAGCTACAGAGAGAGAAACAAAATTAGAAAAGGGCCTCACGGACCTCTGGGATCTGTTCTCACTCTTGGGGGTCCGGGTGTCAGCATAGCAGAGACTCAGCTTGTGTGTTTGCTATAAGGCAGCCCACACATACAGGGATGGTTTAATGCCCCAGAAGAACCACAATAATAAACATCAAATGAGGAGAGATTTTGGAATTTTCATCTGTTTTTGGTCAGCCAAGGTCATCTCAGCCCAGGTTCCCAAGTGGTGGCCCCATGTGGTGGACCAGACTCTCCTGTGTTTTTGCAGAGGGCAAACTGAGGTGTGTCTGAACCGTTCAAAGGAAGAGAAACCTTTCCATTGATTTCACTAGGCATTTGATAGGATCATTCATCCCTTAAGGGCTATGTAAAGGTTAGTCTGACAAGAAATATCTTGTTGAATCAGTCTAGCCTAATCTAATCTAACCTAACCCATGTCTCTGTTTGTCTTTCCCTCTTTTCTGCATAGGAATTTCTCACACACTCATTACCAGAGACCGTCTTGCTTGGGAACTTCATTGCAAGGTAGGAACTACCTCCACAAGCACATTGGAAAGCCCCTGGTTTCTCCTGAGAGCTCTCTGTCTCTCTGACAATACTCACACATCTGCCCGTTGTGCATCTGAGGAGGCATTGTGTTGGCCACAATGACATTTGTTCCCAGGTTCTCCTGGATCAGATGAGGGTGCAGGGGGTGGTGGGCATGCGGCGTTTCACTTGATGAGCCTAAAATGATGAATATGACTTTAGTTTCTGCAGTGGCAGAAGGACACAGTTCAGATGGGCAGACTCACTGCACCAAAGTGTCTAAGGCTTTGTGCATATTGTGTGTAGGTGGCTGGAGCATAGCATTCCCTTGTTCCTCCATGAATGCCTTGAACTGGCTAACCCTTGCACGCTGCCTGCATTTCCTTATATAGGATCATATTCTTGAGTCACACCTCCATGTAAAGAATAGCACCGTGGCAACTTTTCATATGCTTTTGTCCCATTGGATGCTCCCAGTAGAAAATCTGAGCTTTCAGACCTTTCAGTGTTAGCTTTCAGGCCTTGCTGTTTTGATGGCTCTGCCTTCTGGCAGAGGAGGATTAGTGAAACAGCTGACTGGTAGGAGATGGGGGTTGCATAGCAAAGCTTGTCCACGTGCAGAGGGCTGGGGACACCCCTCTGTAAACAGATGCACAACTAATGCAGCTCTTTTGGTGAGAAGAAGTAGAGAACCCTTAGTTACCACTGCCAAAGACAGGAGAGATGATTTTATGTGAGTCAAGGGCTGACCTGAATTCAGGCTGCCTCTTAAATTTTTCAGGTAGGGAGCAGTGGCTATGGAGGCTGTCGAGGGAACGGCGACCAGAGAACACTGAGAGGCCTCTTGTCAGACCCTCAAGCACTCACCTCCCAGCAGCATCTCCTGCAGCAGGTTGTCGATCTTGGCCATGCCAAAGAGCTTGACAAACTGGATCTGCTCTATCATCTGCCAGGTGATGCTCTGCAGCACAGGCAGCAGCAGCAGCAGCTCCCCGAAGCGGCCCCGCGAGTCGTACTGCCGGTCATTGATGTAGTCCTCCAGGCTGACCTGCACCTGGTACCGCATCCGCTTGATCTTGGAGGGGTCACTCAGTCCTTTGGCATCTGAGACAAGACACACACACCCCAAACTATCCAGGCTGTTCCCCAGGAGCTGCCCATCTTGAAGTTTGGGTGTAGCCTGAGGTAAGCTGTCACTGATTCCCTGTCGTTTGCTATAACAGACATTTTTTCTCTTCTTAGGCTGACTTCTTCCCTCCCTCTAAGAACAGTTTGGCCCAGAGAGGAGACCAGGGAGCATTTCCACAACTCAGGACCAGTATTAATCAGCATAACCCAAACTAGTCTCCTCTGATGGCACCTTCACCAAGCAGGAGCATACCTGGGTCAAAGAAGATGATGGCTTTCAAGCAGGCATATTCATTATCATCTATCTGCAGCTCCTGGAAGGGGAGGACCAGCTCGTCCAGGACACGGTTGGCCACACGGTTCACCTCCACCAGTTCAGGGCAGTTCCGTGGGATGATGTGGTCATTTCCTTTGGACAAGCAGCACAGAGACCATCACCTTGTCATTGCTCAAGACTTACCAGGGGTGACAAGGAGTTCAGAACCCAGGCAACCAATGCCAAGATAATTTTGAGGGTGGAGGAATTAAGAAGTTCATCCTTCTGCCCCTTCCCTTTCTCAGCGCACCAGAAATGGTGTCATGTGTTGCCAGAGCAGCTTCTCATTACACAGGAGCCACTCAAGTGAGGAGAAGCTGACTGAGGAGTGAGAGCTTTTTTCTGAATCACACCACAGCCTGCTTACACAAACCCAGGGGTGCACTGTGAATGTTCACAGTCCAACTTTGCCTTATGCCATAGCCTTTGTGTGAATATCTGCCAAGCCTCCCTGCACCCAAAAGTTGTGCTAGGCTCACTAAAACACAAGTCATTACCCTGCAAAAAGGATGTCCACAAACACTGATCCACCCTCTCCTTCACCCCAGTAGGGAAGCATCACAGATGCAGATGGGCTGGGAGCAGAAGTGCACTCCTTACCTAGCAGCAAGACATCCTTGAACACCATGGACCTCTTGGCAGCTCCCAACAGCAGATGTTCCCCTGCATGTGCACGCAGCAGTGCTACCTGCAAGGGCAGGGAAACATAATTTGGGTGATGCAGAGACAGAGACAAGGCTGTAATTTCATGTAAGCAAGAGAGAAAGCTCAGCATTCCTGTACTGCACTCAAGGATGGGGAGTGAGAGCCCCTCTCCAGTCACAGTGAAAGAGGTCAAAAAATGCTTTAGCCCTGTGCATAAACAGGTATAAACCCAGCAGAACCAGTAGATAATTAACAGCATCTGAAGCATCCCATGTTCGGGACACATGTCATGAGCAAGACCATGCTAGACTGTCCCAGGACCTCACGCTTGTTCACAGTGGGCTGTTTGCAGACCAACTCCTACCAAGTGCAGAACCAGGGACCACGCTCCACCCTGAGAAGTGGGGAGAAGTACAATCCACTGCTGTGGACATTTGCTGTCCCTCTGGGCTGTGCCCACCTCCCACTAAAATTGTGCTCACTTCCAGTCACCCTCTGGCCACTCATTCTCTCCACAGCCACGGGAACTGGAGCCAGGGAAGCCAAAGGGATGTTTTGCTCCTCTGATGTTAATCATTGAAGTTTTTAATTTTATACCCTCCAGTGGCTCCTGAGAATGTTCTGAATCAGTTAAAAATTTCAGAGATTTAGGCATAAAGAGAAGTTAACAATTGGACATCCTGACACAGAGGCTTCTTAATGTCCAGCCAGGAGCTTCTGCTGGAGAAAACAATCATTAAACAATAATAGAGAGATTCTGAAAAGTATGTGTTATCTCTCAGCATCTGACAAAGCCAAGAGAAGTCTTACCCTACCAGAAATACCAGGAGAATGTCTCACCCCATAGAAGAGAGCTCTGGTTAGGAAAGATGCTGATGGTTGAGAGAGGGATTTTTTTTTTTGCAGATGGTGAAAAAAGTTATGCAAAATAAACAGAGTGGAGATCCTTGCAAAAAGACTATGCACTCATGATACTGGGGAAGCTTTATCTAGATGCCAAAATCTAGCCTCTCTATCACTATCCAAACATGGGTGGATATGTTGGCTGAGCTGCTTGCAATTACCAAAGCTGCACAAAACTGGGCTTCCCTATCTGACGAAACTTTGAGAAGGATGGAAAAAACTGCAAGTTCCAGGGGGAGCAAAGCTCTCACCTAGAAATTTCCTGCCTAATGAAAATTCAAGAAAGTTCAGTTTGTAACCATCACTTGTTTCCTTAAAATTTTGTTGTCTGAGCAGAGTTAAAGTAAATTACTTCAAGGAGACAAAATGATCTCATTTGATATTTGTTCTTGCAGTGATGAATCTGAGAGACATCATTTCATTGTGATTTAGGATAAATATAGAAGTCATAACACAACAAATCATAACTTTGAGATTAAATGGCTTTGCCTCACCAAACCCAGTACTTTGACATTTTGGTGAAGAGAAAGAACAAGGGGTTGGGTATGACCTTTCTTATAAAAATGTTGGCAGTGATGGTTCATTCTCAGGCAACACTTTAATGGTAATCTAAGAGCGTTTCCCAACATTGTATGTACCCACTGGACACGTCTTGACTGGCTGTCATGCCCCTTGGGCAGCCTCCTTGCACACAGATTTGTTCATTCCCCACTCCCTGGCATTTCTGTCCTTCCTCCCATGCTCCCCTGAGTATCTGCTGCCACAGTTCTCATACTGCCCTTCAAAATCATGGATGGCTTTCAGTGATTAGTTTCAGTGCAGCACAGTGTTTCCTCTTAAGCCTTTTGGGACAGGTTTGGAACTGCTCATGATGGGGGTTGGTTGGTCACAACAGATCTATTCCAGTCCACAGGAACCTGTGGAGGATGCTGAGAGCAGCCTCTGCCCCATGGGAGGGCAGGGCTCAGACCATGTCAGATTTATGTTGGGTTTTTTTAATTTCTTTGAGAAATTTTGCAGTCCCACATTTGTAAAATGAGCCCATGTGGCCATTGCTGTAGTTTGCAGAGTTATTATCCAGGTTTAAGGCCTCTGTTCCAAATGGCACAAGGATTCAGTGGGTTGTACAGAGCTGTCCCAGACCCGTGCTGGGCTGCAGCCTGTTTGCTGTGCAAATGGCATTTGCCATTGGAGTCCATTTTTGGTTTTATAGCTTTTGGGATATATTTGCCTAAGGAAATCAACAGATTTCTTACAATTTAAAACAATTTAGCACTTGCACACAATAGAAAAGAGAGAAATATGCTTCCATGTTATCAGCACTGAATTCCCTAGGACTCTGTATGGCTGGGTGGTTATTGAAGAGCTCAGGTTTAGGATTTAGGGAGTTTTGTCAGCTGGATAATCTCAATTTCTGGATATCTTTTCTTGTCACAATATAAAAATTACCTCTAGGCCAATAGGGCTGGAAACTGCCCTAGCTGAAGAGAACATGTGGTGTTGTTGTGACTGCAGACTGGGCAGATTGAAAATACCTTCCTACCTGTGACATAGCCTGTACTGGCCACTGCCAGAAGTTCTATCCCTTCCTTCTGGTGCACCCCCACCAGCCACATGTGCTGTTCAAGGCTGGGCACACATCATGTCCTTCAACATCTGTTGCAGACCTCTGAAATTTAGACTTACACTGGAAACTTGTCCTTGTATCTCTTTGAGGCTGCCTGAGATCCTGCAATGCAGTTTTACAGAGGACATCAAACCCTCTGTGCTTCTCTTCTTTAGGGAACTGGCAAGTGTCTTTTTAGTACTTTGTGTTAAATGCAAACATATTCCTGCTTTTTAACCCTGGAAAAAAGACTTTCTAATTGCCTTGGGAGCAAATTAGTGTTTATCTTTCACAATTCCACACTAGGAGTATGGATATAAACATATCCCCAGGTGAAAAGCAGAAAGAAAGACGGGCTGATTAATTTTTCAATCTTGAGCAGACCTTAGGCCTGCTCAATCTGTCCTGCTAATTCTGATTACCCCAGGCATCTATATAGCACTTCAGGTTTTCAAAGTGCTGCATGAACTATAATTGATGAACAATTGGCTGGCTGAGCTCTGCAAAATGTGCATCTGATAAAGTCCCTAATTTGAGCTCAGTGTTATCATGACTGTGCTCATTGGCTGATTAGCGGCACATGCAAGTGGCCCATGCTGGCATTGTATGGATGCCTGGCCTGTGCTGGCATTGTATGGATATCATTCCCAATCAGCTGCAGCAGTCAGGATAACAGGGTGGACAATGCACAGTCGCCTTGAAGGTCTCAGCTGTCCTTGGCTCCCCACTGCCTTCACCTGGGCAGAGCCAGGTGGGGAAGGATGAGGGGACTTGCCTGGTCATCCAGGGGCAGCTCACAGAAGGCTGGGATGTACTTGGCCCACTCCACCAGCACCAGCAGCTGCTGCTTCATGGACTCACACACGTCAGATATATTGGCAATCTTCTTCCCTCGGATATCTCCGTTGATCACAGAAACTGGAGATGATATCTGGAAGGAGAGAAGAGATCCTTCAGCTTTCGATGCCACAGAGGAAACATGGACAGGAAAATCCTTAGCCCCATTGATGCAGACTCCAGCATCAACGATTATTTTTTTTTCTATTCCACAGACAGCCCCTAGAATAGGTGACCCAACACAACTCATTTAAATTGAGATCACCTTGGGGACCTGTGAACATGGAATGCTTCAGAGCTGAGGCTGCGAAACATCTTAGTAAGCTGTAATGCCTTTAACAGACTGAAAAGAACAGAAGAAATGTTCCTAAAGCCAGGGTCTGCCTCCCACTGAACAAATGTGCTCAGTCAAGATTCAGGAGGGAACAGAGGGGATTGTGCAGCAGTTGGCCTCACCAGTAGCACGGACATGTCCACCTGGTGCTGCTGCACAAGATACTTGGTCCCACCAAAGGGCAGAAAATCGCTTCCCCTTCCACCCTGCTCCAGAGCCAGTGCTTGGCCAGAGCTGCCTTGTCTGCTTTGGACAGCAGATATGCAGGCTCTGCTTCTCTTCTGAGTGACCATGAGCACACAAAGTCTCTGCTTAAGGCAGCTTTCCAAGTCTGACATTGCTTTCTGTGAGCACTAGGTCATAAATATCTGACGTTACCCACTTCGAATTGCTAAAGACAGACTTTAAGGACAACAGTCTCCCACCTCCCACTAGGTTTTAGGTCCTTCTGGCAGAACTGGACAAGTGAAAACATGCCCACAACATGGGTCATGTTAGTGGCATGGTAAATTCCTTGTGACTGAGAGGCAAATGGGGCCATTTCATTTGCAAAGGACAAGCCTGAAGGCTCTGCAAGTACTGTCACACAGAGCTGTACAGGACATCTCCTCCAAACCAAGCACCCAACCTCCTGCCTGGTTCTCATGCATAGCTGCTCACCCAGCTCATCTAAAAATTTGCCCTTAGTCACTACTTTATCCTCATGCTTCTGTAAGCAATTAACTCGACCCCATTGCTGCCCTCTGCCTGCCCCCTGTGCTTTCATACAACATCAGCTCTTCCTGTCCTGCTCCTGCCAGCATTTTCAGCTTAGACCCTGCCAGCCACTCCAAGGAAATGGAATTCAAATGCCACCTGCATTTTCTTTTTTTCAGGTTGCATTACCTGGAGGCTTTCCAGATCACCAGCTATTATTGAATAAATAAGATTGTAAAAATCTCACCATGTATTACCCTAATCAGTGGGCCCGGAAGGCTTAGCAAATAAATAAAGACCTCTGAGTGAGTGACCCTAGATCTTGGAGAAAGCAGCTCCTCAGCAGTATCTTGTTCTAATTAGCCAGGCACATAAAAGTTACCAATTACCGTGCTGGAGCCTGCCTTGTTTAATGAGTCTCTCTGCGCTCTGCGGGAGAGCAGGAGCTACTCTGGATTTGCCCATTGTAGTTTTTATCAGCAGACCCTGCTTCAGACTTACATGTGATGCCACTGCAGGACTCTGAGTCCTGGAAATGTCCTTCCCCTTGTAGATCTGGTGACTTGAGGCCCCATTTTCTCACACCTCTGGAAGCAGCACCAATATTATTTCTATAGGGTATATAAATATATTAGGGCCTGCCTAGGGAAGGGTGAGATAGGGGATGAGTTTGGATATATTTCTTGCATACAGGATTGGCCCTTGGTCCTTCTGGCATATCCCCTCCTCAGGGAAGTGGACCTTACAGCCTGAGCCCAGTGTGGAGCCCAGAGCACAGCACATACTGTCCTGGAGAATCTCCTGGGGTACCCTTCAGGATAACATGACCCTTGAAGCAAGGAAGAACAGGGTTTACCAAAATAAACCCCTCTTCATTTCCCCTAGGACACAGAGTGCTGCTCTCCCCAACTCCCATGAAGGGTGGCAGCTCTGGCCACCAGCACAGCCCCGTCCTCATCACTTGTTCTCACAGACAAACCCTCCCTGCAGCCTGTGTGTATCCATCCTGTCCTGTGTCCTCCCAGGGAGTGCTATCTGGTGTTCACCATTTGTAATGCCCGGACTCATAAACCAGAGTTATCTTTTCAGGTGAGCTCTGGAACTCTAAGAAATAAATTTTGGCAGTGTGCTAGCGGAAATGGGGAATTTCAAGCAAGAACTGGAAAAGATATCTACATAAAACAAGCATGAATCTGAGTCCTTGTGAAACTGTGCAGGAAGCCAGACTCTGAAGTTCCTAATGGCCAAAAGGGGAGGGAGGCTGTTCATCCAAGGCCAGCCCCTTTCGGGTTTAGGCAGCGACAGCTCTTTGAATTTCAGTGATTTGACCCTATTTTCTTCCAGCAGACTCTCCAGCCTTCATGTGTCTCATCAAAGTAGAACAAATCATTGCATATTGTTGCAAGTGAGTTCTGGACCAAGGAGAAATAAAGGGGTGGTTTCAGGTAACAAATGTTTTTTGAAAACCAGTGTTGAGTTGGCAGGTAAGTTACTTAGAAAAGAGGTGGTACTTTGAAGACTGTTATTAAATACTCAGCTGGCTCTACAAGCCAGGTAGTGTCTCATGCTTTTGTATTTGCTAAAGAAGAAAGAAGAGGTACCTGCTGTGCCAGGACTTCTGCCTGCAGGAGGACATTGATGGACGGCAAGCTGCTGTCTTCGTAACTTGATCTCCGGGTGCTGATTCGGTCCCGTTCATTTTGTACAGCTGAAAAAGAGTGTTTTGGCTGAGCTGCAGGTTGTTCATGGCAATGCACACTGAAAACCAGCACAGACTCTTGGCATTCCCCTTCCTTAGCTGCAGTTTCCCAGCTTCCCTGCCAGGCAGGGTGGAGGTGCAGCTGTGTCTGGTTCGTGATGGGATGCCTGTGAGAGCTGACTATATCTGGTGGTTCTGATTTCATATTTGCTTTATTGGACTTTCCTGGGATGGGGTCAATTTAGAACAAAACCACTGTAAGAGTTCAGTGGGAAAATTTCCTTTCAAAGGATCTGAGCATTTATATTTCAAGACACAGGGTCTGAAATGGTGGCCACGCTCACATATGCAGCCCAAAGCTGATGTGTGAAATGAAGGAACTGAGTGTCTGCAAGGCTCCTTTGTCCACATGACTCCTGCAAGTCCATTCAGGAAGCTTTTGCACCAGATTGGTGTAGATGGAAAGCTTACATCTAAGTTACAATAAGGAAGGAACTGCAGAACTCCTCCTTACCTATCCAGAGCAACAGAGCTCTCACATACTTTACTACAAAAGCCTAGCTCACACTGTATTGTCAAACCAGGACAGGTTTGACCACAGTGTGCCTCCCTGCTTGGTCTAGTCTCGAGGACCTGGGCTTTGAGTCAGAGGTGGCAGCAGCCAGAGCAGGAGCAGTTGTGCCAAAGGGGAGGTTTTGCCTCTCTGTCTGTCACGAGGCCGTGGGCTGGATGAAACTCAGCCTGGCCATGCCCGTCAAAACCATCTGCTCAAATAAGCTATTGATCGGTGGCAGGGGAGACAGAACAGTCCCTGCCTTAGGCTGGTGGCTCTCTGGTTTGATACGCTCTCAGCGTATAAATCCACCTGATAAAAAGCAATAATGAGGCTGGGCCAGGAGAAAAGCCCTGCAGTCAGCGGCTGTAAATAGGAGCTCTCAAGGTTATGCTGCTTGTTATCAGTAGCAGGCCCCCGAGTTCAGTCACGCCATGATGTTTTCCAAATGTTTGCTCAGTATTAGCTGGTCATGCACCTAATGTAACTTCTATTGAATATTAACAGACAACAGCACGGCTCTTGGTATGGGATGAGCGGACGCTGCAGGGAGGATTCCTATGTTCTTCAGGAAAAGTCAAGACAAGTCCCCTGCAATACCTCACCCCCTTTAACAGGGAATAAATGTTCCTGCTCAGAGGTGTTCCTGCAGGCCACCCAGGTACCACTGGTACTTCCCTGTTGTCTTCTAGGACCCTTTTACTCCAAAGTTTCTCCTTGTGGGGGTGTGACCTGGGAGGAGCACAGGGTTTAATTTCTCTGCATGGAACAACAGGGCCAAGTGCCTGTTGGTTGTTCCTTCGCAGACATCAGTGGGTTGAACTCTCTGGGATGCCTGACAGCTCCTCTGGCCCGCTCCTGACAGTTTGTCCCTCCACCAATAGGGCCACCAGCAGAGTCCCCAGTAGAGTCCAACAGGACCATCAGTAAGGCCACCAGGTTTTCCTGCCACTCCCAAGAAGCAGGGCTGAACAAGGAGTGAATCCTGCCATGGAGCCCTCTAAGGGGCAGAGCCAGGGAGGTAGGGAAGTTAGGTGGGTGAGCCTGGGCCATGCAAGGGATATATCTATGCTTTTCATATAAAATATGAAGTAACAAAAATGCTCCACCTTGCTCTGAGTCCTTTCTGCTGTGGTTGAAACTAAACTAAACTCTGCAGAGGGTCAGCAAGAACCTACAAATGTATTAGGGAAAAAAGGTGCGAAATGAAAGTTGGACCTGTGCTGGACGCACCTGTCCAGCTGTGGATTTCATGGTGCCCTGGGGACAAGAGCACTTATGGTAGTTTTCCCAAAGTGTTCCTAAATTTTGAGACCTTCCTTGAAGTTTCTGCTGCTCACTGATGTTGAGAACCATTCCCAACCCACACAGATGTACCAGCCATGTGGGAGCCCATGTGATGTGTGTGACAGTGTGAGCAAAGTGAACCAAAGAGCCCCAGGTGTGATTTCTATGTACAAGCACGGGCAGTTCTGAGACATAAGAATGGCCCTGCAGCATTCTCATGGGCTTAGCTTTGCTTGCATCTTGAAGTGCCCTGAGAAGGGGTCCTGAAATTGAATATGGGAGTCTGCAGTGCTCTATGGCTTGCTCTCAGATGTTGGCATGACAGCTGCTTGCATGGACATCACATGTGTGGGAGTGGGCATGTTGGGCACATGCAGGGCTCATGACTGGGGGTCATCTCCCTAAATCCCCCTCTGATGAGGGTCTGGAACACTGGGAAGGGAATACAAGGCTTAGATGTCTGGGTAAGTGTGTAATATGGCAGGGCCTGGCCTTAGGCTGTGAGGGCTTCCTCAGGCATGACTGCTGCTGGGGGAGTGCAGGAAGCAACAGCATCACCCACCTTCCTTCTTCATTCCCGCTCGGAAGCACTTCTTAAGCCTGCAGTATCGGCACTGGTTTCTCTTGTCTTTGTCTACCACACACTGCCTGTTAAACCTGCAAAGAAAGAGAGATGTGAGGAGCAGCAAGACTGAGCCTGAAGGCAGGACAAGACAGAGCCCTAAGCCCCAAGACATGCTCAGAGCAGGTTCCCAGAGATGCACCAGGAGCTCTGGTTGTGCCTTTTCCATGCTTGCTTTAACTTGCAGTTTCTTCTTTCCACTGCACATCTCAGCCCTCTGCCCTACGTCAGGATGTTCAGTAAGGACAGACTAGAACTGAGAGTCATGTGCAGGAGCTCAGGCTGCAGGTCTTACTCACTAATCATTTGCTATAGGATGCCCATAATAGATTAACAAGCCCCAGGGAAGTAAAAAGTGTGACCTAGCAGGGTCAGAACTAACTTGGTAGCCTATGTTGTAGGTTAGATCCCAGTTAGAAAGAAGGAAGTATGCCTTTATTCTGAATAAAACGGGGGTAGAAGGTTGTTTTAGAGTTAATAAAGTTAAGGCACTTTCTCCAGGGTGTTGTGTGGGATCCTCACAGGTTGGTTCTGACCTCCAGACAGCATCACTAGTGTTCAAACTGCTCTGCTGCCACTTGCACTTCAGAGAGGACTTGGGAAGCAACCAGCTCCTTCCCTCCAAACTTGTGTCACCAACTCCATGACACATGGTAAGGCAAACTCTGATCTCCCATGGGTGTGGCTTCTGCAGACAGCACGAGCCTGGTGGCCGTTTGCACCATGAATTTCACTTGCAAATTTGCTCAGATTTACAGCAGATTGATTCAGCTTGCAGAGTACAAGACAAAGGAGTACAGAGCTGGGAAAGGGCTCCTAGCCATGCTGGGTTCTGTAGCTTTTGAAAAGGCTTGTTTCTACCCAAATTGATGCCTGAAAGCTGCTTTTTAATCATTTCTGTAGCACAAGCAAAAGCTTCAGCCTCCAAAGAATGGGGCACCTTGGCTTTTCCAGTGGAGCTGTGGGGAGGGGGCTCTCTCAGCTGACAGCTTAAATAACCCTACGGTGCTTAACATGCATTCATAAACCTGGGGCTTCCTTCTGTAACTCAGATTTCAGAGTCAAGTTGTTCTTCATGTTCTCCAAGTGGCTGTCAGGCCATCAGGAGTAACTCACTCAAAAACTTCAAGGGATTTAGACATTGAACTGAGGATTCCTCAGTTTCCTCTGTGACTCTTTGTGTATGATTTGTTTGGAGCAGGAAGCACGTGGGTCACAACTGCTGATGCCACAGGACAGCCAGGGGCTATCAGCAGTGGCACAAAGTGCACTGCATGAGTTGCAGGAGCAATATGAGTGCCTCATCCTTATAGATGTGCATGCTACAGTGCCCAGCTTGGTGCTCCTTAGATGTTCTTGTACCATCAACAGGCAGTGACAGCATTTTGATTGGATGGCAGGCAAACTTCCATTTAATGATGGAGAAGGAGACACCCCAGGAAGTGAACAAGGTTTGTGCTGCACTCAGAGCACTGAGTAGTGGGGTGCTCAGCCCCTGTAATATGTCCTCTCCCCCTGCCACATCCACAGTTGGCCACATCCATTTGCAAGATGTGCTTGGCCCTTAGTGTATGGGGAAGGACCTCCCAGGATCTTACTGAGTGATCACAGGAGGGCAGTTCCCTTCCCATCTTGGGGGTGAGGTCAGTGAAAGTGGAGTAGGATGAAGGGGGGATGAAGGACCTTGCTGCTGCTCTTTGAGAGCTTTACCATTCAGCTCCCAGGGACTCCTTTGCCTCTGCCACGTGGTTCTGTCCCCTCTGTCCTTACCTGCAGGAGTACATGTGGTTCTTCCGGACGCTTCTCCTGAAGAAGCCTTTGCAGCCATCACAGCTGGAAGCTCCGTAATGCTTCCCTGTGGCGCGGTCCCCGCAGATGGCACACAGTGCGCTCACCCCGATGCTGCTGGAAGTGTTGAGGTTGGCTGCTTCTGATGGAGACGTGTCTGCTTGGGGAAGGAAATGGGAGGAAGAAGACAGTGAGACAGACAGCCAATATTTCCTAACTCAGTTTCCAGTGAGAAACTTGATTTTTGGAGGAATCAGGCAGCAGCAAGCAGGCTGTATGGCAAGGGCTGTTCAGAGAGGTGTGTAAGGAGTGTAGTGGGTGCTCTGGGTTCTTAAGTCATTGTACTTTGAGTGTGCAAAAAGCTCCTTGTGTGTTAGGGTGAGACAGCTCTTCCCAAAGGCCTGACTCCAGCCATGCCTTCAGATAAAGCAGAAGCCCATTTACAGGAGTCACAGAGCAGAGCCAAAATTCCTCAAGGATTTGCAGATGCTTTGGTCTGCAGTTGTGTGGCCAGAGAAAAAGCTGATTCAGAGTTAAAGTTGAGGTATTACAGCTCAGGGTGAGCAGCTGATTTATTCAAGTGGTGTTTGTGTTATAGCACTGAAAGAGCCCAAGCCAGCCCTGAGCAGATGCTGTTACAGGGATGAAGTGACCAGCTCCCTTTCCTGGAGAGTCTCGTTGCCAGTCCTGGTGCTCCAGCCTGCATGGCACTTCTTTGGGAGAACAAGATTTTAACTACATAGCAAACTTAAATGACTTCAGCTGGAAAACTCATGTGGGCAAACACTACCCAGAGTCTGGTAGGACCACAGTGGAGACTGATTTGTCTTGCAGTCCTTACAGACCAAGAGGGACTGGCACTTGCAGGGTTGCTTTGGGAGGATGGGGAATTGCCACAGCTTTGGAAGAAAGTACATCTGAAAGGCTAAAAACCTACACTAAACCCCTCCAGCAAGCCAAACAAACCTCAAGGCTGAAGGGATCAGCCCTTAATTCAGTTGATCTAATTGTCCCCTCCCATGTCTGTTTTTCTGTATTAGCATAGGCACATTCCCCTGCCTCAGTGGAAATGCCAGTTGCAAGTAATACCCAGGATCTACAAAGCCATAGAAACCTGCTGGGGTTTATAACACTTGAGTCTGTTAGTCCCTGGTTTCTGGGTTTGGCTCATTTTGGCTCAGGGACTCAGTTAATGCTCACCCTGGGAGGGTCACAGCTGCTCCCACTTGGCACCCAGCAGAAAGGGGCTGGGTGCTATAAAAGAGCTGGTCCCAAGTGGACTCCCTGTGGTAGCTGGAGTGTGGGTACTGGGGATGGCCAAGGCAAGATGAGGCTGGCTGAGACAGGGCTGCAATTTTAGCTTCTGTCTTGTAGAGAAAGAGGTATTGTTGCAAGTGCTGCATATCCTGCTCACGCCATCCCTCAGCAGGAGTAACTGGCAGTGAGCTAGCATGGGAGTTCTCAAGCCAGCCCCTTCTGCTGGCAGCATCTTTCATTTCCCTGGCTGCTTTCTGTCTTTCTAATTCCTTGTGTCTCTCCTATGTTTCTGTCTGAGTCAGTTTGCTGCCTCTCTGTGTCCTTGCCTGGCCCACCCTGTCACACAGGTGCATTTTCCTGTGTGCAGCAACACCACTGCAAAGCTCCTCTCTCCATTCCCAAATCCCTGAGCATCTCCCAAGACCATTCTGACTGTCTCTTGTCCCTGTGAGCAGATTGCCCCTGAAAACATCCTTCCTCGTACATATCCTGAGGGCTCAGCTGGATGCAGGTCATTCCAGAAGGGAAGTTAAATTTCCACTTTCAGCTAAACATAGGCCTTAGATGAGAGAGAAAGAACTGATCTGCCTGTAATCACATTACTTGTGTATCTGTGACAGCCCAGATAAATCCCTTTTTAGCAATCTATCACCCACTAATCAGATGCACATAGAGCAGGAAAAACTGGCACTGTTATCAAAAAAATTGCAACATCTTGGTCTAATAGCCAACAACAATTAAATTATTGCTTAATGGATAATTTTCCAATTAAGTTATTTTGTAGTGCCAGAAATGTGGGCTCTGGTTGCTGCAGTGGAGTGGTTTTAATGGGGTTGATTTGAAGCTAAGGTAAATGGGGAAAAGAAAAATACCTGGGTTTAAGTTTGAGATCTTACAGCTGATACTTGGGTTAGGACAGGAGCTGCTCAAGAGGTCCCTGAGCTTGTGTGAACACAGGATTTTTCCTGTGTTGGTGGCAAACTTGGTCGCTGCTGAGCAGCTGCCTTGGGGCTGGAGCTGCAGAGCTGCACAGGGCAGGGACCAAGCTCTGCTGTGGTCCTAAGCCAGAAAAGGAGGCAGAGGTTCTGCAGGCGGAGGTTCTGCAGGCAGAGGTGTGGGCAGTTGTTGCAAAGCAGCCCAGGAAATGAGACCTGTCCCTGGTCTGGAGCTGGGTGGAGGAGCAGGAGAGGAGTTGTGGCTGACTCATCCACCCCTAGGGTGTGTGTCACATCACACCTGATCTTGTCATGTAAGATTATCATGTCTCTCTGCCCCATGGAGCCCTCGGTCCAGGGGGGGCTGAATCACAGACCCTGTGCAGGTGATTGCTGGATGGGAGAGAGACACCGAGAGGGAGCAAGACCTGGGTTTTATCCCGCAGTGTCCAGTGAACATCAGCAGAGCCAAAGGGGGCAGCTTTTGGCCCTGAGGCACCCGGGTGTGTAGGACCATCCCCTGGGAGTGGAGAAGGGGCTGAGACCCACAGAGGTGGTGGGCTATTGCCCAGCAGAGCCACTTTGGCACCATGGTGTTACATCCGTGATGGAGAAGAGCCATAACCCAGAGAAGACCCACAGAGGCTGTGAGGGGAGAGCCCACGCCACCAGCACAGCCCTTCTGGGACAGGGGTGCCCAGCAGCCTCGGTGACACAACAAACAGGAGGAAAGGGCTTGGAGGGTTGCTTTCTGGGGTATGCTTCGTTTAGCCATTAACCACATATTTAGAGAGACTTTAGGGGGCACTTGTAGAGGAATCTCCTGTTATCTCTGAGCATTTAATCACCAGGATTCTTTGGTCCCCAAATGGGTAGGACAGAGTTGTGAATCCTGGAGGGTTAAGTGTGATCCTACCCTCCTGAAGGGATGGGAACATTTGTCTATCCTCTCAGGTCCCCCTTGTCCCTTTTACTGGGGGCTGAGCCCCTGACCCTAGAGTGCTGCCAGGGAAGGGGATGCCAACCCACACCCCAGTGCTGCACAGGGGAAGGGACATGGCTTCGGACCAGCTGTGAGGCCAGCACCTGAATCACTTCTCATAGTGATTTTCACCCTCATCAGGCGTTAAATGCCTTTTTCCTCCAGGAAAACTTGTCTCCAGCTGTTGCTGGACTGGGACTGGCTCTCTGCTCTGGACCAAGGCTCAGTCGTCTGTCTGGTGAAGCATCAGCACTGTTTCACTCAAAAACTTTTGACCAATCTTTTCTGATGGTTTGGGTCTGGAGAGGTGAGACCCCACTGTGTTCAGCCCCTGTCCCAGTCCTTGGGCTGAATATCTGGTGGGGACCTCTTATTCCACCCAGCTCCTGCTGTGTGCCTGTCCCCAAGGGTCAGGCTGCAGGGCACCATCCCACTTGCACCAAACACAGCTTTGCCCCACCACCTCTATTTTCCCCTGGGAGAAGCAGAAGCTCCAAAGTGAGCTGCTGGGAGGCCCCTGCCTGACTCCCCTGCCATGCCCCAGCCCTCCCTGGGAGTGTTTTGGCAGCCACCCCAGGGACTTCTCGTCCGGCAGCCCCCAGCTCATCCCACCACAGCAGAGGGGAGAAGATAGAGGGGACTTACCATTGCCCATAGCCAGGACCTGCATGTTCTCAAACTCCAGGGTGGTGTACGCCGGGTCTAGTGCTGCGCTATAATCTGCCATCTCCATGTCTATTAGGGCTTTGGAAAGGCGCATTATCATCAGCAAACACGGGCCAGATTGTACCGATTCCCTTGTCTGAGGCTATTGGCCCTCTTGCCTCTCTCTGCCTTCGCTGCGTCCCCTATCTGTTGTCTTTTATTTCAGATATTTCTCTGGAAGGATTTGCTGAGCCTCAAGGCCTATACTCTCCAGAGGGGTGGAGGCAGGGGTTAATCTTTAATCATCTCACTCGCTGCCGAATGCTGTGAAGATGTGGGTGTTTTTTTTTTTAAGTGGAGCAGCAGTGATTCTTGTTGAATCTCAGGGACTTCGCTGATCCTGACTGCTGGGCACAGGCAAGACCATGGGAGAAGGTGCTCACAGAAAAGGCAACTTTCCCAGGCTATTGACCTTGATACTGAGCTGCTGGTGTTGGTCTTAGTTGTACCTGGGATGGAAAACTGAGAGACAACTCTACCAGGAGAACAAGGTTGCTCTTCACTTCTGTCATTGCTTTCCCCTTCCCATTACTGGTTGCCTTCACCCCTGCTTTCCCCTTCTCTTGCTCCCTCCATATCTCCCACTTCCTTCTCCTTTTCTCTCCATCATAGTCAGAGAAGGTCAGCTCCTGCCTGGCAATTTACACGTTGCTATGTAAAGTGTATGACTCCTTTTACTTCCCTATAAACCAAGTTTTACAGGGGATGGATGCCCTATAAACAGATCTCACTCTCTGTGCCCAAGCAGTGAGTGAGACTGCAGGGTGGCACAGATACCCTGGGAACCACCAGGGCAGCTCCTGTCCCACGACTGAAATCATTCTATGCTAGACCCCCCTGCTCGAGTTTTGACTGATGCGTCTTAAAATTTCCATTAGATGCTTTAAATAATAATTAGTAAGTAATTAGATGTGCTAAAATGCAGCAGGGCTTTACTCTGCAGTGGGATTTTTCCTTCTGTGGGTGCCCTCTCTGCCATCAGCACCAGTGGTGGTTCCGATGCCTTGCCCAGACCTTGAGTCTGACCCTGCTGCTGCTGGACCCCCCTGACTGGAGCAAGCAGCAGAGCTGCCTGTGCTTTCCTCCCCAGCTGCTCCATGGCACATCACTCCTCCACTTCAGCCAGAACTGAGACATTGCAGTGCAATTACAAGATCATTGAGTGGTAATGGAATTGATTGCGGGATGGCATTGGCTGCATGGCGCAAGAGAACCAGCAATTAATGATTTGGTATCAGTTCACTCTGCACTCGAAACATCCCCATGATTTCACAACCAGCACTGTTGGTTTGGGCTCCCAACTGGCTTGTGTTTGTCCTTCCCAGGCACCCCAGTGCAGCACCAGCCCTGCTGGCACCACAAGCCATCTGGGCCACAGTGTGACACCAAGGTCTCTGGCTCCACAGCATCACATGCCTTTGGGCAGTGATGCTAGTGATGATTTGCTAGTCACATTTTAGGAGCACAAGGATTTATTCAAGCAGCCCTTGCCCCCCAAAACAGTGACCTATATTAGCACTTCTAAACAGCTCTTCTACCCTGAGGCTTTAGGTCTTCAGTAGTGAATCTGAGCACTGGGAGAGCCCCTGCTTTCTCACGTGGGACTGGTGATAAATTATCCTTTGCTGTAGGGAAAACAGTCATCCGGTCAGTGCTCCTGAAGGACAGGCCAGAGCTCTTTGCACTCACGTGGCTCTTCTCTTAAGCAGAGACAGTTCTGGCCAAAAATTGGTTTTATGACGTGCAAACTGGGATGGGGATGCTAAGGTAGAGCATAGCCCCCCTCCATAGCCTTGTCCCAGGGACCTGCATCCCAATCCTGGTCAGGCCACCGTGATCCCTTTGATTAGATAAATGCTGCAGACACCAGGTCAAATATGTGCAGGATTTGCCATAGCGTCTGGTAAAATACCGTAAAAACATGGCCTGTTTTGCTCTGCTCAGCAAGACAAACCTTTTGCTTCAATAGCCTGCTGACCAAGGGGGCTGCAAAGGGTGTTTGCTCCCCAGGCAGGAAGGATTAAAGATCCAGGAATAGAAATCAGAGAGGCAGCATGTGCGGGAGAATAGCTGATAAGGAGCGGGGAAGTTTGGAGAGCATTAGGTGGCTCATGAGGCTGGGACTGTCAATGGAACATGGTGTTTTCCGACCAGGGTTGTGTTGACTGTAGTTGACTCACTGTCACTGTCCTCTGTGAGTCACCAGTGCCTCCTCCCAACCCCTTGTCTTGGAGCCAGACCAGCCAAGGACACCATGCTCCAGAGATGGGCTCTGATGGAAATGCATCAGCTGCTCCCTGGGCACTGGTTGTTGGGGGAGACGATGTCTCCCCTGGGATCTTCTGCCTGGGGAGTCCTTGTCTCCCTGGACATCCTTGTGTTGTGGGGTTTTGGGATAGCTTGGCAATGTAGTCATGGCTTGTACTAGCCAACAGGACCCTGAGGTCCTGCAGCTGTTTCAGGTTGGAGATGTTCAAGTCAGCAGTTGGTTGTGGGGCTGTTTCAAACACTTCTGGCTACAGAAGATGTTTTGTCATTTTTATTCCAGAGGGAGACAACTCACAGTTGCCAGACCCCCACTAGTAGGTGAAGGCTGTTCCCAGAGCAGGTGCTCCAGGGAAGTTTAGCTCCCAGACCCACTCCTCCCTCTTGTCCCTCTACCCACTGTTTTCTACATGAGGAGATTGCTGCAAAGGAGCCCATGACAGCTCTGGGACATGAACTGCTCTGTGCCAAGTGATTATTTAATTTTTGTATGTTGAGCAGTAAATCCTTTCCTATGCTGCAATATCATGACACTAATTCTGCCTTATCTGTATATCCCTGACTGGTAAATTTATGCAATGCTAAAGGGGATTCCCTCAAAGTAAGATGTGTGCTTCTCAGTAAGTGAGGATCAGGAATAAAGTATTTAATAGAGCATTTTTAGTAACAATGCAACCAGCTACTGTGTTTGCGAGCTCTCCATGTCAAGCAGGTGAGCAGGCTCCTATCACAGGGCTCCTGGGGCCCTTGTTGAAAAGGGTCTTGTAGGAAGAGAGGATAACTGAGGTTAGAAGGGACCTGAGAGTCTCTACTCCAGCCTCCTGCTGGAGGCAGGGACAGCTGTGAGAGCAGCACAGGCTTTATCTAGTTGAGTCTTGAACACTTCCAAGGATGGACAGTGCACAGCCTGTCTAGGCAGCTGATACCTGACTGTCCTAATGGTAAGCTTTTCCTTAGCCTCTGGCTGAACTTCTCTCCAGTTTTTATGCCTGTTGATTTCCTGGCACACACCCTGTGAGGAGCCTGGCACTGTCTCCTTGATGCCCCTGTGTGTGCTGTACTCCTGCAGGTCCTGCTGGCCCATCGCTGTGGCCTGATGCAGAACACGGCCCTGTGTGATAGTGAATTGAGCAGGGATCACCTCCAGACTTCCTGAGCATGGACAGTGGCTGGGACCCTCTTACCCTTTGCTTTTCTCTCTCACAGCCCTCCACTCTTAATAAATGCCAGCCAGTGCCCAGAGCCAGCAGGACCAGCCTTGTCTTTCATCAGTGATGCCACCACTGCCACTTGCAGTCCCTACTCCAGATCCCTTCTCTTGTGTCTCTCACAGCTCCAAGGCCACTGTAGAGATGGAATGGCTTTTTCTTGGCATGCAAGTCAAGCAGAGATGGGCTCAGGTCTGAAACCTCTCCAGAGCAGGAAAGCCCTGAATAAGGTCAGGGCCACTGCTCAGCCCATCCCTGTGTCACTGAGCGAGCTGTGGGGAAGCAGGAAGCCCAGTTACAAGACAAAGAACAAAAGTCCCAGGGGAACGTCACCAGCATAGTCATCTCCCCACATGCAAAGGTCCCTTCTGCCTTTTTTTTTTCCCCGTTTGAAATTTCAAATTCCAGTTTGTGGACAAAGTCCTGCCTATCTGAGAATATAGATCTCCGACCACTGACCAAACTCCACTCCAAGCAGTCCCGAGGACTGCTCTTCCCCTTGCCCACAGATGCCTCTGCTCAGTCCTTGGATCTGCCAGGATCATGCTGAAACTTTTGCACTGGAGCCCAGCACTGGTACTTGCACAAAGAGGATTTTTCACTTAATGTCATCAGCTCCCTTTCTGAGAAGGACCATCAGGAATAACGAGGTAGGAGTCTTACCACCTGCAATTCATTTGGTCAGTCATTTCAGATAGAAAATGAGGAGAAACAAGGGCTTCCATTATGCTTATACCAGCAATTTTAGCTCATGATTCAAATAAGAGAAGGCAAAAAAAAAGCAGCTTCAGAGGGGATGAAAAACAAGAGGGAACATGAGCTTGTGGAGTCAGAGCCACTCTGTATGGTTAACTGATAACTCCAATTTGCCTCTTCCCTCTCATCTTTTCTGATTCTCCCAATTAGGCTCAACTTATTCTCATGCTAATCATTTCCTGACCTGTTTATTCTGCATTAAAAAATTAACAGAGAGAAGTTTACTGCATGACTTGCTCACACAGAACTGCTACAGATTAGCAGGCAGGCTTTAAGCCTCTACACAGGACTTTTGGGTCTCACAGCCAGTCTGCACAGCCTGAGGATGAGCTTTTTTTCCTGTTTTTAGAGAACAGCTTTTTCTAAAGTCAATATAAATCCCCCCTCCCTTCATGCCTTGAGTATATTTGCTCTGTGACTATTTCCAAATGGGAAAGATAAAGCCAAGGGCTCATGTTTTGTCAGACTTTTTGTAAACAGGGATATTTAGGCCACACTGTCAAACCCTTCTGCCTTCCACCTTGGCATGCCATGACTCTGGAGCAGAGTTGTCAGTGTGTTATTAAGCAGCTCCAAGGAATTTGTTAGGGACTGGGGGGCTGCAGATCAGTGCAGCAGCACGAGCCCCCAGTTCAAGAGGCAGATCTTTGCCTCTGCTCCTGGCAATCATATGACAGACACGCAGATGGGGGTCTGCTCCTGAGTCTTTCACCAGGACATCCCCAGAAGCAGTGAGAAGCCTCCTGGAAAACTGATGATTCAGCAGGAGTTGTTTAGGGTCTGTTTGCCCCTTGCCAGCTGCACATTGCACATCCATGCCCTGGAAAAACCCTTTGTGGAGGGGAACCAAAATGATCCACCACCTCCAGCCAGGGAGGTTGATCAAAAAGCTCCAGCACCACAGCCACATGCCAGACTCTTGCCTGAGGGAAAATGCAGGCAATTCTATCATCCTGTTCAACAGCATATCACTCTTGCTGATTTACCTTCCCCAGGGCTGAAGCCTCTATCACTGAGGTTAGGACAGATACTGTTTGCGGCTGGGGGTGATGTCCAGGACAGGCAATCCCTGAGCAGACCCCATTCACACTGTCACTGATGAGATTGTGACAAGCAGTGTCACCCCAGGCTCCATAGCACAGCTCAGACTGAGCTTTGACACAACCTCAGGCTGTTTCTCACCAATGTCAAAGTTATAAAAATAGCGCCAAACCAACCAAAATTGTCCAGGTCCTCAGGCCACAAAGTGCCTGTGTGGAGAATCAAGGCAGTTTTTAGACATGCAAAGAGATACTTCAAAGGAGGTAGAAGACTCTGCCTGAACTCCTCTCCAAAAGCAACACGTGCAATTCAGCCGAAGCCACAGTGGATGTTGGGGCTGGAGACAATTATTGGAGTTAAATAAATAGCTCTCTGAAGAAGTGGTGGGGAAAGAACTGCAAACATGGGGACAGTCAGACCGCTTCAGCATACACTGCTCTGGCAGTAACGCTGTGCATGCCTTTCATCCCAGGACCAGAAAAGGGTTATTATCTTGCCTAACAAAGGCTCTTAACTCTTGAGGAAGTAATTATTATTTCTCTTGGGAGCTGCTATTATGCAAGGACAGTAAGTCTGCGTTGTTCCCAGAAGGGTGGCTGCATTTGCTGGTGTGTATCAATATCACTCTGCCTCTGCTGCACCCAATGAGCCCAAAAGCAAGCAAGGAACAGTTACAGCTCCCAGCACCGATCCCACTTGCTCCCCTAAGCCTCTACACCACGAGCATTGCACTCCATCCAAACCCCAACCCAACAGAGACCCAGATGCTTTCCTGCAAAATACTCTGCTGCCTATTTGGGAGGAAATGCAAAAAAGCTCTGACTTTGCCATGTGCTCTTCCAGATTCACTGTCTACACTGGCAGATGTTTGGCTGTAGTTTAAGCCCCTTTTCAATGGGAGCAGAAGTCATGAGGAAGCAGCATTGCTGTAGGGAGGGTTTGCTGCCAGCAACAAGCACCTATTGCTCTCTGTGCCTCGCCAGCTCATGTATTTAGTGTGGCAGGGAACTCAGTCCACTCTGGACCTGGAGAGAACATGTTTAGCAGGTGGATGTGATCCCTTTGGAGCTGAAGTAATCTTGCAGCTTCCCAAGAAAAGGATTCTTACTGAGCTTGCAGTCTGACAGGCCCTCAAGTCTCTCCCTTCAGCCCTGCCAGCTATTAGCAGGGCTTTCAAGTTTCATTGACTTTATATGTTCATTGTGCACACATGAAACAGTCCCTGAATCGTTCCAGCTGTGGAGCAATAGGTGGAGGAAGAGAACAGCCAAAATCAACAATGGTTACACATCAATTTTTAGGTTTTTTTTTGTTTTGTTTTGTTTCCCCCCCCCAATTTCTTTTTGCAAAGGTGGATGCATCAGCAAGCCATGCCTGGAAGTGACCTCCAGTGGCTGCTGAGGCTCTCAGGATCAGCCCTCACTCAAAAGTCTGCAAAGCTGCTGGAGGGGCTGGAGAGGGGTGGAAGGAGAACTGCAGCATGGTAAGGGCTGCTGTGAGTGGGAGCACTGATAGGGCTGAGTGGGGAAAGGTAGACTGGGCATGGAAAAAAAAAGAAACCACAAAGGGGTGGTAAGTTAAAATTTGAGAGAGTCTGGGTTTCTGGAGACAGAAAGAAACAATTTAGTCCAAACTGCTTCTTCTGTGCAGGAGTGTGTGGAGTGCCTGAATACCCTGTCTTGTCCCTTGTGTCTCTGCCAGAGGTCACTCTTGTCCTCAGTGTCCCAGTTGCCAGAGCACAACAAAGGGTGAGTGGGAGCCAAACAGGACTCAGGAGCTCCATGTCCACAGCAGCTGTGCAGCTCTGCAGCCTATGGCCACCACACACTCTCTGTACAACACAACCATCCTGTCCTCTGCCAGGGAAACAAAAACAAGAAAGCGAGGTATGGGAACATGGGAGCCTTCTACATGCATGATTTGTTGCATGGGGAACAGCAAGGGAAGGGGATCACTCATCTCCACTGTCCCAGAAACCCAAGGCCAGGACACTGCAGTGCCAACTGCCTGGCTCCCAGCTACCAAACATGGGAAACTGCTAATTAGCCTCTGAGTATTTGACCTATGTCTCCAAGACAGGATAACACTATTATTTCTCCTTTTACATTCCTGCAAGACCCAATGTCATTGGCCTCTTGTATCATAAAGACATTAAAATATATTATGACCATAAACTAGATCATTTGAGGAAATGAACCATTTCTTCTAAACGTATCATGGGACACCAAAGCCATGAACTTTCCTAAATCAATTGGCAGCTGATAAAGAGTGCAGGTACTGCTGGGGAGCAGCCCCGACCACGTGGCTCTCCCCACTCAGCTCGTCCCGTGGGATGGTGACTGGGGTGCAGGCTGCCCAGGAGGCACAAATCCCACGGCCAGCATGAGCTCTCCTTGAGAATTGCAAGAGTATCCCCAGGATTTTTTGCTGTGCCTCGGGGTGGAGTAGGAGCTGTAGGGGAGGGACTGGGGCGCTGTGAGGCAGAGGAGTCTGGGGCTCAGGATGCACCAAACATGTCCAAGTGCCTGCAGCCCCTACAGCAACACCCTGAGCCCACTCAGTATCCTCACTGCCTTGCCTCCTCATCGAGGTCCCTGTGGGTGCTGGGGCTGAGGGTCTGAGCACAGAGCTGGCTGGAGGTACATGTGCTGAAGAGGGCCACAGAGGGGGATCCAGAAACACATCTGGTAAGAACTCCACGCAGCCAGTAAGGTTTGAGTGGGGAGTGTTTTTCTCTTAGTTGCTTTTAAGCCTTCATTATGAGGCCTGGGTAGGTCCTGTTGCAGATCTGGCTCGGGAGCAGAGGCTGTGCTGCAAGTGGCAGGATCTGTCCCCAGGCTTGCTGTGGCTACATCACAGGGCAGTAATGGCAGACACTGGGAACTGGGCTGAGAATGAGTAAATCATTTTACGAACAGCACGGGCAGTCACCAGGGTGTCCATGGGCTGACAGTCTGACTCCACCACCTCTTCTCCCATGAGTCACAGCATCCACCAATATGCCACTCACACTGGGGTGTCTCTCTTGAGCATGGGGACATCAGCCACCACCACCCACAAACCTGACACGTCCACCCCGCATGAAGCAAAACAAAAACCAGAGTTTTGGGAATCCCATTGGATGGGGACCAGCCTTACCAGTGGGAATAAACATATTTGAGCAGCTCTGAATCCCCACCGGAGATCCTGGGGGCTGCCAATGCCCTTCATTCAAACCACCTCTGCAGCTCTGGCTACAACAGCCGCTTCTCTCCCTGCTGCAAGGGCCGAAGGGAGCATGGGGGTGTACCTGGTGTTTCCTGGAGCAGGTCGTATCTGCTGCCATTCATCTTCCAGAGGCACTCAGCTCCACGGGCAGAGCTAAGGGAGTCTTGCCCCTGGATGGGGCTGTCCAGCCAGCGAGCCCCCCGTGGGCAGCGGGGCACGAGCCATGCCCAGGCTCTGGCTGTGGCACAGCGGCAGGGACTGGCTAATCCCTTAATGCTGGTCACAATGAGATTTGATGGGGAGCAGGAGTTTGTGCTGCAGAGCTGCAGGTTTTAAAGGGTTCTGGCCACTACCCGGAGAAAAATTATAAGGTGGTTCTGGGTCTGCACCCTGCTGCTGGTGCCTGCAGCAATATTTGCTGCTCTCTGGGCCACCTTTCTGAGACCTCAGCCTGGTCTCTGGCCCGACACAGGGCAGGGGGTGCCTGACCATACATGCAGCTCTGGAGGCTGATCCATAAAATGTGCCTGGGTGTGTCTGACAGAAGGACTGGGTTTGACTCCTTCTCCAGGGAGAGGCTGACTGTTTTCACTTTAAAATGTTTTTATATAAATACCCAGAAGCCCATATCCTTGAGCAACAACCTTGGTCTCCCCTCCCAGCCTCCATCACAACATGTGGGGATGAAGCAGAGTGGCAGGCAGTGGTTACATACCTTTGCTTTTGCTGTGCCAAGGAGAAGAGAGCTCATCCCTGCCCTCCAGACGTCGGACCCCAAGCACCACCTCGAAGGCACAAGTCTAATGGAGCAAAAGCATTCCTAAACCATTCCTGTCCTAACTCCAGCTTCCACTTCCACTCAGGGCTGCCTGGGGTGCATTTGAGTTAATCTGGAGTGCCCACAGCTGTCAGCAGCTTCCAGAAGGCACCTCGTGAGTCAGGAACAGGGAATGACCAGAAGGGCTGTACCTCAGCTCAGTGCCAGGGGAGGGGATGTGCTGGCAACAGGGGCTGATGACCAACATTCCCACATGGATCAGGGAGCAGCATCAAGGGCAGGGCTGGGACTGAACTGTGTGTAACCCCATGACACCTCCCTTCACCCCTCTGTTTCCACACAGGTTTTAATGCCTGTAACAGGGAAACACACCCAAGTCAACAGAGATTTCTTCAAGATGATGGCAGTCCCCAGGCACACACCCATGGATGAGCCACAGGCACTATCCAGCTCTGCTTCCAGTACCTCCATCCCACCACCATTTAGTCCTCCACGGCAGAAGACTTTAGGCAGAAGAGCAGCCAGGGCTGTTTGTCCCCTTGCCCCTCCTGCTTCCTTTTTCCACCCTTCATTTGCTGGTGCCACCTGTGCCCTGCCAATGCCAAGCTCTCTGCATGGGCTGGTTCCTTCAGGTGTCCATCAGTGCCTTGTCCACTCTTCCTTGCCTGGGCACCTCCTCCTGACTGAGCCTGCCCTTCCCTCGGGCAGGACCTCCTCCTGCTCACTGCAGGCAGAAGTCACACAGCTGGATGGGGACCTGCAGCACAGGTAGGGCCTTTTTCCATGGAGTGTATGTGGGTGTATGTTATTTCATGCCTTCTGCTGAGACCCCCCAGTGCTGCCCTATCCTTTAACCTGACACCTTGCCCATCCTCACAACCCGTGGCCAAATTTCCTTGGGTGTTGTTAGCACCAGTGAATCTTCTTCCCATGCTGAGCTGCTGCTTTTCACCAGAGTGGTGGGGTGGACAGCGGCATCCTGGTGATGAGGTGGGATGCAGGACTGAAAGCCAGGGCAGGTTGGCAAGCTGGAGAGGAGCTGCAGCAGTCTCTTATCATGGGGGGTCAGCCTCTTCTCTGGGGGATGGTGCAGCAAAATGATGAGCCTTTCCTGGGAGCAGAGAGGGAGAGAAGTGGCCGAGCAGGGCAGGAGGAGCCAGGTTTTAGAGCCTCCATGAAGGGCACTGGGCCATAAACATGGCACAGTGGCTGCTGTTTATGTGTCAGCAAACACGCTGAGTGGGCTCAACTATTGATTCTGACCATATAAACGCGTGTTGTGGCACTTGTTCAGGTTTGTGCAGGTTTTACAGCTCTTGTTCTAAGAAGGGCCCATGTATTTGGTTTTGCTCCTTCCTTCAGGTCTATCTGTTGACATTGGCTCTGCTAACCAGAGCGTTGGGCCATGCCAGGAAGTTGAGTGTACGGCTCTCTGTGCATTTTCCACTTTCCCAGGGGGGTTATTGCCTGTAAAATCTCACACCCATTCCTGGGACAGGTGTCTGGTGCAGAGGCAGCTGAAGGGTGCCTGCTGGTCCACACCACTGGTTGGTGGGTTTGGGTGCCCTACATGCAGTGGCATGAGCTGAGACACCCACTCTGACAGATGGCTGGGCACAATTTCAGGGAATGTGTTGCCCTGGGAAGTCTGGGGTGGGATGAGCAAGGTCACAGGCCTGTAGGGCTGTGGTGAAAATTGGAATGTCAAACCAGTTTGGACATCCAGTGAAGAAGGTCTCAGGGCTCCCAGAGCATCATCACAGAGAAGATGGGCCATGCTTGGTGACCTACAGTAGGAGGCAAGTAGTATCACCCATTCCCTACTTTCAGTCCTTTTCCCAGCAGGAGATGCCAGCAGGGGCTGTGCCCTCAGTGACACCTTGGTGCTGGGTGTTCAGGGGGCTTGAGCCCGTGGTGATGGTCCCCATCTGCCCCTCAGCAGCAGAGCTCCTGTGGCAGCATGGATGCAGCTAGAGTCCCTCTGGTGGCTGCAGCATTTTGGGATAGAAAGACAGGTCTGGCCTCACAGACCCTTCAGCTTTTTGGAGCCAGGAACCTTGACTGCTGGTGCCTTTCCACAGCAACTTGCTTTGCATGGAGCTGCTCCTCTTGCACCTCTGGTGCAGCATCCTGAGCCTACCTTTATATTTTAAGGCGTGTATTTCCTGAAGAGATTTGCTGGGTAATGTCAGTCCATGCCAAGGCTGAAGCTTAGACAGGAGCTGTTGGTGGGAGTAATTCCTTGTGAGACCCAGCTTTGCTCCAAGGCTTCACTGGGAATGTGGTGCCTCTGCCCAGCACAGGCGAGCAGGGCCATCAGTCCCAGCTTCACAGTAAAACCCCTACCTTGCAATTTGCCTTCCATGAAAATTCTGCAACATTTGCCATTTCCACATACGTTTCTGCCAGGAACCTTGTTTGCTTGAATATTTGAGGAAAGCAAACAGAGAAGGAGCCTGAACACAAACACTCATGGATTTTTTTTTGCAGTCTTTGCCCTCTTCTGACCCCAAGCCTGCCGACAGTGATACTTGCAGGCATCCCCCTACCTGACACGCTCCTTTGTTCTCCCCTGTGTGCTGCCTTGTTCTCATTGTCCCTTGGTCCTGCTGCAAATAGTACTGAATGTAAAAGAAACTCACCCAGCTCTTGCTGTCTGTGGGACCACCATCACTCACTATCCCTTTGCACTCACGCTAAGTAAACACTTTTAATACCATTTGAAAAATGCCAGCAGATGACTAACAGAATATGTCTGACTTGCAGACCTACACCTGCCCTGCCAAGCTCATAACATATCTCAAACACTCCTCAGGCCTTCCTGAACCTCCTACTGTTCACTTTCCAGAGCCAGAGCTCATTTCCCTCTGACAGCAGCCCTCTGGGCTCACTCCCCTCTATAAAATTACCATTGTGTTTCAAGCAAAGACAAAGCCAAAGATGTGCTGGTGGCCCAATAAGCAGCTGGGGGAGTCAGCAGAAGTCACAGTCCTGCGGGCAAGTGCAGCTTCCCCATGGCACTGAGCACCATCCCTACAGCCCCTGCAGTGGGGGGAGCATCACCAGCTCCTCCCCAAGGAAACTTTCACCAAGCACCAGCACACAGCTCATGGGATAAGGCCAAGGCACTAAAGCAGTGATTGTCCCTTTTGCATCCCTTTTGAATACCTGTGCTCACTCCTGGCTGCATCAACACCCTGCTCAGGCACTGGAAACTGCTGACCTTGCCAGCACCAATGCTACAGTCACCCCCAACACCCAGCAGGGACAGCAGGAGTGTCGACAAGAAAGAGGGCTGTCCCAGGTGTCCTAACACCCACCAGTCCCTGATGCCCTCCAGGCCATGGACAGAGAGCACAAGGTGTAAACAGAGGATTTAAATAGCAGCTGATATGAGCAATCAAGGAGGAAAACCTCAGTTCAGGTCATATCTAGTGGAAAGCTGTAAAAAAACAGATGCATTCAGCAGTGAAAAATAATTGCTTCACAATCAAAAGTGAAAATAATCAGAAATTCTTCCTCTTTTTATGTTCCTCAGTTGAAACTATTCTCCACATCTGACCAGAATTCCTGAGTAGCTCTGACGTCTCACATTTTTCAGCTCTTTTCCAAAGCTGCTTTACTGGTCAGGGCCAGCCCTGACCGTGCACCAGTTCCTGCTGTAACCACCAGCCCTGGGGATCCCCAGCTCCCAGAGCTGCTCCCAAAAGATGAAGGAATGGTGCTGCCTGCACTGGGATTGAGACCAATTACCCGGATTGTGCCCAAGTCTCCTCAAGAGGACGAAGGTGGAGCCAGGGGCTCATCCCCTCCTTGCTGCCCAGGAGAGGACAGTGCCCTCACCCTCTCTCCATCCCCTTCCGTCTTGCACAACCGTTTGCAGCTTCCCACAGGGATTTAGCACCACTGTGCCCAGTGGAGCCCTTTCCAGCTCACAGCCTGCCCTCAGCTGGTGCTGGGGAGGATGCTGACTGTGCCTCCATCTCCACAGCTCTCCAGGAGCTGCAGCATCACTTCCTTCTAGCCCACAGACCTACACAGGGTGCTGAGGACAGGCCACCTTTGTCACCACCTGACAGGGCACACTCCAAATCCTTTACACAAGGCACAGGTCTGATGGGAGGGAAGTAAGTGTCCCCAAGGTGTGGTTTAGGGGGGATACTGATGGCAGTCTAGGGCAGGGGATGGAAGGGGAGGGTTGCAGTAACTGCAGCCTCTACTCTTACTAATGCCACTAGTGCCAAGAGAGGGCTAGACCTGAGTCTGAATGCCAGTGACCAGCCCCTTGAATATATCCTTGGCTTCAGAAGGATGCTGAAATCCCAGAGCTCCTGAGACGGATGGGGAGAAGGAAAAATCCAAAAATGTTTCCATCGCTCAAAGGAAACGGAAAACAACTGCATGGCCCCTTCAAGGCTGAAGGCTCATCCAAGGCTGAACCCTGCTGTGCATCCACCAGTCATGCCAGGTGGGATGGACCTGCTGGCTGCACTGATGGGCTCGGCTGGGACTCAGCACCACCATCACTGCATGAGCCCCCTCATTGCTTTGCAAGGGAATAAAACTGCCAGTGATCCTGGGAAGGATTTGGCCACCAATGTGCCACCTGCACGGTGGTGTACCCTGGCTGCTGTGTCCACTCTTCTGCCCAACCCCTGTCCAGCCCTGCAGCACTACAGGCTGCCAGGCAACCACTGCCCAGCTTCTCCATCCTGCCAGCCCTTCCTCACCTCTGTTTAGATAACTTTTTCACCTGTTTCATTTGTGAGGACTCCCCTCCTTCTGCCAACACTCTGAGTTTCCTCTCACTTTAGTCTGGGAGGCCCATCTCACTTTTTTATACTCTATTTCTCTCCCCCTTGCACGGCCCCAGGCTCCCAGGCCAGAGTGCACCTTTGTTTGGCCACAGGAGCAGATGGGGAGAGTGGCTGCAGGTGGGATGGGCAGAGGTTCCTCCCCATCCACCCGATGGCACCTGGCTCTGCCTGCACTTGCCCAAGTTCAGCATGTGGCTCACTCACTGGCTCTCAGACTAAAAAATTAAGANGGGGGGGGGGGGGGAGGAAATGAATATTGGAAATGTTTCCTTGCCTGTGTTTAAGGTCACTGATGTTCTGGGGCTGGCAAGAGGCTGCTCTCATTAGAGCTGGCTGCAGGTGGGCAGAATAACTTCATCATTAAAGAGCTTGTTCAGCTCCTTGTGTTGCTTCTGCCAGGCAAAGCTGGCTGCTCACTGCAGACATGAGGCTGGCTGTGCACCCTGGGGTGAAGCTGGACACAAGCACCCACGATGTGGGGACAGCCAGATCCAGCCACCCATGTCTCTCAGGTAGAAGAGAAGATCCCTGGAGCCTCCCATCTCCTGCTAATGAGGTGCAAGTCAGTCCCAGCAGGCCGGGTGGGCCAGGAGCCATCTCCCACCAGCAGCAAGGGCTTCAGCAAGGAGGATGCTCAGCACCCCCTATTCCTGGGCCAGCCCTCACTCCATGATCCAACTCTCCGCACATCTCAGAGGCATCAAGCCTTTGTTCCACCTGTTCACAAGCATCCTGTATTACATCCTTCTTGCACCTTGTCCAAGAACCACCAGATGGACACAAAGCCACAATGTGAACTGAACAGACCAAAAACTGGGCATTTTTCTGAGTCCAGCTTTGTGTGAGGCCCAGTCCCACTGCTGGCTCCTGCAGCTCAGAGGCAGGGGTGAACTGGGCTCCTCCAGAGACCTATCTCCTGTGGGCCTGAGATGCCAAATGAGCAACCTGATAAAAGCAGCCTAAAACGGAGCATTTCATAACTTCTTGACCACAGCTGCTTTCTCCAGCCCAGCACAGAGATATTACTGCAGATCCTATGCAATTCCCACACATTTCTATCACCACAGGCCATGGATCCACCAAAATGCTGATGAGTCCAGCATCTGCCCATGGCTTACCATGCAGTGATGTGATCCGAAATGAAGTGATCTGCAGAGTACTGAAAGTCTGGGGCCTGGGGCAAGGATGCACAGGGCAGCATGGATGGCACCACTGGGGTGGGTTAGGGCTGGAGGTGGCACCCATAGTGGGGTGCAGGCTGGAGCAAGAGAAGCCAACACCCAAAGCGAGGCCATGAGCAAAGTGTGAGTTGGCCTGGGAGTCCCATAAGCCCTTCTGGGACCTGGCTGAAGTGCAGGTAGCAGCTGGAAGGTGGACTGGGTGGGCTGAATATGTTTGTAAAGGAAAAAAGGAGCAGGACGTGAAAAATAGCGTGAGGAAAGGTAAGGTAGTATGATGGAGAGTCCCATGGGAGGTGGTGGAAAGCCAGGGGAAGTGATGGAGCGCCATAATGAAGTGATGGAGAGCCATTCAGAGTGATGTAGAGCCATGAGGATCTGATGGAGAGCCACAAAGAAGTGATGAAGAGCCACGAAGAGTGATGGAGAGCCATGAGGATGTGATGGAGAACCTCATAACTGTGAGACCTCAGCTGCTGGGGACTCACTCCACACTCTGGTGTCATCCAGTGAACTGGTATTCCGAGATCACATGGGACCAAAGCAGCCCCAGCCCCTTGCTGTGCAGCAGCACAGGCACAGCTGACCTGTCCTGAGGACAACAGTGGGCTGATGTCAGCCCAGGCAGGGCCACCTGTCCCCTGGTGCCCACGTGCGTTTGTTGGCACAGCCAAGGATCAAAGCAGCGTAGGGCTGCTCCAGGCTGGTGCCCACTGTGCCACGCAGGGAGCGCGGGCACAGTCCTGGAGGGCATTCCCTGTACCCAGGAGCCTGCCAGTGGTGTGCCACCTGATGCTCTGCACCGTAGAGGCTGGAGGCTGCTGTCCATCCAGGTCCTAAACTCTCTGCTGGGAAACCTGCCCAGCCATAACACCAGCCCAGCCCCAGCCCTGGCGGATGCTCGGCACTGGCGGGCGCCCGCTGTGCCCGCTCACACAGCCCCGGTGTGCCACAGGCTGCCCACAGCCCGGGCATTGAGGCTGGCAGCGTGTCCTGAGGCAGCACGCACGTCACCTCCTCCAAACTGCTGCCACTTCTGCCGTGAGCCCAGCAGCAGCCCCTCTGCCCCCAGGTCGGGTCACTCTGCTACCTTGGGCACGTGCCTTCTTCTTCGGGCCAGGCGGAGCGGAAGAGAGAAACTGCATATATAGATGTACTTATATAAAAATCAATCAGAACCCTTTTTCTGCCTCCATCTCCAGCCTTTCGCAGGTGCCTGAGCTGGTGGGGGCCCGGCAGCGTGGCAGGGCTGGGACGTGGGGCTGGGGGCTGCTCCCAGCCCCGCTCCCCACGAGCGACGCCGGGACGGCAGCGCGGGCGGTGGGATCGCTGTACTCACCATATGGAGCCTCCATCTTAGCGCTTAGCTGGGTGCTTACATTGACCATGTCTCGCCGGCTACCGCTATGGGGACTTGGGGCGGAAAACCCAGAGGAAGTGGAGGAACAAAAAAAGAAATCTAAATAAATAAATAAAAAATGTCTTTCACTAAGGAACCGGCGTGAAGGCAGGAGGGAGCGCGGAGAGGCAGGGCGAGGAAACCTGCCTCTCCTGTTATCTTATTGATTCGCTTAATCAGGGCTAATGTGGGTGGAGATGTTAAATAGTAACCAAGCTCTTATGGAAACCAATCTGCAAGGTGCCGTTGCTGTAGCTATAGTAACTGCTGCCAAGCTAGAAACTCAAACACGGCTTTTACTGGACTCTTTTGGGGCTCCCACTTCCAGACAGTGTCAAGGCCGGGGCAGCTGCTGGGCTGGGGTTCACCCCTGGCCACGGAGTTGGGGCAGCTGGATCCAGCTCCGCAGCGCCCCAGGTGCTGCTGAGCTTTGTGCCATCACTCACCCGCAACGGAAAACCCATGTTTGAGCCCATCTGCAGCAAAGGGAAAACGTGGCATGGGGGGCCATGGGACAAGTGTGGGGGCTGGCACAGGCAGAGTGGAGCCTGGCAGAGGCACAAGGGGCAAAATGAGTCAAGGTTTACCTGCCCAGTGCTCAACCAGAGGGATTATTTGAGGATGGGGAGCTGCGAGGATGCTGTGGTGGGATGCAGGATGGTACCCTGAGTGTTGGGCTGGGCACAGGGTGTTTGCAGCTCCTCCCTGTCTCCCTCTGCTCCCCAAATCGGAGGGTCTCTCAGGGTGCCACAGCCACTCACAGGCATCTGTGCTCCCTTTGGGACTCAGCACTCAGGACCTCACGGTGGCAGGTGTGTAGGTGGGGTCCCCAACCTCCCTGTGAGGCTGTGGCAGCCCCTGTGGATCCTTGACAGGAGCAGTCCAGGCTCCTGCGGGCTGAACTGAGGCAAGCAGGGCCATGTGCAAGAAGCATTGCTGAGAGGACACCAAATATATGAGGAATCCAGAGTTGGGGCTGAAAAAGTGATTGTCCAGCAGTGCAGAGCCTTCCATATCTCCTGCACATCTCGGGAAAGGGCCAGGATGAAGGAGGTACAGACGGATCCCTGCCAATGCCAAGACCCCTCCAGCACCTTGGCTATTGAAACCCTGCAGCACTGAGGGGATAAAGTCAGGGACATCTCCTCCTCTGAATGGAAAACCACATCCCAAGGGAGTGTGCAGTTGGTACAGTGCTGCCAGGACACAGAGGACTGTGGCAAAGGAATCCACAGCTGGATGCTCAGATCCAAGTCCTGGAAATCTCGGGGGCCCTGAGTTTGCTGAGTGCTGAGGTGGTCCTAGAAAGAGAGGGGATGTGGATAGTGGGGTGAGGAACGGCGGCAGGATCATGTGGGACAGGCTGGGTGGGACAGGGAGTCCATGGCCCTTCAACGTCATCAGCACCTGGTGTCCCAGCAGTGCTGGCTTCTCCCACACGATGGAGCAAAGCACCCAGACATCTCCTGTGCCCATAGCATGTGCCCCCACCGAAGGTTTCTGCTCGCCTTTGCTGTTTACCCCCAAAACCAGAGCAAAGACACGGGCCCAGTGTTACTCTGAGCCTCCAGGCTGTGAGTGAGGGAGGACCGACACGAGCATGGAAGTCTCCAGGCTGCTTTATTGGGGGGGCTCAGAACTAGGGACCCCATGGCTGGAAGGGCTGACATGGAGCAGGGGCATGCTCAGGGTTCCCCATTTCTCCAGCTGCTCACCACGAGGGAATATCTTTGTATTTGCTTACACGAGCCTCTGCCTTAGCGCCAGTGGGGGGACAGCAGGGAAAGCCCCCGAGTCTGCAGAGCAGGGACCACACCAGCCAGCCCCACTCCCTCCACGCACACCTAAACCTTCCGAATTTCAGAAAATAGGCACCTGAACTGTCCCTAGTTCCCCCAAAGTGGGAAGCAGCCAGACGACACGAGCACTGCCAGAGAGGTGTGTTAGAAAAGCAGTTTCCTACACAGCACTAGAGATGAAGCAGGTTGGATAGCCAGGCTGCCGGGGGTCAGTGTCATAAATAATTCTGGTTCACCCCATCCCGGTTCCCAGGGTTCCTCCTGGGGCTGCAGCCTTAGAACCAGCTGACTTGGTTGGATTTGACTCCAGAGAAGCACATGTTGTTGGAGCAGCCCCCTCCGTAGGTGGGGGGGCAGGCTGAGCACGGCCGCCCCACCTTGTACGGTGCTTCTCCCAGCCAGTTGCCCCTAAAAAGAGAGGAGGGCATCGCCTCTGAGCACCATCACCTCACCTTAACACCAGTGTGAGGAGGGAGGATGGCACGGGGGCCAGGGGAGCTTCTCTCCAGGCACTTACTTGATGGCGTAGTTGCAGACGAGGAGGATGGCGTGCCTCCATGTGCTGCCCCACACCCGCACGTTGGCACAGGTGCCCAGGGCACAGCCCAGGCGGCTGGAGGTTGCCCACACCATCTGTTCCAGGACAGAGAACAGGCACTGTCAGTGTCCATCTGCCCAGGCATCCCACAGACAATCACCCTGGGACCACCCAGCACAGGGAATCACATCCCTGCCTGAATGTCTTTGGCTGGATACTGTCCCATCACGGGCAGTGCTTTGTCACCAGAGGGTGACTTTCTGCTCTCGCTTTCCTGCTCTGCCTTGCAAGGGGCTGCCTTGCCAAGCTCATGTCAATGAGCAGCAGAGTCTGGGTCACTTCTCCAATTTACCCAAATTAGCTCCCAGATCTCACCCTGAATCATGGCCAGCAGCTTACCCTGCGCACAAGGAGGTCAGGCAGAGACAGAAGCTCCTCCTAAAGCATCTCCAGGTTGAATTTCTTCCTTAAAAACTGCGTATTGCCCTTTTGCAATTCAGAGCATCCCTGAGCATCACCATGAATGAGCCACATGGGGATGCACATGCTCAGGTAAAGGTTGTAGATGTGCAAAGGAGGTAATTAGGGGTTGGAACAGCTTTGCTACCAGGAGGAGAAGCAGCGGAATTTTTCACCTTGTCCTGGCCCAGCTGTTGGGGAAAGTGCCAAGGGGTGAAGGGGCTGCATTCCCGAGGAGGTGAACCCAGCTGGGTGCTATAAATCTGCTCCATCAGGGAGAAGAAGATTCATGCTTGGCAAAAGTACAAAGAAGCTTTTTTTTCCATTTCACCACCTTCAAGTTGCCAGTGGTGTAGCAAGGAGAAAAAGGCTAAATATGGGGGGAAAAGCTTTAAAAAATAATAGAAACCTCCTTGTCAACTGGCCAGAATGTCCCAGCTGCTCTTCAATGGGTTGTGAGCCCCTGGGATCTCCCTGCAACAGCCCAGATCCTGCAAGGGTCCAGGGCAGGAGGGCATTGCTGCCAGCTGCCTGCATCCCTCTGGCAGACACGCTGTCAAATGCCAGGAGTGCTGACTGATCTGAAGCTGGCAACTGCCAGGATTTGATCCCAGATTCCAGCTGCTGCTGGGAGAAGGGCTGTGAGCTGCACAGGGCACCTCGTTTGGGTCTCTGGGCGGGGGCTGTGGGGTGTGAGGGGCTGCAGTGCTCACCTGCGTGTAGTGGCTGCAGACGGAGCCGCTGCATTTGGAGGGGCATCGGGGGTTGCACTCGCGGGGGTAGGGGAAGGAGTAGTGCTGCTTCTCCTGGTGCCAGGATTTCACCATGTCCATGACAGAGCGGTACCTGCAAAAGGTGCAGCATGGAAGGTGGAGCTCCACATCAGAGGTCATGGGTGAAGGAGAGGAGGGGAAGGCTCCACATTGAGGAAATGGGGGAGAGAAGCTGTTTGGAGCCAGGGCCTGTCGGGACCAAGCATTCCTGGGGAGAAGGGGGCAATGACATCCTTGTGCCAAGGCCAGGAGACCTGGCCCTTGAGGGAGGCACCTGATCTCTCAGCCATGGGGTGGAGATCTAGGACCCACATCCCCCTTGTCCACGTGTCTGGGGGTGTAATGCAAGTGTAGGCATCTCTATTTTTCTATATGTACCCTTCTGCAAGAGTTGGACCCTTCTCCACCACAGAGGGGCTTGGTGTGCCTCTCAGCTGCATCTCAGTCCTGTGCAACCCCAGTTCAGAGCCTCTCTGCTCCTTGACCAAGGGGCTGCTGCTACTCCTCCTCTGACACTGTGGGGCGTGCGGGTTTCCCAGAACCTCACTCTGCCCCCAGGGCACTCACCTGCCCGATTGGATGGAGAGGTTCTGCCCCACATATTTCATCAGCTCAGGGGGCCCGTGGTCCCACAGGCAACGTGCAGCCCACGCCTCTGCTGCCCTGGCCAGCCGCTCATCCCACACCTGGCCAGGGGAAAGGAAATGGGAAGGCAGAAATTTTTGCTTCCCAGAGGAAGGAAGAGAAGAAAACTGCTCCCATGTGCTCAGGAAGCTTTCTGAGCACCCATGAGAATCCAAAAACTGACTTGCACATCAGGCTGGGAAATTCCCAGGGGAAGGCTAGCAGTGTGTTTAGGAGTGATGGACATCCCCAGCTGCCACCACAGCTCCCTGGCACATTTGTGCCCACTGTCCAGGCAGAGCAGGGATGCCCTGCAGCAGATACCCTGCGTGTGTGATTCCCTCTGGGAATGAACTCCTGCAGAAGGTGGAGTCCTTCAGTCCTCACAGCTGTCCCCAGCCCTCAGTGCAGTCTTGGCCACAGACTGACCGGTGAGCACAGCTGGTTTCTTTATGCATTATTTAAAGCTTCCTTACCCGTCCTGAACTGCTTTACAGAGATGCCTGGGTGAGTTATTTTGGAAGGCAGGAATTTAGGCCAAGCAAGAAGCAGTGCAGGCATGTCTGACCTGCTCTGGTACTCAGCAAGCTGGGCTGCTGCATGCTTCCCCCAAACCAGCACCCAGAGACCGCACAGGTGCTCCATGGGAACTCCAGTCCCTTCCCTGGGAGCAGAGCTGTACATAGCACTGCCTGCCCTGGGGGTCCCACGCTGTGCAGGCTGGAAATCCCTCCTCTTGGTGGCTCCCCATTTCTCCTCTCTTGAGGGCTGGGTTAGGAGCACCAACCAGAGTGGAGACAACTTGGAAAAAGCTCTGTCCAAGGGGACCCTTGCCTGGAGGTGCCTGACCCTGTGAGGCTGCACAGCCCCCCTCAGGCCCAGTGCAGCCCATTTCTTCTTGCAGGGGCTGGCATTACTGGGCACACTCTCAAAAGACCATGGAGATTGAAATGGGGTCATCCCTCCCAGCTATAGTTGGAGGAATGGTTCACACCTGGGCTTTGGGTCAGACCCTGAGCTTTTCATCTTTGTAGCCACCTTCCTTCCCCTAGTGCTACCTCAGCAGGAGGGATCCTGCCATCCCACAGCCAGCAAGCTCCCAGATGTCCCAGACACAGGACCACAGATCCTAAATCTACCCGCAACTGGAAACAGCTCCTTGCTGGGACTCCATTCCTCCTGGCAGAGGCTGCATGGGTCTGCCCTGCCCCCAGGACATGAAACATCCCCCAGGACAGGTGTTCAGCATCCTGACGTCCCCATGAATGAGTGCCCCAGCCCTGGTAGGCTGGGCTTCTGCATCACAGGTGAGCCCTTCAACCCCACCACAGCTGCGGACCCAAAACTGCCCGAGTGTAGCCTGACTCACCATGTACTCCATGTTGGCAGCAGGGGGGGACACCTGCGCCCGCACTTGGTTGTGGTAATCCAAAATCACGCTCATGTCGTGGGGAGAGAGGTATCTCTTCCGACGGCTCCGGGGGACCCCCACACCCCACAGCAGGCCCGCGGCTGTGCCCCCGGGAGGGGACAGCAGCTCGGTCGCGTTGGGCAGCAGGAAGGAGCTGGACAGCTGTGTCACCCAACAGCCCAAGGCGGTGAGGTACAGGTGCAAGTGGAGCACAGCCATGCCAGCCCACCCGCTGGGATCAGTCAGCACCTTTCTGCTCCTGCACGGAGTTAAGTAGAGACAAGGGGGATCCAAGGGGGATCACCGGTGCCTGCTGCAGGCGTGTGGATCTAGGGATCTAGGAGAGAAAACAACACAGGCACTGCTCAGGATTGCACACACCACTTCCTAAAATAAGATGGAAATAAATATTCCTTTTTTTCTTTTTTTTTTTTTCCCTTTTCAAATAAAGTTTTAAAATTAATCTCGTCAATAACCGCATTTATCACAGCAAGTTCCCCAGGACTGTCAGGGAGCTGTTCAGGGAATTGGTTTTCTTGTTGTTTCTTTAAGAAAAAGAGATAAAATCAGTAGAAAATCTCCCCGGGTTTTTCACTTACGGCACGTACCTGCGGGACAGGGGCTAATTAGGAGCATGCTGAGAGATTCGCTGCAGCCGCCTGCCCTGTAACTTCCCAGGAGTTTGGTGTGTTGAACAAATCCCCAGAACAAACAGAAATCTCACAGAGATAAAGAAACACACGGCAGGTTTTAAAACCATCGTCGAGAAATCCTAACTTTTCTTTTATCTCGGGAAAAGAAAAAAATAACCGCAGCGAAAGCAGAAAAACTGAAGAAAGAAAGGAAAAAAAAAAAAAAAGGAAAACGCTGGAATATGCCCTCATCCGTCAGCCGATGCACCTCCGAGCATCCCTGCCAGCCTTTCCCGGAGCAGCGGGAGGATGTTCCCCCGACTACGTACCGTGAGGACTGTGGCAAGAGCAGAGGAGCCCGACGGTGGCGGCGGCAGCCGCTGGGATTGACCTCCGCGAACAACCTGCTGGGGCAGATGCGGGAGGTTTAGCTTAGCCCCGGCGGGCAGCCCGCTGCGGCCGCTGACGCACAAGCTGCATCTTAGCTCTTCCCCCGGGGAATGTCCTGAAGTTTGGAAAGAGCCCTGCCAGGAGATTTATAGGCTGGTGGATGCCTCCGCGCACACAGGCGCACGCAGGCAACACGGAGCCCCGCACGGGGCCGGGGGGAGCGAGCGGAGCAGAGCGGGGCTGCTCCCCGCCGCCGGCTGGGGGTTTGTTCAATCCACCTACAGGGAGAGATCCCCAGAGTCATGTCTGCCCTGTTCATCCCCCCAGCTGGGGTCTTGCTGGGAGCAGTGGGTAGGGAAGCAAATCCATGTTGTCGAGGACTGTGGAGGGGGTTTTGCCCCGGCACTCACCAGAAGCCCCGGGGTCACCCCACTTTGGTGCGAGCTGAGCACATGGCAGAGATGCCTCTTTCTGGGGATGGCAGGAAGGGGACCTGGTGACCACGTGTGCCCCTGGGCCAGCAGCTCTCTCTGTTAGAGAGGAACCACTTGCTGGGCTGGGAGCTGCCACCTGCGTGTTCCCCAAGGACTAGGGAATGTCATAACCCATGGGGTCCACCTTGCCCATGACCCCACCACCGACCTGGTCCAGCAATGCCCAGCGAGGAGTATCTCTGGGGAAAAAAGCCTCGGTGGGCTGTGCTCTCTACACTGTGTCCAGGGGTTTGTCCCTAGGGAGGGGAAAGGGCTGCAGCAGTCTGAAAGCCATAGACTATCCTGCAGCATCAAGTGTGTTTCCCTACAAAATCCCACACAGTCACAATGCCAGGGACCATCCGAGTTATTTTAGGTCACAGAGATGCCTGTTAGGCTGCAGGAGCTGCTTGCAATGCCCGTCACATCTTCCTTCCACAGTGCTTAGGGCCAGCATTGGCAGCTACGTGTGAGCTGCAGAGGGGCTTGCTGCCATCATCCTCCTGTGCCACAGTGCCCCAGATAAGCAAGGTGCTCACCCCTCACTTCACTAGGCCTGGGTTCACCAGGGCACAGGCAGGTTTGGAGCCAGGATTTAGCTCTTCAGTTGCATGAAGAGGAGCATCAAGGCCCAGCTCTCTCCCCTGAGCTGGTGGGATTTATGGAGAAGGAGGCATAGAACTGAGACCAGAGCATGCAGAGAGAAAAGCTGGTGCTCAAGCAGGGTGATGAGGAGGCTGCTGGGGCACTGGAGGGAGGAGGAAGCAATCCCACAGCAGCAGCGCATCACTGCTTGTCATCCTCACAGGCTTGATTGGGACAAGAATTGAGGATCCCAGAAACACAACCCTTGCCTCTGTGGTGACAGACAGCCCATTCCAGAGGCCATCCAGCTTCATCCCGCCACCCCAGAGACCTGCTGTGCAACAGAAGGTGGCCAGGTCAGTGAGGAGCAGACCTGAGCATGGAGCAGGAATAACACCCAGGTGCTGAGCTGATGTGCTGTATCAATACAGCCTCATCCTGCTGTGAGCCTCTGACGAAAGAGCCCCTGCCGAAAGAGCCCCCTGTGTATATTTTTCCTGGCATCAACTCTCACATAAAGCCACTCAAGATGCTGCAGGCCCTGGAGCCCACACTGAGCCATGTCCTGGAGGGATATTTCCATCCACTCCCAACCTTGCAGGTGGGATGATAGTTGTGCCAACAAGTAGACAGCGAAAATGCAGCTGAGGCATCTCTGGCCCCACTGCAGCACCACAGGAGGGGATCCCTCTGTGCAGAGAGCAGCAGCACCCCATGAATCAGCAGGGCTGGACATGCTGTGGGGGGCTGTGCTATGCTGTGGGGGCTGGTGCTGGGCACACCAGGGTGTCAGGATGGCTCCCAGAACTCTCTGACTTTCCCGGCTGCTTGTTGTAGTGGTCTAACCAGCTCAGCTTCACCTTCCAGAACCAGGCTACCCCAAAGGACCAGACACATCTTTGCAGGTGCTGGGCAAAGTGCCATCCTCAGTTTGCCAGTCCTGCTGCCACCCCTATTTCATGCTCCTGCATGCAGACAGGAGTGCCAGCTTCAGGGGCCAGCAGCAGGACAGCCCTTCGTGACCCACCAGGGTGGCACACACTGGGACTGCCTCCCTCTGCTCAACCCCAGCTATCAAATCTCTCATTAGTGAGGCTGGTAAAGGCAGTTTCATTCCCAGCAGATTAAAAAGGCAGATAGGGACATGCAGCAGTGAATATCTTAACTGGGCAGACTGGGAGGTGCAACCACTGCCAAGTACACACCAAGGCAGGGAGGGCACTGGAGCTGTGTTGTGGAGAGAGTGGTTTTTTAGTGATTTATTATTTCACAAAAGGCAGAGCCCTGAGCAGCAAATGCTTGTCCAGCCCCATGAAGTGCAAAGCTTTTCATCTGGGATTTTTGGGTTTTTGTGGTTTTCTTTTGTTTTTTGTTTGTTTTTTTTTTGTTTGTTTGTTTGTTTGTTTGTTTTGTGGGTTTTTTTGAGTTTTTCTGTCCCTGAAGCTCAGGGACTTCAAACCTTCTACAGCTCCCACTGCCACGCAGCAGCAGAGCCTCCGCACAGAGGCAAGGCGAGGGTTTTGTCTTGGGTGCAGATTGAAAGCACTGCTTAATCAGCACTCTGTGAGACAATCCAAATTCCAGGAACTGGAAGGGGTTTGTGTCCCTGCCAGGCGTAATATCCTGCAGCCCAGACTGGCCCGGCTGCCAAAGCACACGGTATCTACAGTGAGGACCTTGCAGGGAGCCAAGAAGCACACGCATTCAGCTGGATACAGCAGCAGCGACGGCAAATTCCCATTTTAATGAGCACTGGAGGGGAGGAACAAAAGAGATAAATCACTGGGTTCAAGCACTCTCTTGGCAGAGATGCCCTCTGATGCTTTTATGACCAACAGACATAGCAGCTCGCTCCAGAATAAGCCATAATGGGACTTGAAGGATTTCTGTCATGTTTGTTTCTTCCATCTGTTGGCTTTGGGCATCACCCATCATATATCAAAGTGGCAGACAGTGACATGAGCCCACACAGGACTGAGCAGGGCTTTGCCCTTTGCTGAGGATCAGAATCTTCTGTGGTCCCTGAGCATCCTGATAACCGGAGGAGGTTGATGTGGGTTTCAACAGCAGGAAATCTTTACTTTTCTCTTTACTTGGGGTAAAACAAAAGAAAACGGAAGTCCTGTTTGAACAAAACTTTTCTCAGGTAATGCACAAACTCTGTTATAAAATATTGCTCTTCTATGAACTGGCAGAAAAACTCATTCTCCATCTTTGCTGGAAGATGTTAATTCCCTCTAATCTCTCCCCAAAACACCACCAAGAGCTCCACCTATCCTGTTGCCCACTGTGGTAGGGAAATGAGGCTTTTGATGATCTTCGCATTTCTGGAGCCCTGTAGAGGTCTAACACATTCATAGCTGGGTTCCTCCTAATGCATCATGAAAGAAGATCTTCATTCTGATTTAGAGATCAGAAGACTTGATCTCCACATCTTGTCATGTGAGAAAACCCAGGCTGAGCACCTGTACATTCATTTGTGATCTCCTAGGAACTAACACCCTATTGAGCTTTGAGATCAGTCCTTTAGACTGAGGACTTCAGAGGCATCCTTATTCTCAGTTAGGACCAGATCCTTGTAAATGATGAATACCTTTCTGAACCAACCTGAGTCTTGAGGAAGAGGTCCTGGAAAAGTCAAATCTCATGCTGAAGAGGTGACCTTGAACAGGGACAGGCAGTTGCATTCTCCTGATGAAGCCTTTCATATAATGCCCAGCACCTGCCTTTGCCTCAGATGTGATGTCCTCTCATGACCCACTGTTTCTGCTTGTGTATTTGCTAGGGCATGAGAAAAACTAAAAATAAAGGTGAAAAAAAAAAGAGCAGCCTTTTCCATTTTATATATAGCGATGCTGTGGGGAGCCAGCAGTCGAGAGCATGGGCAGGATCCTGCACGTGTGGGTCTGACCACTCAGGCTGGGCTCAGCAGGGCAGCACAGAACAGCCCTGCCCTCAGCCTGGCTATAGACCCCTCTCCAAAGGCCACCTGGGCACTGCCCCATCTCTGAAAGCTGTGACTTGCTCCTTTTGCTGATGCAACTGGCCAGGTCCTGACAGGTGCCTGACCCTGGGAGCCTTTAGTACCAGCAGTAACCCTGGCTGAAAACATGGCAGGACTAATGATTAGGTGTCACAAAGTAAAAAACCCTTGTTTTGGGGGATTAACTGAGGTGTCCATCAAGGCTAATGTGATCCTACTTGATCTCCTTGGTCAATAGTTGGGTGTCAGGCCCCCCACCACTCTCCCCATTTCCCGTGGTGCTGTCAGAGCTGTGGTCCCCACCATCAGTCTGAGACTGCCTGTGAGGAAGGCCACTGGCTCCAGCCAGCACCAAGATATAATTGGAGCCTTTGAAAGGTGAGAAATTTTTCCACTGGCTCTAGAAATAAATGTCTCTGAAGTCAAGTGCTGCAGACGGTAATTTCTCACAAAGGTATTTTTTTACAGTACTGGGCTAAGTTTAGAAATTCACTGAAATAACACGGAAGATCCTCTCAGCACAATTTGGAAGATACTTAATTTGCTGTTTGCTGACAAATTGGTGTTTGGCCTGGCTCCTTGGATGTGTGCTGGTCTCGCTGCACTCCACCAAGGTGAGAAGAATCTCACAGCTCAGTGGGAAGAGGGACCCATCACGAGTCAGCTGAAACTGTGATAGACCCAAATCATGGAGCTGAACATCGGCTGAGACCTCCTCATCAGCCACACGCAGGCTGGTACCAGGACAGCAGTGCTGTGCCCACCACCCCATCCCCACTGCACACCCACAGCTCACCCACACAGGTGCAGCCCACATCCAGCTGTGCCTACATACACAGACACCTGCCAGAAAGAACAGCCCTGGAAACATGGTGATGGTGGGGGTTTTACTGTGATCTCCACATGTTCAGCTTCCAGGCTCAGTGGTGGGAAACTCATCGGTTCCACCCAGGGGTCCTGGTGGGAGTTTTTCATCCCACTGGTCTGCACAAAAGGCATCATCTGGGGAGCTAATTTCTTTCCTCATCATCTGGCACAGTAGGTGCTACCTGTGTAATGGCTGGAAATTCTGTGGCTCCAGCAAAGGGCTGGATCAGCTGCTGGATGGGGGCTAGCAGATCACAGCCCTGAAAGCCCAGACCCAGCAAAGTAAAGTCAGGACACTCTGGCAGCCTCACCATGTAATTTTCTTGCTTGGATGGGGGTGTGCCGCAGCTTGACTGCAGCCCCTGTGTATTCACTCCTTCCCTTTTTTTCCAAGACCAAAATTAAGATAGAAACTGAGCAGCTGGCACCAGTTCACATGCAGGTTTTTCGTGGCTGCACAGGGATGTCTTGTTCCCGTTGCTCCTCTTCTCAGGGTGGCCACACTGCTCATGTGCCTGGGCCTCCACTGGGGCAGCAGCAAACACCCTCGGACCATCCCACCACTGCACAGTTCACTGTTTCCAGCTGCAACATGTTTTTGCCACAGAAAAATGCTGCTGGTGTTTCTTTGGTTGGTTCAGAGTAAATAACGATGGGGCTAAAAGAGTTGCTGCTTTTCCTCCCTGGCTCTGAAGGAAGAGGGGGATGTTTACAGATGTTTATCGTGCCTTGGGATGTTGAGATGGGGTCTCCTGAACGTGTTACGTCCCCTCAGGGTCTGCCTGGGGCATGTTCAGCAGGGAGGATGATGCCGCTCAAGTGGGTGGTGATCACTCAAAGCTGTCCAGATTTAAAAGCAGGCTCTGGTGAGCACAGGAAGGTGGTGCAGAAGGAAAGACTCAGCGCAGGAACTGTCAGGGGTGTACAGGATCTTTGGACAAGAAAGATGTGCCCATATAGGCTCTGGGTGTAACAGCATTGCTTCATAAGGCTGGGAAACAGCAGCAGTTCAGCTCTGCCCAGCAGTTCTGAAGAAAAGTGAGCACCTAACAGGTGAGATGGGGGTGGAATCCAGAAGCTTTTCATCTCCTGAGTGACACTGAGCAAACCACTTTCCACACACATTTCCCCGCCCATGCTATCCTGCCGATCACATCTACCAGAGGGCTCTGAGGGGTGCCACTGACCTGCCCAGGATTAGAAACAGGTCTTGCCCTTCCAGGTGAGCAGGGCAGGACTACACAGGATTTCTGAGACTTTTGGCAGTTGCTGGCATTGAAGATGAAACCTCACGTTTAAAATTTCTTGCTGTACCTGCACACCTCAGAGCTTCCTGGCTTCTGCCTACAGAATATGAGGAGTTTGATGGACACACTGAATTTCCCCTCCACTCTTCCATAAAGCTTTATTGTCTATCTTTGCCAAGAAACCTCTCATTTCTCATGGGACTTCTAAGCTTTCCCATGTCTAGATGGCTGGATGCAAGCCACCAGATTTCTCTCTGCCTAGACATGAAATTTCTCAGGTTCAACCATGGAGGCTCAGATGCTTGCAAGAACCATTTTGCTCAAAGCTGGATAAGCAGAGATTGAGAGTCTTGGGATGCTCTGAACACACTCAACATGGGAATAATTCTCTCCACATCTCTCTGAATGGGGAGATACCCTTCCCAGCGTCCTTCCTTCCCAACCAGGGAGTATGCTTACACATGAGTCCCTGAAAACCAGGGAACTGGGACATCTCATCCCAAGATGACTGGTCTGAGGGTGGTCTGAGTGCTGGCAGCTCCACTGAATGCACATGCTCCCTTTGAAGGACAAAGGGAGCAGGATGGGGGAATCCCTGCAGCTCACTGGCATCTCTGTCCCTCACTCAGGCTGTGTCCACACCATCCCATGGGGGCTTGTGCTGATACATCTGTGTTAACCTGGCCTTGCCCATGTGCCAGGAGCAATGGGGAGGGAACAGCAGCAGAGCTGGGCACACACCAGTGCCAGGAGCACACATACCCTGGGAACCTGGCCTTGTGATGGCCGATGAGGATGAGGGCTGATAAGGTTCCTGCTGCCTCATCCTCCCTGCTGCTGCTGCTGCTGCTGAGACTGAGCCACCCTGTGCAGGCAAGCGTGGTACAATCCAGTCTTCATCTTGCCAGCAGATGTGCTGGTGCCAGACCCCGCAGAGGCACCTGGCAGGCCGGAGGGAGGTGCTCGGTGAAGGAAAGGACAGCCCATCTGCCCCGAGGCCAGCATCGTGGACAGCAAACACTGAGCTCACCGAGGCAGCTGTTGCCTTTGGCTCATCCCCCGCCCCGCTCCACTTCCCCGGCAGACACGGAGCGCAGTTTTGCCCCGGCATCCCGTCTGCTGCCCGTGTGCTGAGCTGAGCTGAGCCTGCCCCTGTGCCTGCCTTTCCTTGCCTTGAAATCAGGGTTGGTGAGAGCCACGTGGGAGCACCGTGCCTAGAGCCACCCCCAGCATCTTCCCAGCTCATACCCCTCAAAGACACCCTCAAGGGCTGTGCATTTTCCCAGCTGGACCCCGTTACAGCAGCTGCGCTTTCTTTTGTGTTTTCAACATCCATTTGGGGATTCCCGGCTGAAAGGAAGGGAGGGTGGCATTGCCTCAGGGGCTATGTCCAAGCAGGGAGGGTGCTGGGTCAGGTTTGGGGAGAGGGATGAGGAATGAGCCTAGCCCCATCCTTTGCATACTCCTCATCTGGTGCTCAGCTGTTTCTACTTTCGCCCTTCCCTTTTCTTATTTAAGCTGCATTTTCATGCTCTGCTGATAAGCAAAAGAAAGCCTGGGAGTACTGATGGGTGGGTTGGTGGCTAGGGCTGGCTTGTGGGTGTTCACATTTCCCCCTCCACAGGCTGCTGCAGTGCAGGTATGATGGACAGAATGGTCCAGCAAAGCCTTCTTTCCAAAACTGACACTCTGAGCCCCTGTAAGTGAGCTGGGAGGATGTCAGAAACTAGAGTTTGGTAAAGTCATAGAAGTGTTATATGATGGTGTGTGTCTCCTGATATAGGTGACTGTACACTGTTAAACCTGAAACAGCAAGTTTGCTCTGGGGCTCTGTGAACAGCTGATGCCCATCTGGAGTAACTGGGATAAATGAAGTTGTTATAATGCTACAGCAGCAGTGATGGGGTATGACTGGTCTTCTCTCCAGACAAGAAAAAGATCTTCCTCCCTGACTCTTCTAGTGATGGAAAGGATGAGGTGTCTCCAGGAGTTCATGGACCGTGCTAAGGGGAAAACCTCCAGGTCTCCTCACTGCAGTGTTTTGTGCCTACCCACCTCCAGAGTGGTTCAGTAAATCAACAAGGCTCCCCTCTGTGCCTGCTGAAACCCCTCCAGCTGTCTCGCACAGATGACTGTTGAGGTGATGAGGAGGGCTAATTGACTCTGACAAATATTTACCTGTTTCTCTGGGTTTACAGAAACCTCGCTCCAGCCCCAGCTTTGAAGTGGAGTTCAAAGCCCCAGCAGCGCTGACGTCTTGGGAGCAACGAGCTCTCTCCAGCGTGCAAAAACGCTGCTCTACATGGAGGGGAACTGTATCCCCATCCTCCTCCTTGGGCATCTGCTATAGTGCTGGTATTTTCCATCATCTCACAGGGTCCTGCTCATCTCCCCACACCAGGGTAAGATCTGCTTTGCCAATTGTTTGGAACTTACATTAAATAATCAACCCAAAGAAAGGTCTTCTTCCAGTGAAGAGGCAAAGCATGCTTCTCATGTATTTTTTTTCCTAACCTCTGAATGACATCAACAGAGATTGGGCTGAGTTGCACATCTGTGGTGGGGTCATATTTAAAAAAAAATAGTTCGTTTGATCTGTACAAATAAACACTTGTGTAAAGAATCCTGTTTCTTTAAGTGAAGTTGGTAAATGCTCTGATTTAGTTAAAGCACTAGGACTTGACTTTAATTTTATTTTTCACCAGACTTAAAGCTAGAAGAGGAAAAAACGTTGTTTATTCTCAGAACAGATACAGTCTAGGCAGCAGGAGCACATTCTTCATCACCTACTCCCTCTTCTTGGGCTGTTGGTGGCAGGAGGTGGCCTCTGTGCACTATTGACCACCTTCCTACCTTCCTTCCACTTGGTAAGATGCAGGCTGGATCCCTGTGTTTTAGAAGGTGCTCCATTCCTGTCAGACTGGGATGTGCTTCCTTGGTGAAAGCTAAAAGCAGCCATCCTGGTCCACTTCACGTTGAGAAACTGGGCCGGACCACAAGGACCAGTATGGGTCCTGCCAGCCTCTTGCACCTGACAGCAAAATGTCATGAGATGCCTTGGAGAAGGTACAGAAGCTCCCAAAGGAACACTTCAGGCTTAATCTGATGTTTGGGAGCATTTCACCCTAATGCAGTTTTTCTATTCCTGGTGCTACCAAACTCCTGCAGAAGATAAAGGGAGGAGTCTTGGCTTGGAAAAAAAATGTGATAAACTGGTGCCCAGGCACCAGAACAGCTCTGGGCTTCTTCTTGAGGCAAATTCATTCCTGCCCAGCCCTAACCCTGGGCATGGCTGACACAGGCATTGCTCAGCACACTTCACACTGACACATCCTCTCACCTCACTGTTTTTCTGCCTGTCTTGTCTTTCAGGTGACACCCATGACTGATGACCACACCAAGAAACTCCACAGCCTGGGGCATCTCGTTTCTTCTGATAAAGGTTGGGATGTGGGGCAGCCTTGTGGTGAAAGAGCACGACAAGGTAAGCAGAGGTGTTGAGCTTCCTGAACAAAGAGAATATGGAGGTAAAAAAATGAAAAAATAATTTAAAAATATGATATTGCACATCTAAATTAAGCCTGTGACAATCTTAAGTGCACTGGCTCTTCAGCACACCCTTTGAACTTTTTTGTAATTATTATTTTTTATCTGCAGAGCATTTCAATGGTCATTATGGTCAGGACAAATCCAAATCACACTTCCAGCCAACACTTTTATCATTATCCAAGCCAGTAAAACACAGATTAAATATTATGTATGTATATATTTTAGTTTTACACTTAAATATTTGTAATTATATATTGGACTGGAATAGCTACAGCTCATGTTTTGTGGCTGGCTGTACCATGTATCCAGTCAAGAAACCAGGACTGGGAACTGTGGTCCTGCAGTTAATCAACACAAAGTCACTTCCAAATTTTACACCTGAATATATGACTGATTCTTTCCTGCAAATATGAGCTAAATATGTACCACTAAAGTCTGAAAAGTTCATATTTCTGAATTTGAATTAATAAGCACAGACCATTTCCTTCCCATATTTGATCAGTTGCAATAAATGGCAGTTTCTTCATCTAAAAAAAAAAAAAAAAAAGGCAATATTTTGGTGCAGTAGCTCAAGGGCCACCCAGCAAAGGGTTTTGTGGAAATTGTCACTGAGTTTTGTATGATCTTTGATCTATCATTGATAATCCTTATACAAAGGGAATAAACGCAAACAACAAAAAATGCTTTTAGTACATGGCCAAGAGAAAGGTTAATTGCTCTGGGCAGGAGTTAATTCCCAGTAACTGCTGTGGGAAGAACAGTGCCTGCTCAGCCTGAAGGGAAAAACCTACTCAGCAGCTACCCCTGAAAGACCTCGAGAATCAAATTAATTCAAATATGCAGGTTGTGGAGGGGTGGGGAGTGTCTTTGGCAAACACGGAAGGTGTGAATTATACACAGCGAGAAAAAGAAAAAAGGGGAATATTTCAGCAAGGAGCTGCAACTGCAGCCACCACAGCTGCTCAAGGAAGTCAGGAAATTAGAGATAAATATGACTAATTAAGACCATTTAATGCCTAAGCACATGTATACTTAATCACATGAATTATATATTTTTTCACATGTAATCTCATCCCCACTTTATCTGTTAATGAGCTTCTTAATTTCTATTGTAGGCAGAGTAGCTATTTTACATCTTTGTAAACTCTGCTTATTTTTAAGCTCTTCAGACCGTTATTGCAGCCCTCTGCAACATCACCATTTTCTCCAAAAGAAATTTAGGAAGGAGAAGAACAGAACCTCTCCCATATTGTGCTGAGGGTGTGGGGATACGGAGCTTAAGGAACTTGCCTGTGGTGGGAGAGGGAGCCACAGATGAAGCCCAGCTCCTCAGAGCCTTGCTCATCACAAGACATTCTCTCCTGTAAATTAAACCCCATCATTAGTCTGCCTTGCTGCAACCTGGCTGTGCCAAGCAAGAAATGTAAATATTTTGTAGCAGTAGGTATTAATTTGTAGCATTAAGAAAGTACACACCACTGAAAACTGAATTGGCCCTTTCTTACACTTTACCTCATATCCCAAAATATTTTGATCTTTGGATGTAACCACCAAACAAGCTGCAAATTCCCTGCAGCTCAGATCATACCCTTCCTATTCACTTGAGGAGGGTCAGAGGGGAAATGTGTGACCTGCAGGGGTTTTCAGCCTGGGCCCAGCAATGGTTCAGTCTGTACAAATTGTCTGGGGTTAATTTCCACATCTTCTTCTAAAATTCTTGGTGTTTCAGGACAGGGAAAGACTTTTCCCATTAATTTGTGCAGCCACACAGGTGGTGAGTTAGCAATGTCTGCCTTCTGTCTCTCAACTCAGCATCTCCACTGTAAAAAACACATCATCTGCTCACAGGTCAACCTTGGCTCTGCCTGGCCTGATGACAACTCCGGGGCTCATAGGAAGAGCATCCCTTTCCATCAGAGATGGGCAACAAAGATCCCAGTGTGAGGGAAAGGCTGCTATGCCTCCACCCTGGGCTGCATTTCAAAGGCACCTCTAACACAAGGGAACAAAGCACAATATTATTTTTTTAATCTTTTCTTTCTAAGCCAACAGTGAATAGAGAAGGCTGTGGAACTCAAACCACTGAGTTTGATGAACAGCATCTCAGCAAAGGGCCAAAGCTATCTTAAACTCCAAGCTTAATCTCCCATTAGGCAAAGAAAATACAGTCCAAATTATGCTTATGTAGCACCTCTCATGCAAACATCCCGGGATGCTCCAGGATCAAACTCAAACACAATCAGTCATGGAGATGTGAGCAGAGTCCACCAAGAAAAACAGAGAGCAGTGGAGGCTACTCAGGAATGAGTGGCACAGCTGCTGTGAGCACCTGGCTCCCCACGGGCATGGCTGGGGATGTGAGGGCCCCTGAGCAGACAGGGGTGGGTGAGCAGGTGCCAAGAGGGCTGTGGGAATTGCTGTGAGCTAAGAGGACAAGCTGGGAAGAAAGCAGGTCTGCCAGATCCAAGTGGGCTGTTACTAGTGAGGTAAGTCATCCCCAAGAGTGCGGACACAGGCTGGTGGCTCTGCCCATCCCAATGGATGGGCAGCCCCCATTTCCTCCTGGTGCTCCTGGAGTGCACCTTCCCTCTGGTGTCACTCGGGCTGTGAGAACTCACCTTAGCCCAAACTTGGGTCAGAGGATCACAGAATATCCTGTGTTGGAAAGGACGCACAAGGATCATTGAGTCCAACTCTTATGTGAAAGGCCAGTACAGGGATCAAAGAACCATTGTGTGTGTGTTGTAACAAAGTTTGTGTAGCCTTTCTCTCCTTCTCCAGACATCCTGCCTTCATTGCAACACTCTCAGAAAATAAAAAATTAATTCCTGTTTAACACAGTCAAAAGGCTTAGTTTTGCTGTTTGATCTGAGATTTCAAATATCTTGGTCCTGCTCCACAGCAAACCTCCAAACCTTTGCCAATTTAAGTGTCAGGACACTCCCTTGCTGGGGCACTCAGGATGGTTTAAAGTCTTGCAGGGCTTTGTCAAACAACTAAAGAATTAAACTGCAGTAACTCATCCTGTGATGGCTTTAAGGCACAGCCTTTCAGTAACAATCTGGCTGCTTTCTGGCCTGTAAAAGTTTTGAGTGTTTAGCAGAAGAACCCCCCCATAAGCAGGGGTCTCCTGACAAGGTGTGAAGCTGTGACCCCACTGCAGCACGTTCTTCTACAGCACCTTTTTCTCAGCATTGAGGCGACAGCAGATCACAGTGCAGCACCTGAGCAAAACTCCAGACTGGCAAGAAGGTCTGAGTTTCTCCACAGGTTATTTTAAACACACAAATTAGGTGTAGAGTTACCCTGGGCTCCTGGAAAGGCCTGTTAAGGCTGTCTTTCCAGTGACTGTGTACTGGGACTAGGGTGACTCTGCTTCCAGAGGTTCTGCAGAAGGTATCTCTGCTGTAATCTCACATCATCAAGACAGACTTCTTTGCACTCATGACTAACAGATGGTAACAGAATCACCAAAATTAGACAAATTAAATTTCTAAGCAACTTAATTGTTTTCAATAATTAACCACTCTGAGTGTTGTTGTTCTTGCTCCCATTAATAGTGAAATACTTAATACTACGTGAAACTGTGACGAGGAAAGACTTCCCCCAAACCTGCCTCAGCTCAGGAGTGAGGATGCTCTTTCCCATGTGTGTTGGATCTTACTTCAAGTCTCTGCTCAGGTAGCTGGGATCTCCACATCACCTGTCTACATAAGTGCCCCAAGCTCTGGGTGACTGGGCATGCAGGGACAAGGCTTACTAACCACTGCTCAGCTCTGACAGTTGTCCCACAGCCCCTAATGAATCTGTCCCTCTGGATTTTAGAGGCAAAGTGGGATTTCTCAGAGAGAAGCAATTTGTTGAATGTCTCTGTTCAAAATAAATCAGAAAAGAAATGCCAAATCTGAAAACAATATTTAAAATCAAATAGTCTGAAATATTTCAGCTTGAATCAGGCAGTAATTTGGTGAGGTTAGGGAACAAGATACAGTGAAAGGGAAGGACAGCCACATCTGCTATACCTGACTAAATAGTTTGGTTTAGCATGATTTATATCTGTCACAGCTTGACCAAGTGGCTGTGAGAGCTCTTCAAGAACCTTCCGCAATCCCCTTAAAACTAACCTTATTCCCTGTTTATGAATAAAAGCTTTTTCTGCAGTTTTAAAAGACCTAATTCTGCTTCTCTGATTCTTTACAGTGGAATGGTGATCTGTTCCTCAGGACTATCGGCCTTGGCTGGTGCTCATGGCAGCAAATACATGGCCTGAAAGTAAAGGTTTACTCTAAATCTGCAGAACACCTGGACTCAGCTGAGCTTTGCTCACCACGCTTGTGAGAATCGATGATTTACAGAGATAATCCTCAGACATTTCAAGCTGGGCTGAGGGTAGACACATTTCCAGCCCGTGCCATCAACTCCATTCATCTGGAACAGGTGCCAAGCTTACGAAATCCTCCTGCGTGTGGCAGACACCACAACACGCTTCATTAGCAGCCAGCTGAGCAGCTCCCACCTCCAGTGCCGGCACTGCAAACAGTCTGGGGATCAGAGACCCAAACCTGGGAAGCAGAGGAGGCAAGGTTTCAAAGGCAGAGGGGATTTAGGCAGACAATGACAGACCCTGTGAAACCTTCTCCCAGCCCCTCTTATCCTCCTTGCTCGTCTGAGTGAACGCAGCTGCCTGTCGTTTCTAATTCGGGGTGCAATGCTGGGGCTGGAAGTGCTAGACATGGCCATGGCAGTCTTATTAAAAACAACGTCTAATAAATTGCCAAATGCCATTTACCCTGGATAACCTCCTCTGTTGAAGCTCTCTCTATCTGCTGGGGCTGCTTTGATGTGTCATTCTGCCCTCTCAGCCCAGATGTTGTCATAGATTTGCTGACGATGATGGTGAAACAGCTTTGAAATGTGCTCTGGCAAGAAATACTTTCCCATCCCGTCTCAGATAGGGCCTGCTTTTTTTCCCCTTCTCACATTTTTCTTACTAAGGCCATTGGGATGAATAAAGGCCCTTTGTTCATTGAGCCATTTCTCTGTTTGCTGATGCTTTTTTTATATTTTAAAAACTAAGCTGAAATGACAGTGGCAGCTGTTCAATAGATGAAATAGGTCTCAAATACCACAGTGACGGCCAGAGCTTGGACTCCACTTTCAGCCATAAACATGGACAGTGAAAAGGCATGGGAGCACTAACAGCTCCAGCAATACCTTCTCCCTCTTTCTTAAGCCCCAGGAAAAATGAAAATCATTCTACTTAGTGAGAAAATGCTCATATTTTCTCTTGAGTATCATGGTTATACCCTTTCTTTCAGAGGGCCTGTCACCCCACTTAGAAGTAGTGGATGCGCATTTATAGGGCAAGGGAAAATAGCCTCAAGTTGCACCAGGGGAGGTCTAGATTGGAGATTAGGGAAAATTTCTTACAGAAAGGGTTATCAAGCTTTGGAATAGGCTGCCCAGGGCAGTGGTGGAGTCACAGTTTCTGAAGGGTTTTAAAAGCCATATGGATGTGGTGCTTGGGCTTAGTGGAGGGTTTGGCAGCGCAAGGTTGACAGTTAGACTTGATGATCTTGAAGTTCTTTTCCATCTTAAATGATTCCATGGTTCCTCATTGCAGTCTGCAACTTCCTTGGGAGGGGAAGTTGAGGTCCAAACACTGATCTCTTCTCTGTGGCAACCAGTGACAGGACCTGAGGGAATGGCCTGCAGTTATTTCAGGGGAGGTTTAGGCTGGATATCAGGAAAAGGTTCTTCCCCCAGCGGGTGGTCAGCCACTGAACAGGCTCCCCAGGGCAGTGGTCACAGCACCAAGCCTGACAAGAGCTCAGGGAAAATGCTCTCAAGCAGGTGGTGGGATTGTTGGGAATGTCACGTGCAGGGCCAGGAGCTGGACTCGATGTTCCTTGCGGGTCCCTTCCAACTCTGAATATTCTGTGTGTCTGTGATTCTGTGATCCCGTGATTCCATGATACAGATATGTCAGAGTATCAGGTACATGACAGGAGCCCTCGGAGCATCTCTCCTGATGCTCTTCTCTGGGAACACCGTGGCGCCTGGGAATGGAAGCCAAAGCCCATTTTGAACAGCTGAGAGTGTGAAACGCACGTTCCTGAGCACACCTTGACACACGGGAGCAGCGACGCGCTCCCCGCTGGATCCGCCGCGGCTGCGCTGCCGCGGGATTCCTGCAGGGGGCGGGGGGGCCGCCCGGGCCGTGCCGGGCCGTGCTGTGCCGTGCCGTGCCATACCATACCACTCCACACCATACCTTACCATGCCACATCATACCATATTATACCCTACCAAAACACACTTTACCATATTATACTACACCATCCCACACCAATACCATACCACTCCATACCATATTATACCACACGATATAATACCGTACCACACCATACCTTACTATGTCACTCCATACCATAATATACTACACGATACACCAATACCATATTATACCATACCACACTATACTATATTATACCAATACCACACCATACCATACCATATTTTACCAATACCACACCATACCATATTATACAATACCATACCACACCCTACCACACCAATACCGCACCATACCATACCATACCACACAAATACCAAACCATATTATACATACCACACCATACCGTATTTTACCAATACCACACCATACCATACCATACCACACCAATACCATACCATATTATACATACCACACCAATACCGCACCATACCATACCACACCATACCACACAAANGCGGGCCGGGGGTGGGTCGCGTTGTGGGGGGTCGGGCAGGACCCGGGGGTCGGTTCTGTAAGGGGGGGGGCGGTTGAGCTCCTGTGCTCAGCGACAGCCTGCGGGACCTGCGGCTCCGGAGGGGTTTGGAGCACCGGGAGTTTCTCTCTGGGTTTGTATATGAAAGGGAGGGGGGAAAACCGGATTTTTTAAATTTTCTTTACGTAATTCCCAGGTAATTCCTTGTATTTGAGTAAACTGATTATTGCTCAGCTGATCTCTGCGGGAAATAAGTAGAAAATAAGTTTCTGAGCTGCAGAAAATAGGTGTTTTAGAGTCACAGTTTCGAGTTGGAAGGGATTCCTCAGGGCATCGAGCCTGACCCCTGGCCCTGCTCAGGGCACTCCAGGAATCCCACCGTGTGCCTCATCCCGGGAATCACCGTGTGCCTGAGAGCACAGTCCGAACGCTCTGGGGGCTCCTGCCCTGGATGCTGGGACCACTGTTCCGGGCAGCCTGTTCAGGGCCCAGCCTCCCTCTTTAGCATCTCTCCGAAGAGCAGAGTGACTGCCATCCTTTTTCAGCACTTGGGCAATGATTGAACCAGCTTAGTCATTCTGTAAAACTGCGTTTGGACTTTTTTAGGGGCATGAGGAAGCAATGAGCTGGACCAGAGCACGTGTGCTGTACCTGCTACAGTGATTTGAGGAATTTTGCCCTCTATTGATTCAGATTTGTCATCTGGTGACATGTGGGAAGAGGAGCTGCTCTAAGTGGGATTGAAAGAGCATTGACAGGCACACTTAGAGAAACTGATCTTACAGTTGAAGTGTACTGCAGTTCACTTCTTCATGGACACCCCCTTGTTGGGGGGAAAAGCTTGTGTGCCCTTATGAGGTTGTGAGCTATATTGGTGGCAGTTTATGCCTCCGGCAGGGTCTCCCATGCTGGTCAGGTCTCAACTGAAGGGTCAGACAAAGTGTGTCCTCGGGCAGGATGGGCTCGTCAGCCGCCCGGCAACCATCCTAGGAGAAGGACAACTCTAAGTCCAAAACCGGGCAGATGGAGCTCGCTTAGCCCTGTAAGGCCATCCATCTAAGAGAAGGATACTCTAACCAAACCTACATCCTGAGGACCTCGCTGTCACCGTCCAAGCTTGCTAGGCCCTGGCAGATGAACCTCAGGGGTAAAGGGTGGGGCCAGTTCTGCGCACACTGTGCCTCACCTAAAAAATCCACTGCACAGGCTTGAGGGATCACCCACTTGAGTGAAACTGCAGTTCAGTTCTCCCTTTTAAACAGAGGAAGGCGATCTGTACTGACAGTTCCTGAAGCGAGTTTTTTGTCCTTACAAATTACTTACCTGCTGGTTTGTCAGCAGTAAAGTTGGCAGCCTTTTTTACTTTTAAATAAAATGGGGATTTTATTTGCTATTACTCTTCCATGGTAGCAGCTGTAGTTGCCCCAGAGATGTCACTTCTGTAAAATTAAAGAGTGAATAAGGTACTCCTCAGTATCCTGGGCAAGGCCCTGACAGTTTTGTTAGAGTCTTAAGGAAGATATGGAGCTATAGTCCTGTTTGGCTTTGGTTTTGATGCTGAGAGGAGGATTAAATGATGACTATGTGTTTCTGGCTATAGCTCAGTCACAGAGAATTCTTCTATCTCTGTTTTCAAGCCAGGCTCTGGGTAAGGGGGAAGCTACACATCTCCCATTTCCCACCAGCTGATAGGAAGCAACACTCATTGGAAGGTGCTGATGGGAGAAAGAAGATCCTGGACAGTGGCCTCCTTACTTAACTCATTAGTAAATTCACTTGCACATGCTCCATTTTAAGATTGGAAAAGAGAACTAGCTATGCAATATTGTCTCCTGCTAAACAAGATATCAGCACATCATCAGGTGGTTTTCAAGATCTTATGGGCATAACAGCAAGTTTTCAAGGCAGGGAGTGAATCTGGAGATGGAAGGATTTGTATAAGCCAAAGGAAAGCTCTCAGCAACTAAAAGAACAGCAAAGGAACAGACACATTGTGCTGCTTCATTTATTTAGAAGGACCTGAGTGAGGAAAACCTTCATGGGCTGATTAGGGGGAAAAGCTAGCCCTTCTGACTGTCTCAGTGTTAAGAGGTTGAGGGCTCTGTTCTGAAAGGGTTTGGAAGCAAAGATAAATGAGACAGAGAAAGAGTTACTGTGGTCAGGGTGGCAAGCTAAAAATACACCCTTTGCAGCTGCATTTTGAGTAAGGCAGAGTTGAGCAGGTTTGTAGGGTAAAAGTGATTGCAAAACTGAGCTGCAAGTCTGCTGCAGTGAATGAGGACTCTGGAACCAAGGGAACACTGCCTGGGGAATGAGTGCTGGGCTGAGGACTTGTGCTGGTTTAGAGTTAAACCAGCAGGAGAAATCTATCCAACTCAGAATGGGATTGCAAGTCAGAATAAAAATTTAATAGAAGATCACAAAATACAGTGATACAGGAGAGAAAAAATTCGTTTGTGACACAAAAACAGATGTACAGCCCAGCACAGTGGGCCACGAGCAGAATGGAGCTCACCAACCCCTGAGCTGAGCACCACGTGACCCCCCCAAGTTCAAAGTAAGAACAAAGGAAGAACCCTCCTGGTGAAAATGATGGTTGCAACCCTGTGGCAGTCTCAGTCCGGTCGAGGCTCTGCTCCTCTGGATCTGAAGAGAGATCACAGTCCCAAACCCCCAAGTTTATATCTGCTTGAGCTCTGATGGGAATGCCCCGTCCCTCCCCCAGGGTGGAAAATTTCACAATGGGTGATTTAGTCTGTGAGGTGAACAGTGGTATATTTTTGGCATCCCTGATGGCCTGTTAGCAGACATGACCCCTCAGGTGGGTGTGAAGGCAGGAAAACTTCCTTATCTCACAGAAGTTCATAAACACCCAGCTTGTAGCCTGAGGGGCCAGGTGTGCCCTGGGCAGCGGTAGCAAATGGGCCATTGTGAGCAGTTCATGAGAAAAATGATACAGAGGTTTTAGAATACACACCCACACAGTGACAAATTGATCCTGGATACTATAACCAGGACAGGAGGTATTCAGGTGCTGGGCCTCAGAGCTGTACTGGAGAGGGAGTTTCCATTTTACCTTTGAGGGATGGGTTCAAGTGTCTAATTTATATGGTTCTGAACACCGATGTTGAAAACTTAACTTAGCCACCGCTTATGGCAGCTGCTGTGAAGTTTCACATGTGCTTTGTTCCTCGTTTGCCTTTCCTCTGGCAGATACTTCGTGAAGGTGGCCTGGGCTTGGACGCTGTGGCTGCTGCTGCCCTTCATCGCGCTCACCGCTTACCATTTCGCCAGGAGCAAGTTCCTGTACGGCCGCACGAGGAGCGTCCTGCTGGTGCTGCGGCGCCTGAGCGCGCTGGCCGTGGGCACGGCCGTGTGGTACGTCTGCACCGAGCTCTTCGTGTACATCGAGAACCTCACCGGGGAGTGTTCCATCCCCACCAAGCCCGGCACCACCCCCCGGCACTACACCACCAAGAGGGAGTGCCACCAGGACAGCGGCGTCTGGAACGGCTTTGATATCTCAGGGCACTGCTTTCTGCTCTCCTACTGTGCCCTGATGATTCTGGAGGAGGTGGCTGTGCTGGAAGGCTTGTCTATAGACCACAACTCTAAGCTGCGTGTAGTGGTCAACATCCTGTTTGTGTCCCTGTGTTTTCTCGCCATGATTTGGGTGTTCATGTTCCTCTGTACTGCCCTGTATTTCCATGACTTTAGTCAGAAGCTTCTCGGTGTGCTGATAGGTCTGTCCGGTTGGTATGGGACATACAGATTTTGGTATTTGAAACCCTTTTCTCCTGGACTACCTCTTCCCAGTATACCCTTGAGTTCAAAGAAATACAGCTATAGCAGATAAAATAGGTTTTGAAATACTTTGGATTTTGCTTTCATTATTGGAGTAGTTGGATGTAGGAACAGTTACTGTATTTCCACTGTAAGGAACAAGGTGATGGGTTGGAGGAATTCACTGTACTAGCCAATGGCTGGTAATGAAATTCTTCCTTGGGAAAAAAAAAAAGGAACTGGAAGAGGTCTGCTTTTGTTTAGGAGCTGATGACTGGCATTGTCAACAAAGAAATAAGAAGTTGAATCTGTTTCTCTTACTAATAAATGGAGTAGCAGACCCAAGGCTAACAGAGGCCTTTGCTCTTTAAGAGCCTGACCTCAATTAATTCTCCCTCTTTCAATTCATGTCACAGTATTGTGGGTGATTCAAACCTCATGCTTTTTTTTTTTTTTTCTTTTTTAATGTTCCTATTTGTCTTCCCTTATGGGAAAGCTCTAATAATGACAGTGCTACTAAGCAATGCAAAAATACCAATTGTTAAAACAGTTTTGTTGTGAAACTGGAACACCTTGTGTTCTTAAGTGTTAAAGACACTAAATTGCCACAAATGCCTCATTAGCTGTTTGCTCCCTCTGCAACAGAGAGTATATCTGATATGTAATGTCTTAAGCAGACTGACTTTAAATTCATGCCTGCCTCTGAAAAGGAAACTCTTGAAAAAACAAGCCTTAACTTTTTCCTTAGGTAAAGTATATGTAATAATATTTTGTCATTTTATTCTTGAGATAAAAAAAACAAACTCCTTTCTGTTTTGCTAAAAAGTCTAGTTATGAGGATTGGAGTTTAAGTGTTTTAAAAATCTACTGAGTTGCACACTTTGCAACAACAAATTCTTTGTTCTTTCTTCTAGAAGAACAAGAAAATTCTGGTGTTCTGAACAAGGTAGCTTAGCCTGCTATTTCCCTGATAGTCTGCTTGGTAATGAGTGAAACACATTGTTTATCCTGGGAGCTGCAAAGCAGAGTGTGCTTGAAACAATATTTGTTCTTGGTTATCCAGTAATATCAATAAGCTACTTAATTTTGATTGTACATAAAGCTGCAGCCACTTTTGATGTGGCTGGAAACTCACTACTGAATAAAACACTAGATAATGAGTAGGGGTGAGATGGGTTTATTCATTGTATCAATCAGATGTTTAGCATAGTTTTTATCTTATTCTTGATGCAGTTGCACAAAATGTGTTTGACAGTGATGAACAAGACAGCCAGGAAGGTGTGTGGGCAAGGTCTGTCACCACTGACCCAAGAGCAGGCTTGGTCTGACTCCAAGGTGACTTTTGCTGAATACAGGCTGTGATGCACCACAGGTTAATCTTGGCACATTTTGCCATCTCAACAGCTCTCTTCCAGCAAGAGAGTGGAATCATTTGTAATTAATACAGCAGTGTTAGTTCCGTGGTGTTGTCTCCCTCTGAGGACAGCTGAATTCACTGGAATTTCCACTGGATTCAGTAGCAAGGGGGAGTTGTTGTGTGTCCTTAGAAAGTACAAATCACCTCTCAGAAAGAAGCTGTTCAGGGGGTTGTGTATTTTCTGTCAAACTCCTCTTGTTTTTTATATTAAATTGCCTTTTAAGCTGACTCTGAATATTGCACTGATTAACTCATATTGGGTTTAACTAAATTTGTTTGAACAATGCAAATTTATTTGCAGACATTCTTTTGATGTAATGTAAGCCTGTTCCCAATAGAGTTAAGCTAGACCGCGAGCAACTTTCACCATGAAAAAGGATTATATACCCAGAAGGTTCTCTGATTAATTTCTTTAAGTTTCTATTTTAGGTTATCTTTATGTAACTTTGCTGTATAGATGAGCCCTTAGAACAGGAAATGCTGTTTCCTTAAACCAATTGACTTGCCGAAATGATGTTCAGTTTCACAAATGTTTTGTGCAATCACTGAGGTTATTTCTGTCCACTTTAACCAGTGTCATACAGATTTTTTTTTAAATGGAAATAATGTGGGATATAGATATTCTCTGACCTTTTATTTAAATGAAAGAAAAACATTTGAAAACTTAACAGTGTTTGTGTCTTCGAGAATCTGATATTTGTAAAGATGCTGCTGTTGCTCTTCATTTCCCTGAATGATTCAACCCTCCCTGTGTGTGTGTGACTACTGAGGTGTGCTCAAGCTGACATTGATGATTCTGCACTATATGAAAGGGTTAACAGAGGTTCTCAGGAGTGCAGGGTATAAAACAAAACAAAACAAAGCCATGGCTGACTAAAGCAAGTTTCCCAGTGCAGACATGTTACACCAGGCAGTTCATTTTGTAGACATGCTCAGGGGTTTATTGTAGCAAAGTGAAATACATGGGAATATTCCTGTGGGCTGTAATATTGCTTAAGAGTGTGGAAATCATGGTGTTCTTTCTCAGTGTGCAGAGACCACATGTCAGCTCTTGGCTTAGAATGTTCCCTTGAGCTCCAGCCCTTTGCACTTTTTGACTCTTATTTCAGAGTAGGAATCTACTTCCTTGCACTTCAGGTGGAAACTAAAGGTTGCAAATTTTTTGTTCATGTATTTCCCATCACATTTATCTGACTTCCTTTCCTCTCCCAAATGCACTTTTATCATTAAAATAAAAATGCAGCCTCCCTACAACAGATCTGCAGCTACACAGAAACAGTGTTGGGAGTAGTTGGATTTGGTGTCTTGTGCCAGAGGACACAAATCAGCTGTCAACAGGTATTACTGATTTGTTTCACATTCAGGGTTTGTTTTGGGTTTCTTTGCTTTTCTCCATTAAAATATCCTTCTTGTTCCCACAGAGCTGTATTTCTGTGTCTGTAGAATTACCTAGAGAATTTTTATCTTCCCAGGATCTTTCTAGGACAGTATTTATTTCAAAATCTGTTTGCTAATTTTTCATTGCCAGTGTTTGGCCACTTTTTGGGCTCTGTTTCAGAGTGCTTTCACAGTAGCAGTGTTTGGCCTGACTGATGTGACTGAGGCAGATCTTGATGCCTTAAACATTTTCCTCTGCTGGGAGCAGCAAGGAGGGAAATCTGAGTTGGAACACAGTGGGAAATGTAACTGACTTAGGATTCATTTGACTCTTCACTTACCTGGGATTCTTTCAAGTGATTGTGTCACTGGAGGCAGGAACAGCAAACAGGAAAGTTGAGGTCTTTCGTGAGGCTTTAAAAGGTATCTGAATCCAGGGTTTGATTCTTCCCCAGAAGTCTTTGGTCAAAGCAAACTTGGTCCATGAACACTCCACTGGTGCTAAGTGATATTCCTGGTTTGGCAGTTTATTTGTGTATGCTGAGACTTAGATTGTGGGTGGCTGCAAAAAAAAAAAAAAAAAAAAGTGGATCTTGTTTTCTGTTTTGGTGTTTGGCAATTTGTGAGGGTGAGAAACACCCAGTTATACCCTGAGGTGCACTTTAATAGAGAAAACTGTAGCAGCTGCTGTGATATTTTAAATATTTGGAAAACCAGTCTTGAGTTGTGAACACAAGTCTGTGGTCACTTCTCTTAGTGAAATAGTATCTGATTTTTCCACTGTGGCTTAAAGTAAATCCCTGCAGCTTCTCTGCAATCAGCCTTTTCCAGCTCTTTGATCAGCCTGTGTTTATCTCCATTTGCTCAGAAACCTGTTTCCTGGGATTATTTCTTTTCATAGCTTCATCTCCTCCTGGAGTGCAGATTAGTAATAAATGCTCTTCACCTCTGCTTGATGCGTGCTCTCTCTCTGTTTTTCCTTCTCTTCTTTTAAGCATTTTGACTAAGCTTAAGATGACAGTAATTAATAGAAGCAAAAAAGGCTGCTGTGACTCTGAACTTATGTTTAACTCTTGTTAAACAGAGCTGGTCTATCACTCTAATGGTGTTTACCTCGAAAATAGCATGTGCTTCATTTATTGAAGCAGAACTACACCTGATGTGCTTGAGCTCAGGGCAGGAAAGAGGGGTAATGTGGCAGTAGAGTTCAGTGCCTTAGAGTTACCTTTGTCCCTGGGGAGTGAGCACTGCTCTGAAGTAAAGGGTGGTTTCACCCAGTGTTTAGGGGGCAGTTATTCATTTGAATATGGGAACAGTACCTTAGTGCTTAAATGAATTATGGAATGAGAGAATAAAGGTTACAAGCTGGAAAAGCAGAAATGCAAACAACTATGAGGATTGAGTGCAGTCTGTGAAATCTCAGGCAATTATGTAACTGTAATTTTTAGCGTGAATGATTATTTATTTTAAACTACCTCTTGTCCACCATGAAGCTCAGGCAATGCCATGTACATTGTAACAAGCTGAATAACTTCTCTATAAAGCTTTGGGACTGTAACATGGCACAGAAATTAAGTAGCAGGTGAAGAGCTTTACTAGCCATTCAGGACAATTGGATATAATGGGAGAGCATCCTTCCGAAAACACCCTCTTCCAGACAAGGTGTCCAATGGCAGAAGATCTGCAGCTGTACTGAGGATCTGCCTGGTGGTGAAGGCTGAAGAAGGGGAAGTGGAATAAGATAAATACAAATGATTATTTTTTTCTCACATCTCCAAAGCCCTTTCCCGTGTCCAGTCTGGGTTCATTTTGTGCAGCTCAGGCCATCCTCAGTTGTGTAATTTAATGCGTTTAATCTGTGGGAAACGTGGTCGATGTCAGAGCAATAACTGGGCATATCCTCAAGGAAAATGTCAGCTCTTCTGAAATCCCTCCCCTGGATCCTGCACTGCCTGCAGAGCCTTCCCCTCTCGTGGGGACTGCTGAGAGGTTACAAGTGGAGTGACTATATCCATGACAGGCTTAACATCATGACTCATTCCCGAGGAAAATTCAGCCAAATAGGCTGTGGCTCAGAATAGTTGGCTGTGATGGAGAAAACTGTGCAAAGGGAATTGAAAATAAAGATGATGCTGAGCCTGCAGAGCCTGTTGGCCTTATCCAAATGTGTTAATTGTTGCACCAACACCCAGCAGGATTGTGCTGGTTGGGAATGGCACTCGGGGTGAGCCCTCTGGGTTTTGCAGGTGATGGAAGTGAGCACGGATGTGATGTGGGCTTGGTACAGTGTTGTTATAGACCACAGCTCTGGTGCTCCAGCTCTGTCATAACCAGACCTGAGTTGTTTTTTAGAGAAATGGGAGTGATAGAGGTCTGAGGATTTTAAGAATATATGGGGTTTTTCTGTTGATTGTCATGATTTGGAAGTTAAGAGAGAAAGCTATGCCAGTGTTTTTCTGGTTTATTTTGTTTACTGGGATTTTTTGTTTGTCTGTTTTCAAAGGTTTTGTTTGTTTGTTTTCCTTGTGGCCAAGAATCTTTCTATTGCTGTTGTGTAGTGGTTGGCTCCAAGGGCATAGAATGGAAAGAAATTGCTTTCAGTAAACAAAAATAGAAGAGTGTTCAGGAGGCTGGTGGTGGAGTGACACGACCTTGTGATGTGAAGAGCATGTGCAAAACAGCATTTAACTATGCAGGATACTTGGTTCTGTGTCAAGAACTGCCTGCAGCATTACACAGCACCCTCAAACCTGGTTACACTCTGTTCTGATTGCAAAGTAGCTTTATTTGGATAACTCTCCTGAAGCTAAAAAGGATTTAGGTCGCAGAAGAGATGTAGTGCTGGTAGGAAAGGGCTGAGGAAGGAGGCAATGAAAGTAGGGGGGTGGATGGCGTTATTTTTAAAGAAATGTTTTCTAAGCCATTGATCTGTGCTGTTTGTTAAGAGGTTTTTAGCAAGGTCCCATCTCCTTCATTTCTTATCACTTCTTCCTCAGAAGGGGGAAATGGGACGTACTGTGTCCAGTGATGTAGAACTTGACAACCCATGGGCTCCTGAAAACAGAAATGTCTCTGAAGGTGGTTATGCATCCCCAGCTGTCTGTGACAGGCAGGTGAACTCAGAGAGTCCTGGGGAGAGGAAAGGGGGTAGCATAGCTGAGAGGGATAAAGAAAAAGGTGGCTGAAAGTAGATCAGTGTGCAGAGGAGATAAAAATGAGGAAGAAAAACTATTGTGAGCTTCCAAGGAGTGAGTGGAGGTTGACATTTTGCTCATCGATGCTCTTCATCCCCAAAGTGACAAGGAAACAGAAATAATCTGCTCTCTGCAGGCAGAGCCTGGCTGGCAGCACACAGGTACCCACAGCTGCTGCAGTGATGGACACCTGTGTGCTAACAGAGCAATTCTGCATCCACATTATTTAGGGTATATTTGGTGTTCCTTCTTTGACTGGGAGCTGTTCAATGCAGGCTGTTTTCTCTCTGTTTAATCCTCCAAAGGAAAGCATGTTAAAAGGAGGAAAGACAAGGATAGTGAATATGTTATTTGGGCACATTTGGGGATCAGCATGATGGAAGAAACAGGAAATTTGTCTATCACAAATGTGCTTTATCTGAGATACAAGTTCCTCTGTGTTTTTGCTACTGCTTATAACCTTAGAGTTAGAAATGGCTTGGTCTGAAACCTGAGGCCCTGCTGTAGGAAGTCTTTCAGGGGTACAAAATCTGTTCCTGTCCAGATATTTACATTGTCATTCATACCTGTGGATTTGAACTTTTCTCCAGGCATTGGGTGGGATGGGGTAGGCTGGGGACTTTATTCTGTCCCACCATGGCAGAAGGAGCTTTTTCACTTGCGTAGCAAGTCATCTTTGATGATGCCCTCTTATCCTCTGCTGTGCCACAGACAACTGCAGGTGTGGGGTTACAGTAGTTGGCTCTTAGGTTTGTATATGATTTCCTGGTTCTTTGGTTATTTATTTTTAATATATTTAATATATTATATTTGTTTTTAATCTCATACTACCATGTTTTATATTATCCCTCTCAAATACAATTTTCATATTATCCTGTATTATTTTAATCCCATATATATTTCTGAAACCTGAGAGATTTAGTTGCTGTCATCGCCTGCATTGTGGATCCAGTCTGGATGTTTTGGCTTTGATCTTAATGATGGCAGTGAATGCCACCAAGCACAACTTGATGCTAAATATTTTCACAAGCGTTAATGTTTTCTGTCTGCTGTTCTTATGTGGGGAAATCCTTCCTTTATATTCACAGCAGAAAGAAAGTTTCCCCTCATTAGAAGGAGCAGCCCTTACACCATCTCTCTTCCCTTTTTAGCCTGAGTTCTGAATTTGCAGCTGGCTGATAAGGAAGGTTTTTTCATTTAAAAACAGAGGAAGACTTCGTAAATAATTTCTGAGAGGCCACCAGATTGTTACTGGTTATTCTTAGGCAGGCATAGATCTTGGTTTCTTTGGCAAGTTGTGACAGGCTCTGTGGAGTGTTCCCTGTCCTCTGGCAAGCTTGATGTAGAAATCCTTTATTCTGCAAGGAGAGGTCTTCTCCATCCCCTGCCAAGCAAAGGAGAAAGCTCCCAGCCACTTGCAAGACTGACATGTACGTTTTCAATTTTCATAATTGAGTCTTTTGAGCAAATCCCACAGGAGGAAAAAGATTTCAGAAGCTGTAGCTCTGCAAATGTGACCACTGGGAGCCCATTAAACTGGAGGCTTGGGAGGAAGGAGGGAGAGACATCTCCCTGTGAGCTCACTCTGTGTAAAGAAACTCCATCTCAGAGGTGCTTGAACTTGACATGAAGCCCCTGACTTTCTTCCCTCTGATAACTAGAAGTTTCACATTTCAGCACAGATACTGATTTTAAAGCCCTGAGGTACCAAAAAGCACATTTGTCTCTAAAACACAGGGATTTTGAAGGATAAAAATTTGCTTGGGTAAATGAGTATATCCAGACTAAAGCCTAAGAAGGATCCTAACTGGGGTGAGATCAGGTACACAGAAGTGTTTGATGCAGGGTGGAGCAGGAACCATTCCCTCTGTTGTCTAAATTACAGAATAGCACCTCTGAGCTGTCTCACCTGCCAGCCTTCCCCCTTGAGCACTGCTGTTACCCAACACCTTACTGACACCAAAGCATGAAGTCCTGGAGCGAGAAAACACATTTTTGCCATCATTTTCATATTTCTGTGTACAGAACAACCCCTGGGCAGCAAATGTCAGGCCAGTGCCTGGTTCATGGCCAGGTAGTCTGGTGGGCTCCCCTCTGCAGTGGAACTAGAGCAGAAAAGGTCTCATTAGGCTGAGATCAACTAGAGCAAGACCAGCTTTTCATGACAGTGTGTGATCACCACGGGGCTGCTTATAGCAACTGGCTAATCTGGGTTGATCAAGTCACTGATGTTCCTCTCCTGTTCAATTCAGCAGGGTCTAGTCCATCAATCCAGCCTCTGCCTGCCACAATTATTGTCTTTTATTGCTTTCACAGATCGCTTTTCCCTGGAGCAAAGTCCTGGTACTTTTTTATTACAGGGGCAGGGAAACAAGGCTTGGTGATAGGGAGTGGCATCAATTTTTGCTTTCCTTCTCAGTTTGGTCCAAAACAAAGGCTTGTGAGTGACTATTCCTAGCTGAGGACCTGTAAAAAACCCATCACCACAGCATCATGGCTTCCCAGCAGCCCACAGAGCTGTCAGACATTGCTCCAAACCAACCCATGGCTTATCCCAGCTGCTGGATCTGTCTTTCTTCCCTGCAACTGGTGTATTTTAACAGTGTGCTCCAAGCAAAACAAACACCTATTTTCTCCAGTGTTTAAAATTTTGATTTGTACCATGATTTTAAATTTATTCTGAAGTTATAAAAAATATGTATTAAAAAAACCCCAAGGAGCAAAGTAACCAGCAGCAGTCCTGTTAAGCAGCTACCTTCTGCCTCATTCTTGGGATAAAATCCTGGGAATGGAGCAAGTATTTGCTCTCCTTCACTCAGGGTTTCCTGTGTACCCCATTAATATTCCTTTATACACCCAGTGTGTGCATTTTATCAGATCTTGGAAATCACCAGGGAATGTGTGTACAGGGCAACTGACAACGGTGAAAAGATGAAATCCTGGTAAGGGTTTTGTGTTGGTTTATCATTATAAATCCTTGGGGAGGTTAGTATCAGTCAAGGGATCAAATAGGTGATCACCCATAGTTCATCTTGCATCTTTCAGATTCAGCAGAAGGGGTGCCCTCAGGGCACCCTCTTGCTTCCCTCTTCAAAAATAAGGAAAATAACTATTTCCTCTGAAGTAATTGATACCACAAAGCAAGTACTGAATGTGAATTTTGGAGAATGTGTGTGTGCAAGGTTTCACTCAGCCACCTCAGCTACAGGGGCCAGGTGTGCATGTGCTGATGGAGGATCAGGGTCCTCACCCACCAATTTCTGGAGGGTAACACAGATAACACAGAGCCTTTGCAGAAACACAGCCTGTTGTACTCCAGAAGTATGTCAGGCCAGCCTACACAATTGTGACAAGCACAGCATAAATGTGCATGTTTTGCACTGTCTAATCTCTCTGTGCTCATTCCTTGTAATTCCTACTAAATATTCCCAACTCCATGGCTGCCAGGTTGTACCAGAAGCCCCTGGGATGGCTTGCTGCTTTCAAATACATGAAGATAACTTTTGAGTTGGAGGCAAATGCAATTCATATTATTTCAGCCACACTTGGCATATGTTCCCAAGCCTAGAGATGCAGCATGGCTCGCTAGGGATCACTGGAGCGCCTGGAAAGCCAGCCAGAGGAGATCCTAGCAGGCTGAGTGCATACAGAAATGAGTGCCTTGGAAGAGGAATACATATGTTTTCCATGTGAGTTTTATACCAGTGCAGTACATGAGCCAAAGAACAAACCAGCTGCACATCCTGCTGGCCTTGGGCATGCCTTGCACTACGATCAGAGGGATGTGGAACACATTTAGAGATGCAAAGCCATTACTCCTCCCATATGGTTTATTGAGGATCTCAGTTTCCAAAGCATGAGTAGCAGTGAGGCCCGTTATTCTTTCCAGCATGCAAAAGGCACAAGAAAGTCATCAATGTGAGTCTGTGCAAAGTGTCCCTATGAAAACACACAGCGAAGAAATGACAGAAAAGAGCCCTGGATGGAAGAAAAACCAAAGCGCCTTCAGGAAAGTGCTGAAAAGTTCTGAAAATGGTTGTACTTTTTCAGAGTCCACATATGCTCAGTCAGTGAAAGATGCTTTGCAAATCCGTGAAGGAAAACTCAAGAGAAAGAGCCCAAAGGCTTAAAACAATAATCTCCTTCATGTGCCAAAATTCAGGATGGAAGTCAAAATGATTTATCTCAAGGAAAAAGTGCAGCAGTTAAAGACAGACATTACATTCCTTAAAAAAAATCCCACCAAAATCAGACGTAGAAAGTGGATACATTCTAAGAGCAGCTCAATAAAAAATATTCCTTTTAAAGAAAATAATTTAAAAAATGGATACTTGAAGAATGGAAATCCACCTTGACTGTGACCAGTTACTGCACCCTGCTCCCAGGAAAGCCTCCAAGCACAACAACACAATGCCTTCCAGAAGAAAGTCCCCACTACCTGCATGTGTGAAATGTGGCCGGTGAACAATGTGGAAACACAAACATAGAGGACCAAGTATCCAAGTCCCATTTGTCAACTCGGGTGTCAGGAGGCTTCCTGGGATTCTTGTCTCTCCCACTGGAGCCAGCTGGTGCTGGAGGTGGTGTCCCTTCCCAGTGGGCACATGAACCCCTGAGCCTCTCACTGGAGTTGAATACTTAAACCTAAAAAAGGCATTTACAAGTTGATGCTTTTTGTTGTTTTGTTGTTGTTGTTGTCTTATTTCCTTGAATATAAGTTTCTACTTCTAGACTATGGAATGTTACATTAAACAATATAATTATTCATTACCTTGGTTCAAATTTCATTACAGTTACTGAGGCTTCATCATAATTTCACACAGCACAGAGACAACAAACTAAACACCAAGCAGTCAGCACTAGATGTATTTTTTCTTTAAGTACCAATAAGCAAAATATCCCATTCCCCCCAGAGATCCCATCAGGAAGGAGGCTCCAAGGAAGGAGGGAGGTTTCCGCTTGACCAGCCTGAAGGCATTGGGTACCACTGCAGAGAGGAGCGTGGTGTGTATGTCTCCCAAAACTTTCCTGAAGGCAAAGCGTTTCTGTATCCTGTCGAAGAAGGACTGTAGGTTAGGTCTGCTGCCATCCTCCCAGTATTTCTTAGAGAGTCCCAGAAACTTGAGGCGGTGCAGGGTGGCTCCTAACAAGATATCAGCCAAAGTAAAGACACATCCACAGAGCCAAAGTTCACACTTCTGCCCTGGAGAGAGAAGAGACAGAACAGCTAAGGTAAGAATCCCTTGGGTGGCCTTGCTCAAAAGGTTCATGAAGGCAGGAGCATTTGTATTAGATCTGGGATGATTTTTCCCAGCTCTTTGATGGGCCAAGAGATCAGACCCCACCTACCAGACTGTGGGATAGAGGGTAAGTGGGTTTGCAAAGCTGGGAATATGAGATGATAGTTTATTACTTAAGTGAATATAGATAGCACTATCTGCAAAATGGCTCTGCTGCCTCTCCCTCAAGAGCAGCAGCAGATGGCATCTTCTTGTACCTAGGAGGTCTCTGGAAAAGAGCCCCTGGTCCCCCTTGAAGGCAGATGCAGTGAGCCCTTCTGCTGTGTTGGTGCTGGGAGAGAGCAGCAGTGTTTGCCCTTGGCTGCACCGGGAGCTGTTTCAGGAGTGTCACGTCAACTTGTCCTATTTTAGGGATGCGAGAAATCCTCAGGAATCAAAACCATTTGCTGGCTGGCCTGGCTGCTCTCCCTGTGTGCTGCTGGGGAGATTGGGCCTTTTGTTCTCTCTCCTGCACTAGGGATCCTGCTCCAGGACACCAAAATTGGCAGCACATCTGTGCCAAGAGCCAGGCTTTTGGGAGAGGCAGAGCTTGATGTGAGTGCAGGGCATGAAGAAAGATACCAAAGGGTTGATGGCCCCTGATAATGGGTGATGCTGGAAATAACCTCACCAGAGAGACATCCAGAAATAAACCAAGCTGCTGTTAGGCTGAAAAAAAGCAATCTCAGGCCAGGATTGTTAAGCACTCACCATTGCACTTTCAATACTTAGGAACAGGGCTAGGATGGAGCTGAGGGAGGTGCAGGTAAGGAAGAGCAGCAGAAGGGACACAAAACCTGGGTTCATCAGTCTCAGCCCCCAGCTTTGCTTCAAATTCTTATTTTTGGGGCTCTTCCACAATCCTTTGGCTATTACATCACAAAAGAGGAGAGAGCCCCCTGTACTTCACCCCAGTGTAGGCACTGGTGCTTCAGGGCTGCCTGCAGGGCCAGGTCGGGGCAATTACGGGTAATTAGCAGCCCTTATTAGTAGGCTACTTGGCAGCCTGCCTAATCCCGCTAGAGGCACTGCCCAAGTGGACAGATTGCCTATGCCTAATTAGTCAATAAATATTTTCGGTGAGTAATGAATTGTGGAGTGCTGTAGCCAGAGCCTTCTGGGTGCAGAGAGACCTTGCAGGCACAGCAGCAGGGCTGAGGGTGCTGCCTGACCCCCAGACACTGCTGCAGGTGAAGGAGAAAGTATATGTGAGGATGGTGACTTTGGGAGAGACACATCCCTATCCCTCCTGACTCTCGGCTTACTACTGAGGTCTGGACCCAGCTATGGGAGGCCCCAGCCCCTTGCACCCCTTCCCAGCAGCGAGGTGGGGCAAAAGCACAGGCAAAGGCAACTCATCCCCTTTACATCCACAGCAGCCCCAGCTCTGATCAGCCTGTCCCAGCTGAATGGGGTACCTGTGGCAGGAGTCTCTCAGTGCTCCTGGAGCATCTCCCACCCCTCTCCTGCCTGCCCTGCCCTGCCCTGCCTGCATCACTGGCAGCTTGGGCTGCATGGGAGGAGAGCTGCTGCACTGCAGCTCCTGGGATGGTGCCAAAGGGCTGGTGCTTGTGCCTGCTGCTGAGATCCTGTCCTGGCCCTGGGCATGGCAGAGGGCTTTGGGATCCCAGTGCAGAGGGCAGGAGCAGCACACAAGGATGAAAGGCAGCAGCAGAACACACGGGTGCTGGCAGCGACACCTGGGATGTCCTCCGAGGGCACCTCATTAGGCTGAATTCTGCTGAGCTGTCCCAGCCTTTGGATCAGCTAATGAGGGTGGTGGAGGAACTTAGGGCAACACAGGGTGCTGCTGTGAACTCCTCAGGGCTCTCAGCAAATCCCCAGCCCTGTGCTCTGCAGGGCCTGACCTTGGCACCTCCGAGGGCCCTTCAGTGCAGCCCCGAGCGTGACGCAGGGCTCCCCATAGCCCAGGCTGTCCCTGAGGGCAGGGGCAGCTGTGGGGCTGTCCCCTCATTAACTGTGCCTGGGCTCTGCTCTGGCTCTGGCACCGTGGCACTGGCAGCTGCCAACCCTCTCAGGGCTGGGGTTTTGAGCACTGCCAGCAGCATGGGTGGGAGGAGGACGGCATCCTCTCGTGGTGACAGCAGGACAACCACTGCCCAGCTGTGCCCATGCACCCCTGACTGCCAGGGCACTGGGGTGGCTCTCAGCAGGCACCCAGCACCGTGTATTTGATCTCAGAGGTCGCTGGTGTCGCTCTCTCCCACCTGCTGGTGTGTGACGCAGGTTCTCTAAAGGCTCCCACCGCTGCAGGGCCCTTCAGCTTCCTTGGTTTCCCTGCCCGTGCTCCACTGGGATGTGCCACAGAAGGGGTTGGCTGCAGCACATGTCCCCAGCCCTGCACTTTCAGAAGCCTGTGTTCCTCATGGTGTGAGTACCCAGAGCCAGCCTGCTCTTTCCTAAACCAAACAGAGCATCCATCACTCTCAGCCCCTCCCTGGGGCAGAGGGGGCCTGCCACCACCCTGTGATGACTTTGGGGCTCCCACAGAGCACCCATGAGGATGGGGGTCCTGCTATCCCCTGTGGCAAGGGGTGCAGGGGTACATTGCCAGAGGTTAGTAAGGTTAATAAGCATGTTAAGTTGCATGGTTGTAATGACATCAATGCACCCAAAACTAGAAGGGATCAGAGGCAGCCCCAGGACCATGGAGGATGCTCATCAGGTACAAAGCTGTCAGCTGTTCCTGGTGTTGCACCTCAGCCTCATGTGGAAAAGCACCCCATAAACACAGTCCAGTGCCTACCTTGGTACTCCAGCTTCCTCTTCTCCAGCTCAGCCTCAATCTGGTCTAGCACCATCCCCAGTTCTCCAAGGATCTTCTTCAAGTAGTTCACATTGTCATGCTCCAGGATCTTGGCCTGCGTGGAGAGCAGGGTTAGGATGGGGAACAGATGGATGCAGGGACTAAAGGTACCCATGGCAAGTCCGTGGATCGTGTTTCCCCTCCACCAGTGTAGCTTTGATCCACTCACCATGAGCTTCTTCTGCTTGGAGAGGTAGGGCTCGGATAGCTGTGGCTCCTCTTCATGATCCAGCTTCATCAGATCCGTGCTGGCATTAGCTAAATGTCCTGGGGGGAGACAGAGAGGCTGGGGGGCAACAGGCAGAGGGGTTGGGGAGCTGTGTTTCGCAGGAGTCTGGATGACTGTGGATTTGATAGCAAAGCACCTCGTCCTGCATTCAAAATACCTTTGAAAAGCACCCCAGAGGGTGTTTGTCAAGGGGACAAATTCATGGCTTGCTGCTGCTGTGCTGCCATACAGGCAGGTGGCTGGGGCATTGCACTGTCTAAGGGCGTGTGGCTCTGTCAGCCCTCCCATCACTCACAGAGGGCAGTGCTGGCTGTGGGATATGGCAAATCCCCCTCCCTGGCCTTGGTGAGTCCCAGCTCTGCAGGTGTCAGGGAGAGTTTCAGCTCTTTGTTTCCTCTGTTGGATTCATATTGGACCTACTGGAAGATCTGTCGGTCACTGTCTTAAGAACACCCCAGAGCTTCCCCCTAACTTGGCTCCTGCAGCTCTATTCCCAGCAGGCTGATCCTTCGGGATGTCTGAGCTGGCTGCCCACAGGTGGGTGAATTCAGAGCAGTGCAGCAGGGAGTGGCACAGGAGGGGATGTTCCCTCCTGACTGAAGCTGTCCCGCCCTGGCTCAGTGTCCAGGGATGCAATTCCATGGCAAGCAGCCCTTTGTGAGCACGGGAGAGGCACTCACTCTGCTCCCTCCCTGGTTATGGGGAAGAAGGGAAGGGCTTTATGTAAGGGAGCTAATGGAGGGAAAGGAGCAGAGTAAAAGGAAGAAAAGAATATGAGAGGCAGAGTAACACCTTAGAGAGGACATAAATTACCCAAAGCTGGGCTAATGTCTTCCTGCCAGGGACCATCTGTCTCTCCCTCCTTGTTCCCTCCGACAAGGGCTTGGCTCTGGTGATGTGCAGGTGCAGGAGGTGCCAGGGCTGTCCGGGGAGGCAGCCAGCAGCAGGCTGCACAGTGCTCTAAAATGGTGACATTCCCTATTTTATACCACAAGCCTTCAAACTTGTTCTTCCTAAGGCTGCCAACCAGCTCTCCTGGGGCTGCAATTCAGATGGAAACCTGGATAACATTTTGGTTTTATTCCATTGTTCCCCTTGGGAGTGCCTGGCCCTTGGTTCACCGTCTCCATGGGACACAGCTACATGGATTCTCCTCAGCACCCACTGCAGTGGAGCAGCTGAGTCATCCCCTGGGTGCAGGAGATGTGCTGGGCAAGAAGGGCACCCTCAGCCCACGGACCTGCTCACAGCCCCTCTGTTGGCTTGGGAAAAATGCCAGCAGTGAGGAGATTTGGACAAGGTGATGTTCAGGGACCTCAGCAGGGTGCTGGGGAGGTGATGTGAGGCAGACGAGGGCTGAGGCCATCACAGCAGCACCCTCTGGGGAGGGGACAAGCTCTGCCCTACGTCTGCCCAAGGTCTGGGGGTGAAGGTGACACTTGGTGACATGGGGAAAGCTGCCTGTGACAGGTGCCAGCAGAAGCAGGGCACACCACAAGCCACACTTCGGGAACTGCCTATTTCTCTGTGTGCATGAGTGCATCCCATCCTAGGGAGCTGTCTGGGACTCAGGGAGTGGAAGGGATGGGGGTGGGAACAGTGTTTTGTATGGGTGCTGCTTGGGGCTGGAGCCTAAAGGAAGGGAAAGACCTGGGACATGCCAATATCCTCCTGACAAGGTCGCTCCTCTGGCAAGGGACTCTCTCCAGGAGCAATCCTTGCCATGGAGTTATATTAAGCATCGTCAATGTTTCATGAGGGCTTGAAGGTCAGGTACACAGACTTATGCCGATTCATCCACTGCCTGTAACTCAATCTGGCTGTACCCTCCCACCCTTGCCCTTAGATATGTTCGAGGGAGAGGAGCAAATTCCTGTGCCCCATAAAGAGCTGGGGAGAAGTGTGCATGGCCCACAGGAGCCCAGACACCCCCCGAGACAGGAAGCCTCTACAGAGTGCCTGCAGCTCTCAGATGAGCCGTGCTTTGCCATTTCCCAGCTCCGTCCGTGCCTGCGTGGGTGGAGGGAGGAGATGAGCAGGAGCAGCGTGCCTGGCTGGGCTGCGGAGCCAAAGCGAGCCTAAGGGAGCTGGGGAGCCCTGGGCGGCCCCGCTGCAAAGGCGACTTACTGCGGATCTCAGTGGTGGCGTACTTTGGGATCATGGAGTCGGTGGTGAGCTCGGGGTGCAGGATGCAGCCGTGCGTGTAGGCATCCATGGGCAGCGAGTCCAGCAGCTCCCGGTACTGCAGCACCCGGGAGTGCAGCAGGCTGCCCGGCTCCGGGATCAGCTGCGGGACGTTTTCTGCCAGGACAAAGGGAAAGCTGTTAGCGGGACCTGCGGGTGCTCAGGCACTCGTTAGAGGCTCATTAGGCTGCGCTGGACACCAGTGTGAAATCCTGTCTGAGATACCACCCAGCAGGGCTGGCTGAGGTGATGCGTTCGCTCCAATCCGCAACACACGCTCTGCCCGATCCTCACTGCCCATTCCAGCCAGGAGCACATCCAGTCTGTGCCCAGAGATGGACAAACCCACGGGACCACAGGGAGGTGTACAGATGGCACTGCCCAACCCCACAGCCCCCATGTCCCTGCAGGGTCAGTGTAGCAAGCCCTGAGCCTCTGCAGCCACTGCATTTGTACACTGTGATATCACATATCTTAGAACGGGAGCTAAATCTTTCCATTCTGCACAAAAGAGCTAAAAGATGGGGATTTGAGTTTGGGATGTCCTGAGCAACACACCCTTTACACCAGTGGCAATGAGGTACCTCATTCACTTGGCGTTCCTTGTGAATCCCAAAATGGACAATCAGGGAGTACCTGACCAAAGAAGCCTGAAGCATCTTCCCTCCGTGCTCAGCCAGTGTCTCAGCTGCAGGAGCATCCCTCACCCCAGACAGCTCTGCTCCTCCCCACCTTGTTGGGTTTTATTCACTTTTCATGGATGGCGGTTTGCATCGTGCCCTTTTTATTACACTTTCAGCTCAAAATACGTGGCAGATGACACCACAGGAAGTGAAATGTTGCTCTTGTCTCCCCCAAGAACAACATGTCCATTTTTTTTATGGGATCATAAATGTTTATGGTGTTTGCAGAGAGCAGTTCACAGGCAGTGAGTAAATCCACCACCAGGACTGTGACTGTGTTACCCACATGCCGTCTACAGCACAGGGGTCTCCACATGCCAGTGTCTCCATCTGAGTCAGGGCACGCTGGCAGATGTGACCAATGCAGTCCCTTATTTCAGGGCCTGAAATAACCTCTCTGCTCTGCCCACCCTGTTACCACCAGGCACAGTGATGCCCACCTGGCAGCTATGTACATCTCGCCTTGCCATTGTCGTGCCTGCCAGTGCCCACAGATGGATGGGAGCCATGGAAATTTTGGCAGGTCCTGTTTTGCAAACGTCCTCAGAGCTCTGATCCAGCCTGTCTCTGCTGGGAAGCTCCACAGACTTGTTCCTAACAATGGGCATCAGTGTCCCTGCCCCCTGAGTGAGGGGAGGTTTCAGTAGCTGCTCCCTGCCCGTGAGCTGCTCGCTGCCTGCACTGCTGGAGCTCCAGCTCTCCAAGCAGGGATTTTCCATCCAAGAAAAGAGACTGGATGAATGAAATAATCAGTGACCTACAGCCTGTGTGCTCCTTCCACAGGGCTCCTGGCCAGCACCCGAGAGGCTGGGGCTGAGGCTGGAGAGCAGCACAAGCACAGTGACTGCCCCATCCGGCAGGAAGTCGGAGTGACCACAATGAAATTGTGGCATGCTGGCTGCTGGCCTGCATCCTTCAGCACATCCCAGGGAGATTTTCCAGTGGGATGCTGATCAACCTGCCTTTGCATGCCATGGCAGACCTGCTCATATGGGCTGCTGTTGCATTTAGGCAGCAAGCAATGGGCTGTGCAAGGGGGTGCAGGCCCTGGAGGAGACCCTTGCCCAGGGGAAATATTGCCCTGGTCTACTTATTGGTGGTTTCTGGGCACTGCTGGACAGTGCCCTCGTGAGAAGCATCCTCAAAAGTGGCTTATTGGAACTATTCACTGGTGTTCTGGGGAAATGAAAACACTTCTTATCATACCACCCTTTACTGATAGCTGACACACATTGTATGTGCAAGCAGCTGAAAAGATCATGCTCCCAGCCCAGGGGAGAACATGTCTCAGTATATACACCTTGCAAAGGCCTTTTCAAATTCTACACATTTCTGCAAGGTGAGTGATTCCCCCTCAGACTAATGCTGTGGCATCCTCATGTTTTTGCCACCTGCATTGCTGGGCAATGGGTCAGAGCAGGGCATGGAGCAGGGAGTGATGCTCTGGGCCCTCTTCCCTGGAGATTCCCCTTTTCATTTCCCAACAGAAAGGTAAAAAACTGCACCTGGCTGGAAAACCTCAACGTCAGGAGTTTCCCAGCACTTGGGCAGCTCTGTGTACCCTTCCTGCTGGGGACAGCCTGTTGTCACATATGTTGGACCACCTGCCCTTTGCAGAGACCAGGTGAAGCTGTGCAGGGACTGCAGCCACGGGGATCAACACTCCCTGGTGCCCCTTGGTCCCGGCACTGCTGCTGGGCAGGAAAGCAGCTGCCATTCCCTAGGACCTGCTGCCGGTGTGGGATGCTCCTGGCAGACCCCAGCCCTGCTGCCCCACTGGAGAGGGAGCTGTGTGCCTCCCCTGAGCAGCAGCACGGTGGCAGGGCCGGGAGAGGACAGCAGCTGAGCTGGCAAGGAACCCTTGCTTCGGGAGCTATTTTGAGATGTTTTTGATGTCTCTGTTGCAAGGGGGATGGATGCTGGGGTGAACGTCGTGATGGCACAGCCTGAGCTCCCTGCTCAGTTTTGAAGCCTCCCTGGTGGGTGTCCCAGCCTGCCAGCCCCCAGATTTGAGGAAAAGAGGCTGAAGGGGTGCTAGATGCCAAGGAGAGGCTGCTCGCCGCAGGAGCTGAGTGAACAGCTGACTCTGAGCTCTGTCTCAGCATTCCAGTGAGCCGGGCTGAGCCGCCCACTGCCAGCAGCCCTGCTCCACTGGGAATACGAGCTTCCCTCTCCTGGCTGTCCCTTCCTCTGGCTTTGTGTCACATCATCCTCCCATGGCCCCCGGCACCACTGGCTGTGTTTTAAAGAGGCTGTTTTCTCCAAGGCACAGCAGCAACAGAGACAGCAGGGTCCCCTGCCCATGGCCAGTGGCCCAGGGATTTTTGGGGAAGGGTAGAGGGGCAGCAGCACCTGGTTTAAACCCACCTTCTCTCAGCAAGGCCCTTTATGGCCAATTTTATACAATTACCCAAGGCCAAAGTACAAAGGTGGCCAAAGCCAGAAGTGCTTCCATAGGCTATGCCCCAGCATTGGCTCTGATGAGATGCCACCATGCACCATGGGGACTGAGGGAAATGGTCTATTTTGGGGCATGGCTTCCAAGGCAGAATAGGGGGACATGGCACCCCTCAGCAGCACTTTCATAGAACATTCAGGGATTTCTGTTGGGAAATCTTCCATTTCACAGAAGTTTGGGGATAGATGGTTGGTTGCTGCTCTTCCAGGGGTAAAAATGAAACTTTAAAGGAAAAAGTGGGTGTGTTTGGCAAACAGCATCTGAACTAGACCAGAGTTTCCTCTGAGACACAGCCCACCCCTCCATTACCTCCCGTGAAGTTCTTCTCCATGTAGTCGATGATCTGGTTGTAGTCACTGATGATGTTGTCCCTGTGGATGATGACGGGCACCTCCTCCCCCAGGTTGAGCCGCATGAACCAGGGCTCCTTGTGCTCCATCAGGGGCATGCTGACATCCCGCTCCTCGCAGGGCAGCCCCTTCTCTGCGATGACCAACCGCACCTGGGGCGAGAGGCCGGGGAGAAAGGGCTCAGCCCCACATATTGAGCTGGCCCCCAAAACCCTCAGAGCAAACCAGCCCCACCACCTCCCCATTGCACCCCCAGTCCCTCCTCTACAGCTTAAGAGCCATGATGTGCCAGAACATGTTCTTGTCCTGCAGGAAGCCAAGCAGCTGTTGGCACGGGACAGCTGCAGAATCCAGGCAGCCAAGGAAGGATTTGCTTTGCCGGTAAGGAGGGGATACCCAAATCATCCTATCTTTTCAGGATCACTGACCATCCTCTCTCTGGTTGCTGGTAACCTATGTGACAAGCAGAGGGACTGGAGGGCTGAGAGCAAATCCCTCAGTAGCTCCCCAGACTGGAGGAATGAGTGATGCTGCTGTGGATCTGAGCACATACCTGAGGAAGAAAGGGAGAAGGAAGAGGAGGAAGCAGAGGCTGCAGCAACATTATGTCTCACACTTGCACCCAATGGGTCCTGCTGTCTGGCTGAAGGAGACCTGGATGCTGATTCAGGTATGTCCCACTCTCAGGAGTGGATTCTGGCTTTGCCAGCACATTTTGAGCAGGGAGAAGGCTCTGTTTTAAGGGGAGTTTCAAGGAACCCCTGTGGTATGGCACAGCATTCCTCCTCCTCCTTCTCCTTCTCCATGCTGTTGCCAGCTTGAGGACATCACCTATAGACCTTGCACCTCTTGTGCCAAACTCACTGACTCTCCCTTCCCCTGCCACTGCTCTCCTCCAGCCCCAGGCCAGCCAGCAGCACTGCTGGTGTGATATTCACCCATCTCATGGGTGGGGAGGCTGAGTACAGCCTTGTGGAGGGGCAGGAGGTGGCAGGAGTGGGGCTGGATGTAGGACACCTTCACCATCCCCATCCAAATCACTGGCCCTCAGGGCTGATCCTGCCGCTTTGCTCTGTGAGTGAGATGGTATTGAATATGCACTTGGGGATGGCATTTTAGGCTTCTGGGTTATAAAACCTGACCATCATGAACTAAGTATGTCAAACACACAAAAAGAAAAAGCCTTCAGGGGATGTGAGAAAGCCACAATTTACAGAACCACAGAATGAGAGAAAAGCGCTTGTTTTCACCCAACTAGCAGCAGCTAAAAATACAACTTAATATATATATATAGGCATTTCTATGTGTACTTCAGAGTTCCTGGGGAATTAGTCATTAATTATTCACAGAGCTGGCAAGCAATTTTTTTCTTTTAAAAAGTCAAACAAGGGAAAGCCTGGGTCCTCCAACTGCAAATTGCTCATGGCCTTTTCCTCCCAGCTGATAAATAAACCTTGGCCAGGACCACCTGGGGTATCCAGCCCCAAGTTCTCTGTGCTTCCCTGTTCTTCTATCAGGAGCTGAGGCTAAAGGCCTGGCAGGAGGCAGCTGACAGGTGTTGGGGCATTGAAGGCTCCTGGGGTACCCCAGTGCCCCAGGGCAAGGGGAGCCCCTGCCACTGCCCTGAGAAGGGGACCCAGACAGAGGTGATGAAACATTCCTAGACCCCCTAGATGGTCCCCACAGCACCGGGGTGTGACTGGCATCTTGTGTAAAACTCCAAAAATCCCTTTGCAGATAAGGGCATATCCTGCTGGGGCTCAGAATCCTCCCACACTGTGCTCACAGAGCAGGGTTCAAAGGAGCTGCTGGGGCAGAGCAGGGAAAACTTTGCCTGCAGCTGACTCCAAGAAAAAACCTGTGCATGGGGGTCCTGTAGAGGTCCCACTGACCCCCATCCTGTGATGTCCATCACATCAGCTTGTGCCCCTCCTCCTTACAGAAAGTGCTTTTTCCTTGCAAGTGACCTCAAAAGCAAAGCCTGACACGTTGCAGAGACCAAGTGCCAGCAGGTGCCGTGGCTCTAGGAGTCCCCTGCCCTGCCCTGTGCCCAGCTCTCCCCTGCCACACAGAATTAGGCCAGCTGTAGGAAATCCAGTACAAGAGGTACCTCAGCTGCTGCCTCCCTGCTGTCGGCGGTCAAATGAGCAAGACAAAAATAAACCAAACAAAACAAAACAAAAAAAACCCAAACAAACAACAAGAGCGATCAAAAAAATGACAAGAAACCCGGCGTGAGGTGGGGAGCCGGGCAGCAGCATCCCTCTCCTGTACGGATCCGAAGCCCATCAGTGCGCTGCTGCCGGCGGTGGCGGGGCCGACTGTGCGCACCCACCCTGCTGCATAGGGCATCCTCCCTCCTTTGTGTCTGCACGCAGGAACGGGCATCTCTGCCCTCGCCTTCCTGCTGGGCTAGAGGGCTCAAGGAGGCCCTTGCACCGAGGAATTTGCTGTTCCCCCACCCCTCCGAATAGCCCATTCGCCGTATAGTATTAATGGCATGGGAATTATGGGGGGGGGTTGGGGCCGGGGAGAAGGTTGTGTTTGCCACACAGCTGCTGCGCTGCAAAATGAGCATTTACTATTGTCTGGGAAATGGGATTTCTTGCCGGGCACCCAGGGAACAGAATTTCCAGGGCACTGCTGCAGTGTCAGGGGTGAATCATCGCTGCGTGCCGGGGTCCGGTATCCGCTCCCTGCCCCGCGCCTGGCTCGGAGCCGCCTCCCCGCTCCCAGCAGCAGCACCAGGGTGGTCCCGGGGCCCGGCTCAGCCTTTGTCTGCGCTGCCGGCCACGCCAGTGTGGGGCTGGGAGCGAGCACAAAGCCGAGGCGGCTCCCGGTGCAAGGCGTGATCCCAAAACAAAGGCAGGATGTGGCCGAGCTCCCCTATAACCATCCCTATCCCCATCCCTATCCTCATCCCCATCCCCGTCCCCAGGTAGATGCTGTGAAAAGGTACAAAGAGCTGCCGGGCCACACGCTGCTGCCCTCGCCAGCCCCGGGGCTGAGCCCCTCGCTCTTGCCCGAGAGCATCCGTCCTCCCGAAGCGAGGGGATGTCCTGGAGACTGGAGGTGATTCTTGACCGGGAACCCGGCCGAGCGATTGTTCCTCATTACCTTTTGTGAGCTGAAGGACTGGGTCCAGTGGTACAAAACCAATCTGTCCTGGGATTTGAGAGCGGGGTCCGTCGGGTCCTGGTTTTCCTCGCCCTCCGTGGATTTCCCCGCGTTGTTCTCCAGCGCCGAGATGGGCCACCAGCTGCAGTTGGTGGGAGTAACATTATTGGGAGTCGCCATGACAGCCTGCGAGCGATGGGGAGAGGGACGAGGAGCGAGCGGCGCTAGCCCAGCATCACATGGGCTCCTCCAGCAGCATCACTCCCGGGGCAGCTCCGTGTGCCCGGCCGGGGTGGGCAGCGCGGGGCGGTGGGCGCCGGGGTCACAGCGCGGGGTGGTGGCAGCGCCGGCGGGGCTGTGGGTGGGCTCGCAGCCCGTCCCCGCTCGTGGCGGGGCTCCCACGGAAACGTGCGAGCATCACTTCAATACGGGAGGCAGCAGCCGAGGCTCCTGCTGCCTGCCCGCCTGCCTGCCAGCTCGGCAATCCGGGGCAGCTCCAACCCCTGCGGCTCCTTAAGGACATTTTTCAGCAGAGATTAATTTTTTTTTTTTTTTGATTGCTTCGGATATGGTGGGTGTGTGATAAATAGCCATAGTGGTGGATACCGGCTTTAAAATGCCTCGGAGGTGTCCTGCCTGCCTTGCAGCCCTCACGGAAAGAAGCAGCAATGGCTCTTTAAAGGTATTCAGTGGTTTTTGGAGAGTGCAGATTAATTTCTGCCTAATGGATGTTGTGCAGCCTGTACTGGGGTAGAGCCCAGGAGCCCTTACTCTGTACCAGAGCCCTGAGGTGCCTGCCCGAACCAGATTGCTGTTCTGTGCCAAAGTAGGCACAGCTGGGGGTCACTTCCAGAATTAGCAAGGTGTGTCGCAATTCCAAACCAGCCAGTAGATTTGGAGAGCACCGAGGCTTCTGGAGCTGCTGCTCTCTAAGTCCTATGATCATCACCCAGAGGTCTGCAGGTAAAAGTAGATAGGCAGCTGGCCCCTTTCTGGACACAGCAACCTGGACATCTGGACCTGTGCTTTATGACACTTGGCTTTGTCATGCTCCATCTCCAGCAATGTGGCAGCCGGGAGATAATTTCCCACACTTGGAACTGTAGCCAGTGCTGGGGGACAAAGCCAGCCCAGTTGTGGAGGTTATAGGGGCAGGTTCTGGAGAGGAATAGGGAGAGGGCTCTGCAGACACAGGGAGCTAGCCTGTGTCTCAGGGTTGTGCAAGGGCTCTTGTTGCAAACTGCTGGATATGGTGAGGTTGGAAATAGGGGAGGGTTTGGAAGAGCTGATTCCAGTGGGAAAACTGAGGCACACTTCACCCAGGAGCACCGAGTGGAGCCAAACTGGTACCCAGCTATGTGAACATACTGAAAGGAGCTGTTTTCTGGGGACTGGAAGGTGAAAATGAATGATGTCATGTCCTGCTCCTGAGGGTGTGCAGGAGGGTGATAGGAGGACTGAGCCATAGAAGTGCTATGCTCTGCCCTGGCTCCTCCCTGCCCATAGGCAGCAGCTCCCAAAACCATCCTCCATCCCCAGTCCAGAGCTTTCCAAGTGCTGTAGGAGACACTGCACTGGCCTCAGGCACACCCACAAGGACAGGCTCTTGCTTGGTCTCTGCTTTTGGGCTGCAAACTCATGGAAAACTGAGCTTTGAAGAGCTGGCCCCATCATTCAGCAACATCCTGCCCTCTGCTTTACAGCCTCCCCTTGCTGCTCAAGAAGAATCTTTTGGGGTTCCTTTAACTGGAAGAGGACACTTTGGGTTTAGAAAAGGCAAGGAGCAGGTTTACCAGGGAGCAGTGGTTCTCCCTGGATTGCTCTCTGGAAGGCCCCATCTAGTGGTATATTTTGTGATGAATTAATGCTGCACTGTGGAGAATAAAGAGTGACATGACAGGTCATTACATCCCTCTGGGATTTGTGAGTATGCAGTGCCTCTGGAGGAGCTTATTTGTTTAAGTGAGTTGTGGCTTGCTAAACTGAGCAAGACTTGAGGGGCAGGAGGGGTGACAGCCCCCTTTAGGGATGCCCTGACCTTGTGTGCCCTTGAGATCATCCTCAGTTCTTGTCCACAGCCTTCCTGACTGCCAATGGGGTCGGTGCTGGGCTGCCCCATGGGATGCTGTGTGGCTGGATCCAGTGGCACTGGCAGAGCACTGGCAGAAGGTGCCACCTGGGCAGGATTGTGGATGCTGGCCATTTGAAAATACAGAATCCAGGGTGTGTCATCTCAGAGCTGCTGCAAAGGTTACAGAGAGGACAGAACAGGAGGCCAGAGTCAGACAAAACACTTTGCAAGCACTGAAGAACCTTCCCTGCTTTAGAGGGAGCAGCTGGAATTCGGGCTGTAGAAACGGCTCCATTGATTTTCTTTCCTGGTGGCCTGATCCAGCATCTGCCAATGTAAAGCTTATCTTGGATTTGGCTTGGCTGTCATTGATCCAGGGTGCCCTTCTGCATCCCACTTTGGTTGAACTAGTCCTGAAACTAGACAGGCAAGAACCTGTAAAGTGCTGGAAGTGGAGGCAGCCACTTGTAAACCCCCAGGCTGGATCTGCTGAGGTAGGAAATAGAGAGGTGGGATTCGATTTGAAGGAAGTCCTGGACGCACTGCAAGCCTACCAGTGCTTTCTCAGAATGTTTTAGACATATTCTTCTGTCTAGGGACAGATCCTTGAGCATCCATGAACAGAAGAAATTCCCCAGACTTGTTGGGGTAGGTGCAGCAGCAGGCTGGGAGCAGTAAGGCTGCGCTCAGCACTCTGTGCTGGGACACCTCTGCTCATTAATCAAGCTGATGGTGCTGCACAGGCATTCCCAGAGGAGATGCAGTTTTCCAATAAATCTTAAGGCTTCAGGCAGGCAGAAAGCGGGAGTCACTGCATTGTGAGTGATGTGGATGAGCTGAGATGAGACAGCTTTGAAGGACACAGTAAGTTTGGGCTTGAGGCCTCTCTTAGGGCCCATCATTCACCCTGAGAGGGGATGGTTTATACCGTGCCAATGTCAGCAGCAATGTTACAGTACATTTTCTGAAAACCTCATCGTTGCAGTCAAGAACCAAAATATCTGTCCTTCCTCTGCTGCAGGCAGCACTAGGTGTGCTTAAACACTAGCACAAATAGGGGTTCAGGTAGAACACAAAACATTGACTTATTGCCTCTTTTTTTTCCTTTTCCTTCTCCCGTCCCTACAGTTATTTCAGTCCTCCACAGGACACTATGGAAGTGTTCTCCAGAAACATGCTCTCACACTCTTCCCTCTCACCCAGCCCTCTGGAAACTTGAATTCATTTCTCAGCCCCCAATTAGTGGGCATATCTCAGACTAGTTTAACCTCTGTGACTTTCCCAGTTCCTGCACTCTCCCTGGACACAGCATGTCCTGCTCCACAGCTGAAAACGTGCCCTTCCAACACTGTCGATCGGTACTGGTTTTATGTAACACCAGTCCAGCCACTTCCCGGGGTTGTGCAGGCTTTATTAAACAGCAGCACAGCAGAAGCTGCCCTGAGGTGACCTTGAGCCAGGCTGTTACACCACATTTCTGGGGAAGAGCCTCACTGTGCCTCTTTGAGGGTTCCACATGCAGAGGAGAGTGGGGACAGCCAATATTGGGGTTAAGTAACTGTATTTTTGTGAATGTGGAAGACCTGTGTCCCAGCTTGACACACACAGACTCTGGGACATGCTCACACAGGGAAACTGTTAAAGAGTCTAAACGGGAGAAACCCAGTGTGTAGCAACAATACTTTCCAGTGGTTTTAAAGAGGACACAGAATCAAAACACGAATAAAACCAGCAGACACCCTCTCCTGAAGCAGAAACACTCTTCAAAAAACAGCAGCAGCAAAGATAACTCACACTAAATATTTGTATTTAAAAGACAACTACATATTATACCAGATTTTCTGTAGGGACAAAGAAGGGAAACTGGAGAAAACCCAAAGTGTGTGTGTTGGGTATTGCAGGACAGTGCTGGAAGAGGGAAATGAAGGAGATAGTAAAATACTAACCCGAAAAAATGAAGAAATAAGTTCAATTTGAGTAAGAGCAAATACTGCATGCAAAACAACTTCATGAAACTAAATAGCAAAATAACAGTTTTATGAACAGTTTTAGTTGTATTCTTCTGGTTTTGGATTTGAAGTTTAAATCTGAATATTCTGGAAGTGTAGTGTAAATTTTAGGGGTGGTTAGAATAAAATCTACAGATATTGGATTATCATCTACAAAGTCTGCGCCTTCCCCAGCACAGAATGCAAGGCCAACTGTCCACATCTGCTATCATCTATTTTTACACAACTGCTTGTGACTCCTTTGCGTGCTGACCACTCATTTTTAAGCATGTAAGTAAACATCACAGTAGTTTACTCTCAGACAGGGTTGTTGAGCATGTACAGCTGACGCTGAAAGCAGTTCTGTTCATTTTTTCTTTTTCCTAAAAAAAAAGTCTTAATGCAAGTCAAATTATTCAGTCTTTAATTTGCTGAGTTTTGACAAACATTTATTAATGCAAGTCTCGGCAACAAAGTTTTTTATTGCAGTATTTTCAACCAGCAGGAATGTCATAGCTCTACAGCACAAAGCCAGGATGATACACACTTCTCATTCACTCTATTTCCAAACTGCTTTGTGTGTTGGACATGCTCAGAAACAATCTGATGGCTCCACCATTTCCACTTCTGAGAGAGCACAGCCAAAAAAATCTGTTAGCCTGCTTCACTCTCCCCCTAAATTATTCCATCTGTAAAGCACAAATAACAAAATATATTTTTACTTCTAAGAGCTTCACTTATCTGCAGAAAAATAGAACTGCTTAAGAGTGAGTGAGTTAGATTGTGGAAGGGTCCAAGCACACACCCGCATATTCTGGACCTTCCAAAAAATTTGTGAGGAAGAAGCATTCACAATTTGATTCAACTAAAAAGGAGCCAGCCAGTGATCAAGAAAAGGAGGTTCATCCTATCCAAAATGCTGGATGCCTTCTCATCCTTTTCTCTAGAGCAAGATGAGGCGGATAGAGCTGTAGCTGTGAAACTTTTCTCTAAGTACTGGAACACATTAAGAATGAACCTTCCAAACACTGCAAAATTTCAGGAAAAAAAAACCCTAAAGGTTTTGTTGTTGTTGTTTTTTTCAAAACACGGTAGAAACAGCATACAGAGCTTCTATATCCACAGCACAAACTGAAAACCAAACAGAGCTCCTTTGACCTAGACTGTTTTGTTAAGGTATTCAGAGACTTTACTGCATTCTTTTTAGAACTAGGCTCAGAAACTATATTTAATTTTTCATTTTATTAGAAAACTAAACTGTGTGAGGCAAAGAAACATTTAATCAAACACACAACAGTGAAAACATGGCACTGACAAGGCAATTAACCCAACCATTGTATGAAACTCTGCTTCAGGATTCTCTATTGCTTACAGTCAAGTATACATCATCTCTGCCATGTGAGACATTTTCTTGGGAATATATAAGTAGTATTCCATGTATCCTGAAAGATCTTCAATAGTCACGTCATCCACAAAGACTCGAGCTTGCTCAGAACAAGACCTAGGAGAGCTTGACGAGGCTGTCCCAGAAGGGGATCTGTTTTGGAGGGAGTGGGTGTGGACTCCCAGGACTGCCTTCTCGCATTCCGACAGGACGCTCCGCAGGCCGGAGAAGGAGTACACCTCCATGGTTCTCCACTGCTTGCACTGGCACTTCTTGTCCGTACAAGGGCACTGCTTGCTGTTGCTAAGCATGGATAAAGACTGGAAATCCGAGGTTTGGCTAGAATGCAAGCTGGTTTCAAAGGATGAGGGCAGAGCAGGGCAATTCTCTCTTGACGTCTCCAAAGGTTCTTCGGTGGTGAAATCTTCCAGCAGCTCAGTTCTGTTGTCACTGGCCTCAAGGGGAGAATCCTGCCTGTCCTTTGTACCATGTTCTGCTGTGCCAAAAACCTCTGAGCTGATGATGCCCTTCGCTGTGTCTGCCTGGGTTCTGTGCTTCAGCTGGTTGTTGCAGTACATAAACTTGGGAGGGTGAAGGACCGGAGATTTGGAGCGGCGGCGGCGCGGGACTCTTGCCGATCCTCGAGAGGGCTTCCTCACACACCTGCAGGGTTACAACAGGTGAGCAAGTGGGTAACTCCAGAATTGACATCATAGCTCAATAAGCTCTAAAATCTGGCTAAAAATGCTTTGTAAGATTTTTTTGTTTCTGCTTAGAAAAACCAGATGACTGGTCACTTACAATCTCTGACAGGAACAGTGGAGGACTCTGAAGAAATCTGGGCTTCTCCAAAAGAAAGACATGTACAAACAATCCTTACTTATGCTACCTTCCCTAAAATCTTCTGTGTTCAGCAAATGATACTCTGTCATCCAAACTGAACTGCAGTGCAGAACCTGTATCAGTTGGAGCTGCTGCCAGAATCACACTGAATACCCAGGTACTTCAATACAGATATAAAATAACCTGAGAGGAAAGTGAGAGGGAGTTGCAAAGGTTTAAGACTTAAAGAAAAGGACTACTGAGGAAATTAGTGGAAAAGGAAGTTTTAGGAAACCTAAGAGAAGAAGCAGTGTTGTTTTTAAAGTCTTTGATGAGATTCCCTTTAAGAACATCACAGCACTTATGGAAAAATTTTGTACTAGAGAGAAGAGATATGTTGAAGCACCTAATTAACAACAACTCGCACTGCAATCAGCCTGCAGCTGTTAAATGTCTCATGTTTTACCCATGCCACGCTTCCTTGGAACAGACAGTCTGTTGCTTGGCTCCATCCATGGCTGCTCTTGTTGTTCTGAGAACTGTCCCATCGCCCACGGACAGAGCCGCAATACATCTGGGTGAGAAGGGAAATGCCACGTCACAGAAATGCCTCAACATACGGCTCCAGAGGTCCAGACTCAGCCTGTTCACTCTGGATGCTCAGCTCATACAGTCAAATTTGGAGCCTTGACTTCCTCTGTGGTAGAAACAGGGCATTACAGAGATTTATCCGACCCCTTTTACTATACTGGCCTGAGTCAAGTGGCTAAAGATAGGTGAGATGAAATGAAAGGCAGCCAAAACGCCCAGAGGCTGATGTCATGCCCTATTTATACCAAAATGACACATGAAAGGAATGTAAACTCAGGTTCCAAACGTTTTTGTCAGACAATAGTTGTTAGACTCCTACTCATCTGAAATGCAAAGTCAGGAACCTGGTGCAGGAGGCTGAGGGGGAGTCAGTGGAGGAGATGAGGCACAACTGACAAGGGCAGATTACTGATTAATTTATCAATAAACTTCCAAGATAAACATGGAATGAAAAAAACAGCTGGCCCTAGAGGTTCAGATAACAAACATAAATGCCTTAGCACACAAATCTGTATTTATGATGGCTGCAGGTATGATCTGGAACACAAGAGAGGAAATTGTAAGAAATGAGGTTGAAAGTTGAATCTTGAGATCAGTCACAAGACTTGAACAGTTCAAAACACATGCCTGCAGAACAAGATTTTTTTATGCCTAAGAAGATATCATCAGGGATCAACCAGAATCCCACACAGTCTGCCACTGGTACTACATCAGAAGTGGTATGTTTAATAAGCACATTTCCTTGTTAGAGAGCAGAATTTTTTTCCACACTTCTCAAAAGAACTCCTGAAGTAGAGGAAAGGAGTAGCAAAGCAAAGTGTGTTTTCACATGCAGAGGAAGTCCTGATTTCACAGTACTGATGGCTGTGGAGATGAATTCACAAGGTAACAATATCAGTAAAAAGCTTTCTCTTGTGTCTGTGAATTCCTAAAAGACTGCCAAGTGAACTGCCTTGCAGAGTGTTAGACTGCATTTACTAGCTCCTCCTTTTAAGGAAAATCTTACTCTACATGTTATGAGCACACCCAGTGTGTTATGGAACAAGTTCTTAATACAAGAATGTCTGGATTTTACTCCACAAGATCCCCTAAAACCATAAAGAAGCTCTGTAGCACAGCATGTGAGTACAGCTACCATGCCAGTTAAGAGTGGGTTCACTGCTCTGGCAGAGTCATTTCTTACTTCCATAAAATCACTGTGTAATTTGGATATTATGTCAAAATTGGTCTGTAATAAAGTACTGCTTTGCCTATTAGGCAGTTATAATGACTACATTTCATCTGAAGTGATGCAGTTGTCTTCTCCTGAAGAGCACAGAAACCTTCACCAAATTACTTCGTCTTTCTGAAATGCAAAATAATAGCAAACAAATACAAATAAATAACAAAAATCTGGCAAATCACAAGGCCTTTTCTGTTGCTTACTTACCCTGCTGCATCCACTCTCAGCTTTTTGAATGCTGTTTGTAGACTCTCTTCCTCTTCATCTTTAGCTTCCAAGTCCATTGATGTGCTCTCAGTGGGTAATCAACCGTGCCATATAGAATAAACTGAAATAGAGGAATTGGGATTTGATGCTGAGATCTGGACACACGTGGTCTGTACAAAAATGACTGATCCTGCAACAGGTGCTCATTCCTCTGCAGGCAACGTCACTGTTTTCTGGCCAGATCTGCCCCGGGCTTTTCAGTGTCAACTCCAAACTCTGAGTTTCTCAAAGCCTAGCTCAAAACCAACCATGTCTCTTCGGATCCCGTCAACCTGTGTAACTTGGAGCTGTGAGCATGACACGGACAGCAGAGCTTCGGGAAGGTGCAGAGTCGCAGGACGGCTGAGGTCGGCAGGGATTCCTGGATGGATCCCTGGAGGTCCAGCCCCTGCTCAGGCAGTGCCACCCCGCGCCGGCTGCCCATGTAGCTCGTGAATACCCCCAAGGCGGGGGCACTCCAGAGCTGCCCCAGCGTTCAGCCACCCTCAGAGTGTCTCCTCACGCTCAGACGGCACCGCCTTCGCTTCAGTGCGTGCGCCCCGGGCACCACCGAGCCCAACCCGACCCTGCGCTCTCCAGGCCCACCCTCCAGCCATTACACACCCCGGGAACATCCTCCCGACCCCTTCGCCTTGCGGGGGCGGCCCCAGAGGGGGGCACCGGCGCTAGGCCCGGGTCAGGCCCCCTCAGCGCCGGGGCCTCCCCGGCCGCCGCTCCGCCAACACCCACCGCGGCCCCTCCCCACGCCTGGGATGCGCCAGGGCGTTGTGGCGGCCGCCCCGGTGTCCCGGACTTCCCAAATATCCCGAATATCCCGGGTATCCCGGCGCTCCCAGTGCCGCCACTCACCGCCGCCGTCCCGGGGCGCGCAGCACAACAGGACGTGACGTCACGACCCCGCGGGGGCGCGCCCCGGCCCCGGCCACCCCATCGGGAGCGCGCGCGTGCGCAGACAGCGCCTCTTCCGGGCGGGGCCGCGCCGGGCCCGGCCCGCGGAGCGAGGTGAGTACGGCCGCCGGCACGGTCCCTGTCCCGGTCCCCGCCTTATCCCTGTTCTCATCCCATTCCCCATCGCCGGCTCCGGCTCCCCCTCCCCCTCGCTCCCCCGGGGCTGGGGGGCGCCGCTGTGTCTCGGCGGAGAGACACCCTCCTCTCCCCCATCTCCATCCTTGCGCGGTTCCCACAGCCACCGATCCCCCCCGGCCCTGAGGGCACTGAGGGCACCGGGCAGGCCCCGCCGGACCTGGGAGCTGTGCGGGGTCTGTGCTGGCCCGGGAGGGCCGTGCGGCATCTCTGCTGGACTGGAGGGCTGTGCGGGGACAGGGCCCAGGATCACGGCCCGGAGGGGCTGTGCGGGGTCTGTGCTGCCGAGGGGGTGGTGGGAAGGTTTTAATATGTTTGACAGGAGGGATTAAAAATTTGGAACTCAAAAAGACGGAAATTTTTAAAAATAGTGAAAATCAAAATACGATTTAAAAAAGGTGAAATTCAAAAATACGAAATTTTTAAAATGTGGAATTAAAAAAACCTACAAATTTAAAAAAAGTGAAATCCAAGAATACGATTTTCTTTAAAGTGAAACTCAAAAATATGGAATTTTAAAAAATATGTTTTCTAAGGATAAAATTCTATATTTTTAAGCTTTATATAGTTCATTACATATTTTATATAAAACATAGAATTTTGAAAAGATAGAATTTGGAAAACGTAAACAGTTAGAAGTGGCTGTCCCAGGGCCGTGGCCCCCCTCTGTGTGCGGGAGTGCCCGGAAGCTGGGAGGGTCCGAGGGATGTGCTCCAGCCCTGTCCCGTCCTCATGGCTCAGCATCGCTGGGAAATAGCTGAAAATAAAATGGAAAAGCCTGGGCGTGTATTTTTGTAGGAGATAAAGAGCATCACTTGCAGTGTGGTTTTTGATGCTACATTAAGCTTTGGTTGTTTTTCGCAGTAATTGATTTTTTTATATTGGTGCCACTTGGTTGGTGCGTCTAAAGTGCTTAAGCTTGTGCTTTGTTATCACCTAGTGAGTGAGTGGGGGTTTTATCTAAATGAATCTTGCATTCTTTTAAGGGTTTGCTGTGGATTTGGTTTGTTTGGATTTTATCTAAAACAGGCACTATATTTTGAGTTGTGTACAGTAAATTTAATTACCCCCATCTTTCGGATAGCGTATTATACAGAGGATTGGTATTAAAAAAACCCTGAAAACCAAAAAAACAACCAAAAACCTCATTATGTAGCCTGAAATTTTTTTTATTTTAAAGATGATTAGGGGGGCCAAGCTGAAGTAGGGACCATGTGTTTCACCAGAGCAGTAGCATTTGGCTAAGAGAGTACATGAAATAGTAACTTGCTCAGATTCATGTTGCCAGTGTCTGTGTAAGCTCCTTCTGCTCATGTTTACTCCCTCTCTGACTCACTGGACAACATGTGCCTTGAAATTGTTATGATACATTATCCTTCTGTGTGTGTCATCATAGCTGTGATACATATCCTTCTGTGTGTGTCTGCAGTCCAGGGCCTGCAGGTGAAGTCACAGCAGGGTGAGCAGCCAGAGCAACAGTGGGGAGAGCTGCCACCTCCAGCTGGAACCAGGTGGTGAGGGGACAGAGATTACCCCTCTCTATCTGCACGTCACTGAGCTGCAGAGGTTCAGATAACCAGTCCCTTTGTCATCTCAGTGTCCCTTCACCAGATTCTCTCCAGCATGTTGATGTGTCTCCTGTAATGTGGAACACAGTGCTGAATATTCCAGCTGTGGTGTCACTGGTGCTGAATAGAGGGAAGGATCAGCTCCCTGGATATGCAGCCCAGGATACTGTTAGTCCCTTTGCCAAAAGGGCATGTTCCTGGCCCATGTTCATCTTGGTGTCCCCAAGGACCTTTCCTTCTTATTCTTCCCTGGGGCAGGGCTTTGCACTTCCCCTTGTTGAAGTTCCTGAGGTTCCTGTCAAGGTCCCACTGGTTGTCAGCCACTCATCCCAGTTTGGTGGCATCAGCAGACTTGTTGAAGGCACTTTGCCACATCATTAATGAAGGTGTTGGAAAGGACTGGTCAGTCTTGGCCCTGGGGTTCATCACTGGTGTCTGACCTCCAGAGAGCCTGAAGAGCATCAAATTTGAAAATGTCAGAGATTCCCATGTAGTAGATTAAGTTATGACCAGGGTAGATTAAAAAAATACAGCCAGGTTTTACCAATTCTTTTTTTTTCTTTATCTAAAACAAGGCTTGCTGGTTGTACTTAATTGCAATTGTACTTGTTAATGAGCTGATACTGGAAATTTTTAATGGTTATTTGCAATCAAAATACTATGGTCTGATGGGATTGTGTAACTCTTGCTGAGGCTTAGACATAAAGTCTAAAAGTTTTGTTTAGCTTAAAACTTTTATCTCTTTCTAAGAAATTTGGGGTTTTTTAAAGTATATGTGTAACACTGAGTACCAGATTTGGAAATAGCAGTTGTAACAGTTTGACTGTTTCTAATGGTGATGCTCCTTCTCACTTTAACCTCTTCTGCAATTATTCTGGTAACACTGTAAGACAAGTAGGAGAGTCTGGACTGTGATGGATGTGCAAGATGCTGTTGACACCAGATTATACTTTGAATTGTTAGTTCAGCTACAAGAGCTGTTTCGTTCTTGAGTATCATAAGGGTTGTTCTGAATCAGCTTTCAAAAATGTTCTAGCAGAGTGACCTCAGCTTAGTGTGCTCAGTGTGCTATTTTGAGTTTATTTTCAAGTATTATGGTGCTGCTGGGCAACTAATGTTTTTAACAAGGGTTTGGCCTTTATTTTCATATGCCTTTTTTCTGCTTGTAGCAGTACATGGTAATTCCATCACCTTCTGGCCATCCCAATGATGAAATCAGAAGCTAAGGATGGAGAAGAGGAAAGCCTGCAGACAGCATTCAAAAAGCTGAGAGTTGACACAGCTGGGTAAGTAACACAACAAGGAGGCACAAAGTTAACCTATTATAAATGGACTAGAAAGGAACACCCTGGCTGTGAAATTTGAGGGAATGAGGTAACTGCAAAAGGTTAGGCATGGGAAGCCTTCATTATAGTTAAACAAATTGAAAGAAATTCACTCCCTGCAGATTGCATTTCTCAAGGAGATGTAATTTTGCAATTTTGCTTTGATGCAAGCTGTCAGCTTGCAACAGGCTTGAAACAAACCTTACAGTCATCAGCAGCTGAATGATTGAAATGAATTTTGGCATTAGTCTGGCTGCCACAGTTTACAAGTGCTAAAGTCCATAGTTCTACAATTCTGCTGTTGAAGTTAGCATGTTGTCATGGCTCTGAAGGCCTGTCATGAGAATGAACTCCCATCTTTTCCCAGGAGAGGAACTTTCTTTCCATGACAGTAAAGGAAAGCAGGAGATTCAGTGCATGATTCCCACACAGACTATTTTCATTGCTGTCACAAATTTTCTATTTTTAACCAAAATCACTACATGGGAAAGAATGCTTTTTGTATTGTCTTGTTTTGTGGGAGATCTGACATGTGTTGCTTATCCTCGCTGTCCTAGGCAGCAGAACACAAGCACCATGTATCTTCTGTTGGTGATGATCATTTTTATCTGAAATGCTTTTAAAAAAGGCATCTATATTATGTCTTTCTGCTGACACATGTGCACCATTGCACATTACCTGTGCAGTCCTGTGTTCCAGTAAGCTGTTGTCAGTGGTGCAATTACACAGTCACTGAAATGAAAGTGAGGGAAGGCAGTATACTGTAAAGATCAAGGTGATAACTAGAATTACTGTAGAGCCGAGATTGTGAGTAGTGTGGCTTCTGAAGTTCCCCTCATTTTGAGTAATTACACTCATTAGTAGTAAATTGCCTCTCATTTCTTCACTATCTCTAGTTCCACCTTCCAGCTGGGATTACTTTATTAATTTGGAGTTTTTACTGGTGGCCTTCAATTTTCTGCTCTATGTTCACTGTCCTTTAAATGAAAATTGGTTTGACTAATAGTTTGGATTCTCTTAACCCCATCCTAGATTAGAGTGTGGGGACTTATTTTCACTTTTCAGGGAATCCACTCTGCTTACAAGCTAATTTAATATGTGATTATTTGGAAAACAATTTTCTTTTGAATTCCAGTGTAATGTGTGGAGTCACAACTTGGAAAATTTGTTCTTGGGTTTATTGTGAGTCCTTCAAAATTGGAGCCTGGGATGAATTTATGGCACCAGCAAATTTAGTGAATCTTCTAGGGTCCCTGGCTTCAGCAGAAGTTAAAGGTCTGACACATCTGTGTTGCTCAAGTGATTCAACTTGCAGTAGTATGAGGAGTTTTAGCTTGTATTATCCTAGACAGAGGCTCAAGTGTTCTTCAGCTAAACAGTCTATTTATGTCCAAAGAACATTTATTTTTAGCAAAGAATGGCTTATTTGTCTCTGGAAAAAGAGACGTGTTTCTTCAGTGATGGTGTTTTTCCCCTCCCCTGTCCTGGGAAGCTGAAATTTCACCATTGTGTGTGTTCGTCATTGACACGTGCGGTTTGAGGCTGCTGCTGAATGGCATCCTTTGGTAAAAGAGTCTGTTATACAAACCTTGGAGATAGCAATGTGTAAACTCTTACCCTTCTGATTTGGGTCTTTATGGGCAGGATTTTAAGACATATTCTAAATGATTTGGAGCAATATTTTCTGGGAAAGAATATTCATAGGGTGTTTTCCTAATTACAACGCTAACCAGTTGAGGCTGTTAACTGTTCATTCTGTCTTTCACAGATCTACTTCTCTCTCTGTGGGTGAAGGGACAAGTCCCAGAGCACTGGGTAGATCAGTGGCAGATGAAACCAAACCTAAGACTGTGTGTACTTCTAAGGAAATCTGGCATGGGTAAGAGAAGCTTGGGATTATCATAACTCTTCAAATGATACTGCATTGGAAGGGAATTTTAAATAGACAAGGTTTCTAGTAAGTACACCCCTAAACAAGGGACCTAAATGTGCTTTATTTATTTAAAATACTGCACACCACCTTTTTCTGTTCTTATATGGTTCCCATTCTTACTTAAAGTTATGTGAAGTGAAATGAAATGCTGGTCAGCTATAGCTTGCTAAACTATAGATATTTCTCCATACAAATGTGAGTTGCTGGTTTTGAATCAGACAATCATGAATGCCCCTCTTTCATTAGTCATTTGACATTGCAGAAGCTGTCATTGTGCCTTGGGAACTAGATTAAAATAAAGAATTGATTTCTGGAGTGTCTATGCAGAACTTCATGCTCATCTGAAACAAAAGCCCTTGATTCATTAGTTTTGTGCTGTCTTCTTGTGCTTTGTCCTTCCCTTAGAGGTTATTTTTTCATGTCTCACATGCTTTACTCATTTTCTAACCTTAAAAGCCCACTCTTTAGGGTACATTTCTCTACGGTTCCTTTTATATTTTATACAGCTGCTTGACTAATACATCAAATTCCAAGAGAGAAGAATACTCTGAACATAAAGCTCTTGCATGCAGTATCAATGCAGTAGAGATTTTGCCCTGTGTTATTTGTAACCCAGCAATAAGTCTTGTAGTGAACTTTCACTCCCTTTTGTGTGTTTCCCTGGCAGGTCTGTGAAGAAGCCTCCGAGAGGAGTCATGAGAACTCAGCGTCGTAGGCGTTCCAAGTCTCCGATTCTTCATCCTCCAAAGTTCATCCACTGCAGCACAAAACCACAGTCCACATGCAGCCAGCTAGTGCAGAGGAGCCAGGCTGATGCCCAGGAGGACAACAGTGGGTTTGGGATGCCAGCCCCAAAGGAAGCTTGTGCACACGAACGATGTGATGCTGCTCCTGACATTGGCCAGAAGGGAGCTGAGGTTGAGTCTCGGAGAGCTTCTGTTACACAGCTGACACCGGAGAACGGACAGGAGAACTCTGCAGCTTCTCTGGTATCCAAAGGAAGCCTAAAGACTACAGAGCTTTCTGACTTCCAGTCCATGTCCAAGCTGAACATGAGTAAGCCATGTGCATGTGCAGATAAAGCCTGTCAGTGTAAACTGTGGCAGGATATGGAAGTGTACAGGTTCTCTGGCTTACAGAACACCCTCCCGCTGGCACCTGATAGAACAGTTTCTGAGGATCACTCCCAGCCTTTGCCGTCAAGAACTCCTTCAAGTTCTCCACGTTCTTGCTCTGAGCAAGCCAGGGCCTTCGTGGATGATGTGACAATTGAGGATCTTTCAGGATACATGGAGTATTACTTGTATATTCCAAAGAAAATGTCTCACATGGCAGAAATGATGTACACCTGACAGCACTGAGCACTAACACCTGAAGAGTGACTGGTTTAAATGTGCTGTCACACTCATGTGAAGATGCAACCCACTCCCTGCTCACTGTGCTTGCAATAAAAAGATTTCTTTGCATCTCAGCTGAGGTTCATTATTTAAGCTGAACAAACAGTTTAGTTTCAGTATTATAACTTACGATTGGAATAGATAATGAGGTAAATGTACCCAGAGCTTACCTGCCTGTACTTAAAAGACCCAACACTTGGAAAATTCTTTGTTTTCCACATCCTCTCTTTGGGTTGCTGGAAGAAAAGAGTCCCTAGGTTGCTTAGTGATAAGAGCTTTTATTGTGAGACACCCTGGTGTAATTCAGCTTTGAAGTTAGTTTGACTTCAGGTTTTAACACTTAGGCTTGTGTTTTTGGATGCTTTTGCTTTGATTTTATTTCATAAAGGGGTGTGACCATCTCCTTCCCTCCCCTTGGGACTGTTACCACTCTGGGCAAATTCAGGAGATGCAATCATCTTTTCTTGAGTGGAGACATTGGTGTTTGTGCCTAGAGAGACTTTATTTCTGATGGGCAGACCAGGTATCCTTCCCTGTCTGGGAGTATGTTAATGTAGTCAGATGCTCTTAGGTGAACAGCATTTTCTTGCTGGGCTGTCTGTTGAGAAAAGAAACTTGGATGATCAAGGTAAGATTGTTTCAAGAGGTTTCTGATCTCTGTAGTGTTGATCAATGGAAAATACTGGGAAAGTGGAAAGCATACCTTTTATTGAATGTCAACAGGCCTTAGAGACTTGTCTGCAGCAGGAGAAACACTCTGTGCTCTTCAGGGGAGTTGTTGCACTTAACCAGGAGAAAAATGAGTCTATGGGCTCTGTTCAGTGTAGTTTTTATGAAAACCAAACCAGCATTTGGTCACTTGAATGGTCTTAATTCATACACTTTGTGGTTGGGGGTCTTTTTTGGCTCCTTTTTCAGCTCCTTTTTCAGCCTGCTTTATTAACACCAAGTGTAATCCTTCAAATATTAAGATGCATAGACTTGAGTTAACAGTTGTCAGTTGTAGGGAAATCTCAGGCACTGTGTGTTTTTTCTCCTGAATGCCAGTCTTTTTACTAAACCACTATCATTTTAGCAGCCTTGTCCAGCTTTACATTCTTCCCAGAATTTATGATTATTATTTTATCTGTAGTGTTCATCAGCTCAGTGTCTCTTCTTTAAGTCTTTAGCAAAGGAGCATCCCATCAAATAATTTGTTGAGGGAGGGGAAGAGCTGTGTTTGGTTTGTTTTCGTTATTTGCAGTATCTAAATTTTCTAACCTATAAGGTCTGGAGAAGAAATGGAGACAATTATCTTCCTGCAAAATCCTTTGAGGTTACCCTTGGGGTTTTTTGTCACTTTTTTCTCAGTGCCTGGTGTCTTAGAACAAGTGGCCATGTGAATTTACCTGTTTTGCCAGTTCTGAAGTGTCATCTACTCCTTGCAGAATGAACCTGGGTCCCACATCTCCTTTCCAATTCCCTGCTCTTCAGTAGCTGCATTTCTGTCACCCGTGTTCTGAATTCAAAGCAGTTATTTGGTAACCATTGTCTGCAACACTGGGCTACAAAGTGACTTCATTTCTCAAACAATTAGTCGTTACTGTTCCCAAATGCAAATTCCAACCACATTGTGGGGCTCAAAATGCATTTCAAGACCATGCTGCTTTTTATCATTTCTTTCATTAGTCACAGGCCTGCAGGGTTTAGGATTGCACTGTCCACTGCTCAGTCCTGCATTAAAGTAGATAGAAATCCAGGAGATAATGTAAAAATACAGAGTGGAAAGACATGAACTGGTTCTGACAGGGAAGGGAGAGAAGCTGTGCTGGGCCACTAGAGGTCAGTCCTGGCCATGTGGGTTGGCTGCTGACACGGGCTGAGTCTTCAGGGCAGAATGTGATTTCTTCTGCCAAAATGAAGAAGTAGGACCAGCTCTGTGTGGTGCCCTAGTGCACACAGTCAGTGCTTTCTGAAGTTTGTGTGGGTTTGTTGGTGGTCAACAAAAGCTCTTTAAATGCCAGTATCTCCATAAGCTATTGATGTTTAAAAGTATTTAAACTGTGCAATCAGTTCTTAACTGTGCTATGTAATTAGGAAAAACTGCTAAGCAAATAATTACATGGTCCTGAACTTGGCATCCTCTTAGGACAGTTATGACATCTCTGGGCTCCCAAGTGCTAGAACATCAGGGTAGCTGCAACTGCTGCCTTAATGCTTTCGCTTCTCTACTACAAGGTGGTTTAAGATGTTTTGGTCTTCCCGGAAACCACAGAACTAAACCCTCTGGTTTTCCTTGGAGTTTCCAGCCCTAGATCATGCAGCAAGAACCTTGAAAACATGCCTGAGTAGTCTAAGAGCTTGGATTTATGAAAAAAAAAAAACAAAAACAAAAAAAAAGAGAGAGAAAAAAACCCAAACTTGAGACAATTTGACAACCTGACTGTTTTTTGGGGTTTGTTTGTTTGTTTTTTAATAGAACCATCTTTTGAGGGCTGGTTCTGCCAAGCAGCACTTCTGAATAGTTTCAGAATCCTTTACCAAAGTGCCTCTTCCTTCCTTCCTGCAGCTTAATAAAAATTAAGCCTTTTGTAATTAGCTTTATAGAGGGCACTTGGTCCTTCTCACCTGTGCCTGCAGGTGGTCTGTGTTTGTGCTGTCTATACACACTCAGCTTTTCTTGCAATTACAGATTGTGTAGTTTGTCTATACCTTTTCTCTCTACAAATGCTGCTGAGGAGGTTGTCGAAGCTGTAAAACTGTTGTATGAATCTGAAACTCCTCATTGTCTCTGGCAGCTTTGTTCCAGAATCTGGTGTGGGTTTTGGGAGCTCCCCTGGGAGGGCAGGGCATGGCACAGCCTACTGATAGCACCTCACAGCTCCTCCAGGTTTTCAGCGTGGTGGTCAGTGAAGGGAAGATCATTTCTCTGTGGCTTTGCTGTGAGTGTCTTTAAGAGTGGGACTAGGGTGCTGGAAGTAGAGAGGGCTTGGATTAGCCTGTTAGCTGTTAGTTCTTTGTTCTCTATCATTTGATAACGTGAATTGTAACAAACAAGGTGGGCTGTCACTACCCAGTTTTCTCTGCAACTCTCCCAAAGGCATGATTGCACCTTTCTTTTCCACACATAAACTAAATTATGTTAAATGGAGATTTTGGGGACGTTTGTTGTATTTTGGGAGAGAAGGGTAAGTGCCTGCTAGTGAATCCCTTTCATTACCCTAAAGCAGCTTTGGGAAGTCACTTTGAAAGGAGCAGAGGGGCTGTGTGAGCTGTGCTCTGGGTGACGGCGGTGCTCTCACTCCTCGTGGTGCTTCTGCCCACTTACACACCCGTGCGAGCTGCCTGTGCCGGGCGCTCCCTCCCCGCATCCCGCGGGGCTCGGCGGAGCGGGACGCGGCTCCCGGTGCTCCTGGAGGGGAGCGAGCCGGCCCCTTCNTGTCTCTTACCCCTCCTTCATAAAAGGGCCCCGAGGCGGGGGCCGGGCTCCTGGGGGTTATTTTTGGGAGCAGCTCCTGAGATCCGATGGCCTTGTTAGGGCAGCGCTGACCTTTCTCCCGGCGGGGGAGGAGAGCGGAGCGGGACGGGGGGGGCGGCAGCGGCCGGGTGGGGGAGAGCGGCCGCCTCGGGACCCCCTCCCTTCCTCGTGGGGCTCGGGACCCCCTTCCCTTCCCCACTGCGGGGGCGGCTCCCAGGGCGGCACATGCACCGTACCCGCCGGGCAGGTACCGGCGCGGAGCGGCTGCCCCGACGGGAGGGCTGGGGCTCGGCCCGCCCTTCTCCCCTCCCTTTCTCCCAATTTCGCCTTCCTCCCGTGCCCCAGCCCCTCGGCCGGGCTAGGCGAGGCAGGAGCGGCCGCTCCCGGCGCCCATCCCGCTGCCCCCGGGGATGCGGCAGCCCCGGAGCGCTGCCCCTGGGAGCGCTGCCCGGCTGAGGGGCACCTCAGGGCACCATGAGCGGCGGCAGGTTTGATTTCGATGATGGAGGCGCCTATTGCGGGGGCTGGGAGGGGGGCAAAGCCCACGGGCACGGCATCTGCACCGGCCCCAAGGGCCAGGGCGAGTACTCGGGCTCCTGGAACTACGGCTTCGAAGTGGTGGGCATATACACATGGCCCAGCGGCAACACCTACGAAGGCTACTGGTCCCAAGGCAAGAGGCATGGCCTGGGCATCGAGACCAAAGGACGGTGGGTTTACAGGGGCGAGTGGACCCATGGCTTTAAGGGACGGTATGGAGCGAGGCAGAGCATGAGTAGCGGAGCCAAGTACGAGGGCACCTGGAACAATGGTCTGCAGGATGGCTATGGCACGGAGACCTATGCTGATGGAGGTAAGGGTGGCTCCAGGGGGGCTGGGAGGGGGATGAACAGCAGGGTACCCAGTCTGTGACTGCAGAGGTTGTGTGTTGTCCCTGCTGAAGGGGTGACCTAACCCTGTCCCCACTCGTGAGATCCCGACAGGCACGGTGGTCAGCAGTGAGACACAGGGGTGCTTCAGTCAAGAAGCAGAGGTTGAGGTGCAGGTGTGTGTGCCCTGATTTTCCCAGCTGGGCACAGTGTGCAAGGATCGCTGTCTGCAGACATGAGGGAGGAGCAGCAGGAGCATTGCCCCGGCCATCCCTCCCTTGGGACCTGCTCTCGAGTGTCCATATCGATATTTAACACCAACCAGCTTGGTTTGTGTAGTCTGTCACTCCTGGTTCCCCAGGGACTGGTCATTGCAGCTCGTTGCTGCACCAAACCAGAAACTCTGGGCTGGTGCGTGACTACAGTGAGCCATTCACTCACTCACCAGGCAGCGAGTTGTGAATGTTCTCATGTTGGATATAAGCCACCCATGGCACTGTAGTGCCCTTTGCCTGTGCATTAGACACTGCCTGCGTGCCCCTGATGGGCTGCCTGGACATCTGCTTTGCCAAACCATTCTGATTGAGTCCATCTAAGCTGTGTAGAATATGTGGTCACACGCCTTTCCCTAAAATAAATCCCTTTGACTACTTGGAGGCTTTCAACCCCTGCTACTACACAAATGCACCACATAGTCAGATATTTGTTGTGCTCTGTAAATGCTTGGTCTAATTGTGTTCTTGCATTAGTGGCAATTTTGGGGGTTAGGAACATCACAAGAATTTCTGTGCAAGTAATTCTGTAGCTCTTCACCACTGTAATGTTCCAGGCTGCCACATTTAGGATGGCTAAATAGAGAGGGTGATTTGAAAGAAATACTCTTCAAAATATGGATCAGAATTGCATCTATATTTATCTATGACAGGCATTGGAGTTTGTTTATAAAGAAAAATAGCTATAATAGTATAAATCTTCAGAATGAAAAGCATTACCTTTATAGGCTTTAGGAAAATGGACTAATTCAAGACTGGCCATCAGGGTTATGCTTCAACATAACTATTTCTCAATTAGTTGTGTGGGTTTGTGGGCAGCTTTAAAATTGGGAATACAGCCTTGAAGATGACCCATTTTCTTTGTGCCCTTGGAGGTTGTAGGTACAGATAGAGATTGACACATCCCTCCAACTCCTTAAATTTTCTCCCTTCTCTGTCCCATGGCCATGGAATGGTTTAACAGGTGTAGGTTGTATGGTCACAGTGAGAGTTCAGTGCATAGAACCCTCACATGAGGCCATAAGATGTGTAGGTGACATGCAAGGTATGCTCTGATGAGTCAGGTGCAGTGACCAGGTCACTGTCAGCTGCTGTTGGGACTTTCATTCTGGAGTTGTCAAGGTCTCCTGTGAATGTGCACAGCCACTTCCTCACTGCTTCCTAAAATGCAGGTTCTTCTAAGGCTGAATGGCTACTGGAGATCCAGTTAATGTTTTGGGGGAGAATGCTGAGAGGCAGAACTTGATGTAGGATATGAATTTGTTTAGATCTTGTCCTGAAAGCTTGAGACAGAAGAGGGGGAAAGATGAGTCAATGTTTTCTCCGGTAAGGATATATAATACACTGCTTCTGTCAGCACAGTGCTCCTGGGGGTGTTGTCCCACACCCAAGAACGTGCCATCTGCATGATCCCTGGTGCCACCCAAGGCTGGCAGTTAGGTCCTGATCCATGAAGATCTGCCCTGCCAAAGCCACCCTGGGCTGTGCTGAGCTGAGCTCATGAGGGCTCTGCTGTGCTGCCCAGTAGCTGCTCCATGCACTGGGCTGTCACATCCTGGCTGGTCCAAGCTGTTCATTCAGCACACGATCTTCTCTGATGGCACAGGAACATGTAGAAAGCCGCATCCAAAGCCAGGGTGGAGATCACCATCCAGCATCACATCTGTGGGACAGGGGTGTCATTGTCTTACTGAGCTTTTTCTGGTTTGTCTCCTCACCTGTGGACAGTTGCCACCTGCAAGATCCAGATGTGGACAGGCTGCTAATAGGACCTGTTAATATTTGAATTTGAGGTTGCCAAGATAAACATCTGGAAAGGTTTTGGAAATGTGCCATCCCTCGAATAGGGGACACAATTCCCAAGACCCTTGGAAGCCAGCAACATGAGGAGGGAGGGCTCTGGGAATATGCAGCTCTTGCCAGGCCATCAGAAACTTTAGGTCATGTTTGGGCTGCCTGCAGATTTCAGGAAAATTTAGCTCATTCTAATGTTTTAAAATAGACTTTAACTTTTTATATATACATATATATATAGACATGTATAAAACAATTTATATTTTGAAATACACTTAAAATATACTTATGGGGTTGTCTGTGTCTGGCCAAGATTGGTGGCTAAATAAAGCCTGTATCTGGAGTAAAGCTATTTGAAATTCCATATGATTTTTGGTGTCTAATAAGAAGCAGAGTCATGGTACAGTTTAGCCCAGACACTTCGTGGGTCTTTCACTTTTTTCTCTCCACTACTAAAGACCCATTTTTGTGAAAGCTATGGAATAGTGATGGTTTAAAGGAGCCTTCTGTAACACTGATTGAAATCAGCCAAAGGGTTCAGAGGTCCTGATGTGGCTGGGCAGAGGCAGAGACACTCGGATGTATTTCTTTGGGTATCCAAGATGGATCTACTTGTGTCTTGCTGTCACCAGGAAAGAAGTTTTTACAAGGGCAGGATGCTTGAGCTGAAATGGATGGTGACTGGGGTTGTGAAAGGCATGGAATTAAGGAATTCATGATTTTGCAACATAAGCTATGAGTAAATACCTAGTTATTTGGCTTCCAGTGGTGAGCTTTGCCCATGCTGTAAGAAAGGCCTTATTTTTTGGATACGTTTGTGTGTTTGACTCAGAGTCAAAATCCAGTCAAGTCTTACTGCAGAAAGAAATCTCACTGCTAATGCCAAATCATGCTGCATAGCCAGGATTCTGCCCAAAGCTTGTCTTTGCTGTACAAGTAGCTGCTTATATACATCTATATGGGTCAAAAAACTCACTTGCAGTCAAAGTAGCCTAAAACCAACTTTATTTTTATGCTGCAATTTGTTCTGTAGGGCGCTAGGGGAAACAGTGGTGTCAATTAACCATGAGGAAACAATTAGACCAGTCAGTGATCACAAGACCACAGAAAAGGGGAACAGAAATGCAGAAGTGTGCTTTACTGGGAAGATGAAATTGGTGATACAGAGCAGCACAACTTCACAAGTGCCTGTGGCCAGGAAGGAGTGCTGGGAAAAGGTCTGGGCTGGGACAGAAGAGGCTGTATCCATGGGATTGTGCCAGGAAAGGAGGAAAGGGCTCAGCAGAGCCAAGATGGTGTTGGTTTGTGTCTGCTGCCTGGCTGAATGTGACCCATGAATTTAAAGAGTGAATGTTTTTACCCCTCTGTGGGGTTTTTCCTGCCTTTCTTTTCCAGCAGAACCCATCAGTTAGTACAGTGGGCACCAAAAAGCAGCACTCAGTTTTGCTGGCCCATCTGGCCAGTGGTGCTGTGCATTGTTTTGATGTACCTGGCCACTTACACTGAGCTCTAATGCATCTGGCATCACTATATCAGGGTGGCAGCAGGAGACTGTAGGGCAGTGGGTCGATTTGAGCTGTTTGCATTACTTACCTAGCTGGTTTTATTATTTACATTCATCAGTAATTATATGAGAGCCTTGCAACAGGCTGGGAAGGGGAGGTGTGACACTGCTGGTGGTGGGCAATTTGGCACCAGGAGCTGAAGCTTTCACCTTTGATGCAGCAGTGCACCATCCTGTCCTGCTGCTGGGGTGAAGCAGAGGGTGCTCCCACCCCATCAGAGTGTTTGGAGGGGAAGGCTGTGGGGAGATCAATTCCATCAATCCCACAATTGAATTCTTCCCATGCTATGAAATTACCCAGGCAGTGTTCCCTGCTTTGCTTGGGAATGAGCAGAGGTGCTGAATCACATCCCTGCAGATTGCAGACAAGTGAAAATGTAGGTGATAAAGGATTATTGGGGTCCTGTCCCCCAGTAACCACACCCTGGTGCCATGAGATGGCTCTGTCCCAACTGCCCTCGTGTATCACCGGGCTTGGGAGTCAGGGAAGTTAGCTCTGTCTCATTTTCATGCTAAATGGAGATTTCTTTTTTTCACATCCACAGCCTTTTAATTATTTTTTTTGCAGAACCTCAGACACGTATGAGCTCATGCCTACCTGGCTGACAGCTTTGTGTCCTGCCTGTCCCCCCTTGCCCAGGCTGTTTTGATACTGTATGGGCTGGCAGTGGCTCAGGGATGTACACCCCTGCTGCAGAGAGGTTTTGCACAGTCCCATTGTCTCTTGAACTGGCTGCACTGGGACGTGTTGGTGAGCCAGGGCTTGGCTCTGCTCAGACCCTGCGTGCCCTGATGCACGGCCACCGGCGCCTCCAGCCAGTCCCAGCAGCCTCTGGCTCTGCTCCAGGGGTGGTTTATGGCCCTGCCCTGGCACAAAGCCTCAGCCAGGCAGGGAATTACAGCATGACGGGGACACAGCAGTGCCTGCTTGCCCTCGCCTTGGCTGGGCAGTCACGGGCAGCACCATGTCTTGGTGCCCTCCGTTCAGCCAGGCAGGGTTGGCAGGTTTGGTCACACCACGTGCCACAGGGATGATGTTGCTTGTGCCATACGGGCTGAAATCAGGCAGCAGAGACCAGTCTGAAGAGCTGGTGTTGAATTTTGTGAGGTGGGTTAGCACATGGGTCCCAAGAAGTGGCACTTCAATCTCTGCTCCTTGAAGACCCACTGTGCCATGTGGCTTTCCCCATCCAGGTGGCTCCAAGGCTGTTCAGGGGGACAGAGTGGGCTGGGAACTTGCTGGAGCACAGTCGCAGCTCCAACCTGGCTCCTGAAGAGAGGCTGAGTCCCCCTAAACCTGCAAGGCTCTTTCAGAGTTACTTTTCCAGGGAATTAACATGGTGGCACTATCAGCTGCAGCCTGATACATGTGAGGTTGTTCCCATCTGAGGAGAAGGTCTCCAATGTCACCCCGATCATGTGACAGCCCTCCTTGCTGGCTGGGCCTGCTGGATGGAGCACTCACCTCATGAGGTCTCAGTGGGGGCAGTGTGGGGGTCTCTATAACTTCATTTTGCACTAGGGAGACTCATCACCATTTTATGAAGAGGGATTTAGGAACACGGCAAGGAATGTGTTCAGGTGCCTGGTCATCTCCAGTGATGGTTCTTGGCTCATGGCTCATGCCCAAACCCATGCTGCCCACCTTATTTTTCCCTAGCAGAGCTTCAGGCTTTGCCAAGAAAGTGGGCAATGGCCCCTTGCTCTGGCAGATGGCTCCCCGTGGCTGGCTGCAGTCTGCAGATGCTCTGCATTACCTGAACCTCTACTACCCTCCCTTGGAGGGGAGACCAACTGCTTGCAGGGAGCCCAAAAGCCTGTGAGCTGCAGGGTCGGCAGGGGCTGGTGGGGGGTGGTTCACTTGGGGAAGCAGCTGCTGCCTGCTTGGGCACTTCTTGTCTTTCCTGGCCCTCAGCACTGTAAGTTAACACTCCACAGGCGGGTCCAAAGAGGATTTCAACGAAACCTGAAGCTTGGGAGGGGAGATTATGCTGCAGAAGTGGCCTGGGAGACTGTAAAATATGCACTCCCACAATGGCCAAAGAAGGAACTGGATTTGGTCCCTGGGGAGCAGGGTTATCCCTGGGCTCAGTAAGGGTGTCTGAGGGGCGAGATGAATGCCTTGAGGAGGGGTCATGGCCTTCCATGAGCTTCCCAGGACCCTGGGAGTGCCTGCTCTCCCAAAATCATGTGCCCTCTGGTAGGTGACTCTTTAATGCAAACCAGGTTTAAGACAGATGTCTGTGAAAATGTCCCCAGCATTTTCACATGGCTGACCATTCACCTGCATGAAAGAAACACGTGGGAGAGAAGAGGAGTAGAGTGGACTTTCCAAAGGCATTCATGCTCTCCCATCACCCCCTACCAATGCCTCAGGTTGAGGGAGTTGCTGGCAGCCCCTGTCCTGCAGGGTGCTGGTCTGGGATGAGGTGGCCCATTCCGTGGTGCCCCATATGACACCAGCTGCCCTCTTGAGCTGGGTCTGGAGGAGTACGGTAGCGTGGTTGGTTTTGGGGTGGAGCTGGAGGGACCCCACACAGAGCTGCTTTGCTCCTCCTTTCTTTGCCCCTCTCTTGCTTCGTGCAGTGTGGCACCAGCCTTGGTCCTGGGAACTCAGAGAAGCTGTATGTCTGGGCCAAACAGATGTGGCTGCAAGTTCCAGGGCAGCTAGTGGACTCATGGGATCACTATGGCCAGGAGCTTGACTTGGGGTTCTAGAGCTGGTCCTGGCAGCCTGTAGGTGACAGGCTACAGAACAAGCTGAAAGATACTGTCACCAAACCGGGAAGAGATGTGTGACTGCAGCTCACACTGGGGCCACACTCTAAACAGCCCAAAAACTCCACCTCACGGGGCTGCCTCCTGCTCCTTGATCTGCATGCAAATCCCATACAGGAAATGGCTTTGGGCTTTCACCAGTGTTGATGCCCCAGCTCCTTTCTGATGAGCTGTCCCGTGCCAGCAGAGGCTCTCGGGCTGGTGTGCTCTGCTCTCTGCTCCACGGGGACTGATGCTTTCTCACGCGGGTGAGCGCCGCTGGAGTTGGGGCTCCCCTTGGACAGTGGGTACATGCGCTCCACGTTAGCACTTCCCCACAGCCCACCTTGCTCTGCTGGCTCTCCCAGGACCAAGCTGCTCATTCACCCTGTCCCTCTTCTCTCCCGCAGGCACGTACCAGGGTCAGTTCACCAATGGCATGCGGCACGGATACGGGGTGCGGCAGAGTGTGCCCTACGGCATGGCCTCTGTGGTGCGCTCCCCGCTGCGCACCTCCCTGTCCTCCCTGCGCAGCGAGCACAGCAATGGCACGCTACCCCAGCAGGACTCCCCCGCTGCCAACCCCGAGAGCCTGCCCCTCTCGCCCACCATCACCCGCGGCGGCTTCGCCCTCAGCCTCTACGCGGACGCGGAGGCCGGCAAGCCCAAGAAAGGGGGGCTCTTCCGCAGGGGCTCCTTGCTTGGGAAGCTGAAGAAGTCCGAGTCCAAGTCATCTCTGGCCAGCCAGAAGAGCCGCGTCAGCTTCCTCAAGAGTGAGAGTGGGATCAGCTCCGCTGCCAGTGATGCCACGTCCACCGTCAGCCTCGGCGAGGGCGCCGAGGGCGAGGAATACACCCCCTTCGAGTCCGACATCGACGCCACCACCACGGAGACCTACATGGGCGAGTGGAAAAACGACAAGCGCGCCGGCTTTGGTGTCAGCGAGCGCTCCAGCGGGCTGAAGTACGAGGGCGAGTGGCTGGACAACCTGCGGCACGGCTACGGCTGCACCACGCTCCCTGATGGCAAGAAGGAGGAGGGCAAGTACCGCCACAACGTCCTCGTCAAGGGCATGAAGAAGCGTGTGATACCCCTCAAGAGCGCCAAGATCCGGCAGAAGGTGGACAGGAGTGTGGAGGGGGCTCAGAGAGCCGCGGCCATTGCCCGGCAGAAGTCGGAGATTGCAGCGTCCAGGTGGGTGCTTGGAGCTCCAGTGTGCAGGTCCCTGTGGTGGTGGTGGTCCCCATCTCCCATGTTCAGGACCTGTACTCTTTCTTGCCCCCTCTCCTGTTCCTCTGCAGCCCCTGGTCCTCGAGGGAGCTGCTGGGCATCAGGGACTGGCACTAGCCCTGATGCTCAGCAGGATGGGGAGCGTGAGCTGGTGGGATGGGGAGCACCCTGGTGCTCCCCCAGGCTGCCCAAGCTGCTGGGCATTGATGGGGCAGCATGAGAAACAGTGGGGTTTGAGGGTGGTAAATCCAGCAGGCTCATGAGCAGCGAGACAGGTCCCAGACAAACTGGGGCTGCAGCAGAGCATGGCTCAGCCCCTGGTGTGGCTCTGTGAGGAGCTTGTGGGATACATTAGGGTTATCACTCAATTTTAGCAGCTCAGTTTAATTACTCCATAGTCCCTCTTGGGATAGAAGAGGGAGGAAATAAGAGTGGCTCCAGGCTCTGCCTGGGGAGGGCAGGGGAAATTCTCCTTCTGTGGCTCATGTCCCTGCCTGTGTCCAAGTTGTGTTGGCAGCACACTCCTTCTCCTGCAGGATTCCTGCCAGTCTCAGAGCTGACCTGGCAGAGATTAGAGATCTGGGAGGCAGGACCGGAGCCTTTGCTCCTCTCTTTTTCCTTGGGGAAATGTGGTAACAGTTCTTAAGGTTTCACCTGGTCTCTGCATCAAAATCTCACCCTGCAGAGGCTTTGCTCAGGTGCTCAGTGGTGGCTGCAACTCCATGTTTGTCCTATCTCACTCCTTTTAATTCCTGTTTAATTGTCCTTCATTACCAAGCAGAGAGAGAGAAATAAGTGAGGGAGACATCTATTCCCAAACCTTATCCCACTCCTCAGAAACCCTGGCTTTACTTTCCTATCCACTATTTCTGCTCTGAAGTTTTGTGGGGAACATGAATTTTTTTAGCAAAACACAGTTGCCTCAGAGACTGGTGGAGAAAACTCAGCAGGATTGCAAGTGAAGCTCCATGCAGGATAAAAATAACAGGCTAGGGCAACGTGGGGCCCACTGGATCCTCCTGGCAGGGCAGGCTCAGCCCGACACCAGCTTTGCTGTGCCCGGGAAAACCGTGTGGCTGCGGCGTGAATAAGGAGGCTGGAGCTGCAAACACTGATCCCCGAGAGCTTGGCTGGTTTACACAGACCTCTTTTTATTATACACTATTTACACTTTGGATCAAAAGCGGCTCTGCAGTGTTTTCCATCAGGGGCTGGAATGTGCCCGCTGCCCTGGCGGGGGACTGCATCCCTCCCCAGTGCGGCTGGGGAAGAATTTCCTATTAAGGAAACCTTGCAGCTGGAGGAAATAAGACGTGAGAGCTGGTCTCCACCAGGGAGTCCTGGGCTATCAGACACTGCCGTGGTGTGGCTGCTGGGGCAGGGGAGGGATTGCCCTGATCCCTGGCAGTGTGGAACCCCAGTGCTGTTTCTGCAGCACTGCTTGCAGCTGAGCTGGACCCACCATGGCAGGACTCAGGCTCCTCCATCCTCTAAACTATAACTCAGTGTTTCCATCGGTGTTTATTCCTGGTCTATGTTGCTCTGGGCAGAGCCACTCTGTCAACTTGATGCCTTTTGTAAATCTAACACATGCTCTCCTTCCTTCTCCTTTGAGCTCAGTTTTAGGGTTGAGAGTAAATACAGATAATTTTGCCTTGAGAGGATCCTTAGGTTAAACCCCAGCTCTGCCACCGACATTTGCTTTGGCCTTGAACCTCTACTCAGTTTCCACATCCAGGACAGAATAATTGCAGACAGATTGTGAAAATGGATTATTACAGTTTATAGAAGGGCTGCACTATCATTAGCATTGCCCATGCTAATGTGAGGTGGGGTTTTCTAGATGGAGCATTTATGTTCCTGTTCAAATAGCAGCGTGTACCTTAGCCACAAAAATGCCTTTGAGGATACACCAGTTCCTTTCTGGGAGAAGATGTGGCATATCTGTATGTAAGATTATAACTAGAAATTAATTGTAAGGACACAGCAGGCTGTGCAGATTCCCAACTACCCCTGCATAGCTGTGCCATTGTATATGAATGTTTGAGTTTCATTTGCTTCTGACACTCAAGGGACCCCCTTGCAGTGAGGGCTAAAGGGTCATAACATCCAGCCTTCTGCTGTCTGGGGGTGAAGTGTCAGGAGAAGACTGGATTTCTCCCTTTTAAACCATAAAAGGCTCTTTAAGGGTAGAAATCCTGAGGAAAACAAGCCCAGGTACTGGAAGCTGCCTCGGCCAGTTGCACTGTGGGAATCCCAGGCAGGTGCTGAACTCTGGGGATGTCCTGTCAGCAGCAGTGATGGGAGCCCTGCCTTGGGCTGCTGGGTGGGAGAGCAGCGACAGCCAGGGATGATGGTCAGTGTGGTCACCAAACCTTCCCTGTCCCACACTCCACTCTGAGGGTGTCTGAGGTGCCAGGCTGCTTCATAACTCCTGTCCCACCTGCCAGCTGGGTTTGGCTGTTCCAGCTGGCACTGTGGGGCAGTGTCAGCTACTGCCTGTTCTGCTGCCTGTCCTGCCCCAGAAATGCTGTCCTGGCCTACTCAGCTCCCTCTCGAATCCTACTGGATCAGCAATCCAACTGCTTTCCCCATTGTGCAAGAAGCTGAGAGCATCATCTCACTGTCAGCTGAGGGAGCATCATCTCACTGTCAGCTGAGGGAACAGTGTATTTTTTTTTTCATTCTGTTTTTCATTATTTAAAAATGTGAAAAATCATTTGGCATAGTGTCGTGCTGTCCTGAGCAGTCCACCCAGGTCAACCAGCTTCGCCCTGGGCAAGGCCTCTTTGTGCTGCTCAGATAAAAACCCTGGGCATGTCTGTCAGCAGCACTGGGGATCAGCTACTGGGATGGAGCTGATAGAAGCTGAAGTATGAATCCTATCCCAGACTGCTGTCACTTTGGAGAAAAGTCATCTTGGACTGCAGCCTTGGTGGCAGACAGCAGATGTGGCTTTCCTCTGGCCCAGGGGTAACAGGAATAGACGTGGAGGTCAACACATGTTTGGTGTTCATTAGCTCTGCTGGTGCTCCAGGACTTGTCCTGCTGTGATCCCCAGGGACTCCCATCAGAACAGGAACATGCTGTTCTTGAGGTGCCAGGTGAAGGCACTGCTGTGTCTCTGCAGCCTCTCTTTCCCACCCTCCACCCTGACTGGGGGATCACTGAAAAAATGTTGGCATGGCTGGGAAATGCAGTGAAGGCCTGGGATCACAGCCACAAAGATAAACTGGCTGGAGGACAGCAAGGAGGGGACAGTCACCATCAGCTGTAAGTGAGCCAGTTCAGAGCCATCCTGAGGTGTGTAATGGATGCACTGGAGTTCTCTGGGCATGTGGGTTGGTGCAGAACAGGGTGCTTGGGGAGTAGCATGTGCTTGCCTATCACATGGGGAGGATGGTCCCACTGGAAACAGGGAGAAGGACCCTGGAAATGGCCAGCTTTCATCTCCTCAGAACAGATTAAAATTAAACCAAATACTTAAAATCAAATGAATAGAATAATAAAATAAGAGGAAGGGTAGGACTGACTGTAGGGGGAACTTTTTATTTTTTTGAAATCTGTGTGCTCAGTAACTGTGTAGCTCATAAAGGGGTTTTGCTTCTCACTGGTGCTTTTAGGAGTCAAAGTGAGTGTAAAGAGTGCAAATACCACCTCTGTCCCACTGCAGCAGTGTCTGCCATAGTCTGCCTCTGCACGTGGTTGTGCTTCCCAGTGACTTGGATTGAAATCAATGGAGGGACTTGGCCATGTGTCCTGCAAGGCATGGGTCTGGCCAAGCTCTAAGATCCTTTGACGGATGCACGCCCTGGCAATAACACCTCAGATGTATCTGCCAGATGTCACAGGATCAATAGGGAAGTAAGATAGTAGAAGCAATAATGGGTCCTGTGCTTCATCTGTTTGTCATCGGGTGCTGACCCTGAAGCCCCTGTGTGGTTTATGGCTACAAATGAATGCATTTTGAATTTTTTTTTGTTTGTTTTAATGTAATATCTGTAGATATCTGTAAGAATTTCTAGGTTGCCTTCTGAAGTGTGGGGCGTTAATTCCTAATTAAGTAGGTTTTGCTCATCACAGTGAGTGTGTGCTGTGTGGAAGAACCACAGGGCTGCAGACAGTGCTGTGTTAGGAAACACATCAGCTTCCCCGGCAGTGACACATGGGCACCGTTCACGGTGTGAGCTGTTGCCTGGTTTCGAAGCCTGAGTTGGTCTTCTGTCTGTACTCATGGCTTTGGGGCACATCTTAGCTCTCCCTTTGAATGACAAGAGCGCTCGACAGCTCCCGTATCTCTTTCAGACCCCCCTGCCCAGCCACGTTCCCGGTGGCGCTGCCGCCATCCCCCTGCGCTCAGCATTTCCCAGCTGCGTGGCCGGGCAGCAGCGAGTGTCTCCTTGGGGAATGCGGGTGTGTGGTGCAAATGACGTCCTGAAATCGCTGGAGTCAGCAGAGGCTCCTGACTAAATAAGGGCAGGCACAGCAGGGCTTTATCAGCACGGCCCGAGCGCGACAGCTGAGAACCGAGGCCGTGGCAACCCACGCCGCTGGGGCTCGGCCACGCGCTCCCACCAGGGAGGTGCTTGGTTTGGCACAGCTCTTTCCCAGCGAGCTCCTGCCCTTGGCCCCACTGGGGGTTTATTCTGCTGGTGGGGAAGGTGAGCAACCAAAGGGATGTCTTCATGAGGCACGTCCTTAGTGAGGCACAGTGTGTCCGGTGCAGAGCTGGGCTGAGCTGGTGGTCACAGTGGCCTTGGCCATCCTGGGGCTGACAGGATCTGGTTTAGGTCTGTTGAATCAGATTTGAGATTTGCTCTGAAAGTTTTAGGATTTTTAAAAAAATATTCATTGATTACTGCTTTCCTTGGACTTTTAGCCAGAGGCACAAGCATGAGACACTTTAGGAGTTCAGCTCATTCCCAGACCTTTAGGGCTGAGGCTGGAGTGCAGGATGCTCCTGGCCACCCTGCAAGAGCAGGCAGCAGCAGTGGTTTGAGGCAGCCCCTGCCAGGAGGGCTCTCTGCCTGGGACACCAGCTGATCCTCCTCTGCTCTCATGGTCTCTTTGTTCCAGGACTCCACACCTCCATGTGATGGATGGGCATGTAGTGAGGAGGCAGCAGCAGGCAGGAGATGGGCAGAGCTTGTCCTGACCCTGGGTGGGTTGTTGGCTGTGATTTGCCTCCACATGGGAGCTGCCAGTGAGAGACACAGGAGTTGGGAGCAGCATTTCTGCAGCTGTATGATCAGACACTGAAGATGTTGCAGCTTCACCTCTCCAGCGGCTTAAAAGACAAATGCATCAGATGGAGGTGGGGACAAGATTACCCCTCACCTCCCCACAGGGTGCAGGGGGAAGGTCACTCCTAGTAAGGTGCAACCACACCTGGAGGCAGTTGAGTGGCCTGAGCTGAGGACAGGTCCTCAATGGCTGGGTATTCTGGCTGGCCCATGTATTCTAGCTGCCCCACAGCCCCCATATCTGCATCTCAGTGCTTCCACGGGCAGGGCTCAGAGAGAGCACAATGAGCAGGGAGAAACAAGGGCAACCACGTGGCTCCTGCTATAGCTGAGTGCCAGGACACAACAGTGAAGGGATGTTCCTCGGTCCTGCTGTCCCAGCAAAGATGTTTCTCACAGAGCTGAGTGTGCTTATAAAGAGAATAATGTTGTTTCAATACTCTTGGTTAATAGAAACCCAGCTGCTGGCATCTGTTTCTGCCCAAGGCGAAGCCAGGGCTGGGACTCTCCCACTTTCTGTGTGGCACAGCAGCCTCCAGCTCTGCAGAAGTACTGCCAGTTTCCAACTGCTGCCTGACCCTCATCCCACCTGGACACTGGAGCCATGCAGAGCGAGGGCTTCAGGGTTTGACTGAGCTCCTTTCTGTGGCCATGGGGACAGCGAGCCCCAGCTTTGGGGTCAAGCCAGGATCAGACACCCACCCCAGCTGCAAGACCCCCCCAGTCTGTCCCCCATGTGAGGGGCTCTGTGGGGTGGAGGGGTCCAGGGCCATTGGGTGAATGATTGTGATGCCTTCACCCCCTTCTTTCAGCCCTCTCCTGGAACAGCCCCATCCCCAGCCCAGACTGGCTGCGCTTCCAGCACTGACACATTTTTGGCCGACCATGCTCCTTACGCCGAGATGCGTTCTGACTTCAGAGCAGGGTGCACAGCTTTATCTGTTTTCCACCGCCTCACATGAATTTCCTCAGGCACTTTCATGCCCTATTAGGGTAAGAGGGAATGTGCACTTTTAGTTGCTCCAAGGAGATAGTGTCTGTTGGGCAGCAAACTGCTTTCTGCAGGGCTTCCCAGGTTATTGGGGTTGAAGCAGGCGAGGCTGTGGCTTTCAGGGATCTTCTCAAGAGGGGCAGAGTTGGGATGGCAGGATGCCAGCCCTAGGGATGAGTATGAGTCCGAGATCTAGCCAGGCAGGGAAAGTGGAATTAATGGGCTGTTCATTTTGACCTTGTGGGAAATCCTTATCTCGCCAACTTACAAACACAGAAAGGGAAAAATGAAGTATGACCTCAATCTGCAAAAATTACTGTGGAAAATGATAGCTTCTCATTCAATTGATCTGCTGCTGCAGATCAGGAAGGCTCTGACTTCCATCCAAATGCTTGGAATCAGCCATCAGAGAGCTGGGCTTTAAAATCATTGGATTCAATCAGGCTTTGCTCAGAGGTTATCATCATTTCAGTGGAATGTGAAATAGGCTTATCTTGAAAAACAAATATTATTTAAGTAAAACGTCCAGTTAAAATAGAAAGATGGTGATACAGAAACTGTCCCTCTTCCTGGAGGAGGAGCATTTTTTTCAGCTTGCCCTGATGCTGAGCCGGAGCCCTTTGGCTTTCTGAGTCCCCAGTTTTTTCATTTTGCTCCTACAAAGCCTGATGAGCCTTCTGGGAGCACCAGGAGGGACCTGGTGTTCCATGCATCTGGGTTGCCTCAGCAGCCTTGGGGGCATGGGAGCTGCAGGGTCTGTGGTTCAGGTCACGGGCTGGCTGCCCTCACACCTCACAGCTCACTCCCTTCTTTCTCCTAGACCTCAGATTTGTGAAGAGACCTAGAGAGCTGGAAGAAAAAGGCTCCTAAATTTTGGTAAATAATCATGGTTTTTGCCAAATACAATGTTTTAAGAAATCTGCTTTCATCTCCTGAAAAAAAAAAAAATCCAGTTTTTATTTTTTGACTGGTTAAAAACCCAAATAAATCACAAAACAGATACAACAGTTCCTCACTCTTTTGGTTTGGATTGATGAAATCTGACATTTGAATTAAAAGTTGCTAAAGCTTTTTGTTGAAGAAAACCAAGTGTTGTAGAGTGAAACACAGACTTTCTGTCCTGTTTTATCTCTGGTGGATCTGACAGTCATGTAAAACACATTCAACTTATGGATCCATTTGTTTGTCCTCATCAGGAGCTCGAGTCCCTTGAAACAAATGACTACTGCATCCCTGATGTTTTCTTGGAAGTGAGAATTCCAAGGGCAAGGCAGGGAGCAACCCCTGCCTGCTCAGTCTAGGTACAGGCAGGGAGGCAGGAGCACACAGTGGATGGAGAGGCTGGAAGACCCTGACTGCATATGTGCTGTAAAGATGTTTTGATGCACTGTCAGCGGGATAACCCAGCTGCTTTGGTCTTGCAGTGGTACCTAATTAAATCAGAGTTCCCAGAGCACTAGCTGAGCCCCTTTGGTAATGGCATGGTGGAAGCTGGAATAAATCAATCAGTGGCATTTGGGCATAGCCCCAATGCTGTGCTGCTCTGGGAGACTTGAACTCCACTAGATCTGCACACCAGGAGAGCAGACCTGAAATCCAGTGGTAGGAGGAGTGGAGTCCAGCTGGCAGCTGCAAATTCCCCTTTTCCCCAAAAATATGAGCTGCTCTGAGCCTGGATGTGCTGGCAGGACAGGCTCCAGCAGGGTGAGGAGCTGTATGTCTGAGTTCACTGCGGTGTCCCTGGGCCATGGTGCTATCCCGGTGGCCACTTGAGCCAGCAGGCTCTGGCTTGCTCTGCTCCATTTAGAGCTGGCTCCAGGCAGCTGCCAGCTGGCATCCTGGGGCTGTGGGGGAAACAGAGGGCAGCTGTGGTCTATGCCAGCCCCCCAGCTCATCACAGTCCTTGGGTTCCCATGTAGGTTGGCATAGCTGAGCCCTGAAGGCCGCTGGCCACCCAGTCCTGCTCGGCTCACGGTGCAGTCAGGGTGGCAGAGATTAATTGAGCAAACCTCCCATACGCAGGGCTGGGGTGCGTAGGTTGTCATCTTATTGAAGACAGCTGCAGATCTGTCTGCTCTAAGATTAATATCACTTTAACTGTTCCAAGGGGAAGTATCCCTCGGTTGAAGATGCAAGTGGCCCAGAGCTATTTAGAGCTAAGGATAACATTTCGGTATTTTAAAAATTCACCAAGTAATCATAAAGGCTAATGCTTGCTGAGCTCGTTAGGTGGCAGGGAGGTCTGCCAGGCCTGTGCTCCACAATCACTGCACAGAAAAGGATGATGTCTCCTGGCTGAATGGCCTGGCTGTGCCCTTTCTTTGGAAGGAAGGAGGAAAGGTCTGATTTATCCAGCTAAGTAGCCTGGGCATGTACAAAAGGATACCAGTTCTGCGTAAGTGCTGGTACCAAGAGGGAAGAGCCTGGGGCACCTTGTGAGCTGCTCTGCAAGGTCAGGATGCCTTCTCTTTTTGGATTGCTGTTGTACTAGTATGGAGGTGTTTCCTTTGAGAAGCAGGTTGTGTTGATTTATGCTTATTTCAAAATTTAGACCACATTTTGCAAGTGCAGAATCCATATTATAAAGAAGAAAAGGCTCATGCACCCCAGGAATGTCAGAGTCTTTATGTAGTGGGTACTGCATGTGAGGGATGGAGCAAAAAGAGCAAAATGAAGGTGAGAACACCCATGGGGTGGGATACATAGATGGGTTTGCCCATCTATGGCAGGGCAGGGCAGGGAAGGTGGCACAAGAAGTGGACTGAAAAGGGATATTCAGTCCCATGGGCTGATTAAAGGTAAATGAGGACAGAGGAGTTTTGCTGGTATCTGCATGCATGTGGAGGCAGAGGGAGAGACAAAAGGAGATAGATTGGGACTAAGTAGGAAGAAAGGGATGCTCCAGCTCTAGAGATGAGACAGATCCAAAGACAGTGTGGAAAATGGAGAAGCCAGAAAATTCTGTCAGGTCAGGATGTAGAACCACAGAATTGTTGGGGTTGAAAGGGACCTTAAAAGGTCATCCAGTCCCAGCTTCAGCACAGGTCAGTTTGCTGGTCAGGCCTGTGTTCTCTTGCCCTTCACAATGTGAATGCAGAGAGGACCATGTTGCCATCAACAAAAACACTCTGCAGCTTTCCCTTTATCCCTTCTGAGTGCTGCAAACATTCCTGCCAAGACAAACTGTTATCTTAAGTTTCTTCAGAAGGACAAAATTATTCCTGCTTGATGTTGGAGCAGAGATTTGACTGGGAGTGAAAAGTCAGCTTCCAAGAGAGGGGAATTCAGCAGAAGTCTCCCTTCCTAGGGCTGACTGATGAATTACATTTGTTTCATGGTCTTTTTTGACAGCTTATGATATCAGGAATGGCAAGAATCATAGAATGGATTGGGTTGGAGAGGTGTTCAGTTGGTCCTTGCTCAGGGTTTTCTGAGTCAATGGGAGGAGGGAGACTCTGGAAAAGGAAGGACAATGGGAAAGGATGGCAAAGGACAGATCTGTCTTTCCCTTAATAAGCCAATCTGGATAGCTTGGGCAGAGAGCTGAGCTCTTGACCTACTTCTAGCAGCAAGGTCGTTGCTGCACCTGCAGGCACCCCAACTCTGTCTGGTATTTGCAGTATTCTCTGCTAATTCCAGTCTCATTTACAGAGTAATCCAGTGTGGATGTGCAAAACCACATAAACTGTCCAAAGAGGCAGGCATGCTGGCTGGGCTTTGGGCCTCACCTGTTAGCACGGTGCTCAGCTGCGGCTCGTGTGTCCACAGGGATTTTAGTAGCACTCAGAGGTATGATTCAGGCAGTGTTTCTGGGAGATGGCCAGGAAGGACAGCAGTGGTTCTCTGTCCTGCACTAGTATAAAAACGATTAGAGTATTAGAACGGTGCCAGAGGAGCAAATAAAACAGCAGATGCATTTAACCCTCCCGTCCCGTTGGGGTGTGAAGCTCGACAGCCACTGTGACCCAGCTGGAAGGCAGCAGCAGGGCAGGGACAGAGACTGCAGACACTGCCCACATGCCTCCCCTCAGCTCGGCACAAGGGCTGCTGCTCCTCCAGGCAAAGAATTCACTGCAGCTATTTTTAACAGCGCTGCCAAGGGGGATGGCTCAGGGTGCAACTGGGAATTGTTCATTCCAGCGGCATTGCCTCGCCTGGGACAGGGAGCACCAGTGTGGGTTTGTCAAGGCCCCTCTTTGTGTTTATTTCCCCCAGTTGGATGTGTTCAGTGGTCATGGCTCGTTTTCCAGCACTGCCTTGAAAAGGAGTTTTGAATTCTGCTGCTGACTGCTCTAAACCCCCTGTGTCTGTGTGTTGGTTTCCCCTGACCCCCTCCATCTCCAGACTTTCTCCTCTGCTGGATTTTGCAGGGGCTTCTTTCTGCAGAGGTGCTGGGAGCTGACAGCACAACCACCAGTAAATAAAAAAGTGTGGCCCTGATTAAAGCACCGGTTAAAAACCATCAAATTTACATTCATGTAAAAAAAAGCTTGGCATTTCCATATTCCTAAAGCTGATTCAGCTTTTTGAGAAGATCTTAACTTTGGAAGAAATTTTTCCTCTTATGTATTTCATGTCCGAAGTTCAAAAATCACCTTCCTGACACCCTCAGACCTCCCTGGATGTTTCCTCTCCTTAACTCCTGCTCCTGGCAGACCCCAGGCTGCGGGCTGGGACAGGCTGCTGTGCCATGGGCTGTGTGTGCTGGACTCTCCCAGGGCAGCTGGTATTTGTCTCCTGCTTTGCTGCCAGGGCCAAGTTTTCCTCTGCATTGAGCTCCCAGGCACTGCCAGCCACGAGGATAAATGATAACTTCAGGAATACTTGAGGCCAGTTAGATGTTGTTGTTATGGCTGGGCCTTTTCCTCCAGGCTGGCCTTTGTCACAGTGTTACTAAGCCCTCAGCATGGATTTTTGGAGGGCTGTGAGCAGCTCTGCCTTCCCTTTGTGCCCTGGGAATGTGCGGCACAGCCAGGGGAGATGCACTTAAGACATTATGCCATGTCTCTGAAAGCCAAAGGTTCATCACCTGACTGCTACCATAATAAACTATCTCAGGGATGGAGGGACCCAGCACAGGGCATCAGCACCCCTCGTGGAGCCAGGCTGCTGGCTGGGAGAGCAGTGCTCTCCTGGTATGCTGTCAGGGCCAACGCATGTTCTGCTAGAGGTGCTAGATTTGAAGCTGCAGCTGTGCTGACCATAATCCCTCCAAATCAAACACTTCTGAAAGACTTTGCAAGCATGGAGACAGGAGCAGAGGTCAAGTGTGTCATGCAGAGTGAGATACCTGGGCAGAGCTGCCATGCAGCATGCAGTCCTGGGGCAGAGCAGGATCCCAAAGCTGTGCTGCTCAGCTTCTTGGCACTGCTCCTGTGTGGAGCTTGGGAGGTGCCCCATAGTCTCCCTGGCCTCACACCCCTCTGAGTCCAGGAGGGCTCATGAAAGAGCTCTCCTAGTTTTGGGGCCATGGTGGCTCACAGTGATGGCTCAGCTCTCCCCCACCCACAGTGTCTCACCACAGCCTCTGCAACCCAGGCTGGCACCTCTTTGGTCTTGCCATCTCTTTCCCTACAGGAATTGCAGTACTCAAGCCCCCCACAGCAGCCAGATATTATCCAGCAGCTTATCTGGAGGAAAGGAACTCTCCGCCAGAGAAACGCATAATTGTAAGCTGCCTTATAACCTCCACCACCTCCAGACTGCTCTCTTGCATTGTCCCCAGATGCTGGGAGAGAGCTGAGCATGCGAGAGCCACCTGTACCCATTTGGTGACATATGAAGTCCATCTCTGTCCTTACCAGTGAGAGCAGACCTCATGTCTAGTCCACTTCCAGACTACTTTTTTGGGAGCCACTTTGAGGAAAGCACTTACGAGGAGCTGCCTGCTGCTCCCCAAGTTGGGACCAGCTGACTGATTGTCTGGCTGGGAATTGGTCAGGACAACATCCTCCTGGCTCAGCAAGCAAGTGAAAGGGAGAATTTTATCTCTTCGTAGTGAATCTCATCCTCCAAGAGCGACAGGACAAAGCCAGGGGCTGGAGCACATCCTGCTGGGATGGAGAGCTGGATCCCACCTTTGCAAGCTCCTTTTCTGGGGCTGGCGCCAGGCAGGCTGTGTGCCCCAGGCACAGCGCGCCCAGCCCACTCTGATCCCCCAGGCATGGAAAGCACAGAAACATCCCCCTTGGCCCCTGCCAGATTATAGTGGAATTAATCACACTGATTATATGCTACCAAAAAAGGAGGTGCTGTCTCCGTTTGGAGCTGGCTCAGACCCCCTGCTTGGAATCAACAGCTTAAAAATGCTGTTTTCTGCCTCATCATGTCTTATCTCTGGGTTTTTGAGGAACTGTAATAATTCTGGAGAAAAAGACCAAGAATGACTGTAATCCCAGGCAGCTCAGCCTGCAGAGAAAGCAGAGATAGCTTATGAGTGTGGGCAGGGAGGTGAATCATGGCTTCAGTGGAGTGGGATGTCATCCCAGGGAGGGACAGGCTGAGCCACAGCAGCTCCACACTCTCTTCTCTATTGCAGGGCCCTGAACGGTGTATTAAACTCCCTATCAAGTCTCACTGTAGCCTCTATCATTTGAGATTGATGCCCTCTGTTTAGTTCTTTCCCCCCAGCTACTCAGAATGGCACATGTGTATATATTCTCCCTTCTAAGCCTCTCAGAACAGCATTTCTATCACTTTTCATTGAATCTGTTGAGTATTCAGACTACAGCTGTTCTTGTTGGCCTACTGCATCTCAGTTTAATGAGAAGGAATTAATCCTGATTTCATGACTAACAGTCAAAAAATTTCTCTGGAGCTGTTTCATGGCAGGGATGAGAACTTCACCTTTCCTCCTTTTTTTTTGTCCAAATCCATGACCAGATACCAACCTGAGTCTGAAAAGGGCCCTTCAGACACCTTAAGACCATGTTAAAGGTTGTAATTTGGGGTGAATTGGTGTTTGAAGAATGCTAACTGCTTGTCTGACTGTCCACACAAAAATATGTGGGTTTGTGTGTGAAACGGGATATATGGGGAACCTCAGCAAACCTGATAGTGAGAGCATGGGGAAAGCAACTCTTGGCAAGTCCTGGGTGGGACAAAGCAGCTGAATATATGGTGCTTCACCCACCCTTATTTTTAAGGTGCAACTTTGCTGTTTGAAGTCAGCTCCTTCCCAGACTGAGCAGCTGGGCTGTAAAGCCAGCCCTGCTTTTAGCAAAAAGATCACAGGGCCCTGAGCATGAGGCATGTGAGGAATATGACAGCTGGCCAGTAAAATAACTCCCATAGTCATGTAGTCCTATGAAGCAAGGAGGAGATGTGCTGGGAAGGAGTGGAGAGGAGTCAGGGAGCCAAGATGAGATGGAGGCAATAGCTCTGCCTTTCCTAGCACTGGTGAGAGCAGCCCCATGCGCTGCAGGGAGTAAAGGAACCCCTAGATGATGTGTGTTGTTTGCTGGAGAGCTATGGAAGGGCCATTTGGGGTAAAACATTTCTTTGGTGTGTGCTGTGCAGGGACACACTGCTTCTGGCAAGATGCAGCAGCTTGGCTGGTGACAGCACAGCAGAGTTCAGTCACCATGTATTGTTCCTTTGTTCTCCAAAGATACTCATGTCATGCTTTGGGCATTCCTCTGAGCAGCACAGCAACAAGCCCGTTCTGCAGCACCTGCTGCCTCACTGCAACACAGGAACATGCTCACATTTGCAAATACACCTGCCCTGTTCCCTTGCACAGCTACACGCAACCTTCCCACCATAGCCTTGAGCGTCTGGGCCCCTTCCTTGTTGAAAATCTGGTCTTTTTTCCTTTAGTGTGGGTCATGTGGGCAAACTCTAAGTACTGTAATGCCAGATGGGCTGATTCAATTTTGGTGCTGGACAGGGTTCACTGCTTGAGCTGAAATAACCTTGGTTCAGAAGGTGCTCACTGTTGTCTTCTCTTCTCTCCACAGGACGGCTCATGCCAAAGCCAAGGCCGAAGGGTCTGAGCAGGCAGCTCAGGCAGCCAACAACGAATCAGGGATAGCCAGGATGATGGCCAGGGAGCTCTCCCCGGATTTCTACCAGCCAGGTAGAATCAGAGGCATCTTCTAAGAGGGGTTTTGCAGTTTCCTTGGGGAATCTGTTCAGATGCTTCATCCTCTTTATAATTCCACAAGTTGTCCCCTTGTCTATCCTAAATCCTCTTCCGCTCTGTTTCAGCCAGCCCCCTGCCCTGGCTGATTTGCTGTCCTTTTTACACCACTGTTTTACCCACTGTGTTACCACAGCCTGGAGGAAAAACCCACAGTCCTTCAACCTCTCCTCATGTTCTTCCACACACCAAAACCCTCAGAACACCTGGCAGGACAGGCAGCAAGCTTGGGGCTATTTGCAGCACTTCTGTGGATATATCCCTTGTGGATTTTTCTTGGAACAGCTTTGCACATTGACTCACAAGTCCATGTCTTGTGGGGTCCCACAACACAGAAGGGCACAATCAGATTCTGTTAATTAGGGGCTGTTATATCCTACATGAAAGCAGCTAATACAAAATACTATTTCCCTGATTCCCTATTTATTTGCTAGCATCCCTGTTGATTATTTGACTGGGAAAGCACTTGGGAGTTTCCTTCTGTGAGACCAAGCAATGAGGATTAGTGTTAGATAGGAAGTGTACCAGTAGAAGCAGCATTGTGAATGCCATTACCTTTCCCTAGACTGAGTTAGCTAGAGATATGCTCTTCCTGGAAAACTTTCTAGAGAGGAAGGTAATAACAGAGCAGAAAGTAAGACTCTAAGTGCCTACACTTTCATCCTATCTTTCTTATTGCCTGACTTTTCTGCCTGGAATTAGAGCCCCATGACTCTGAGGTAGGATCACAAGGGACTATCACAGCAGCAAACCAGGGGCAGAAGCCAAAGGTTGACTCCTGCTCAGCAAAACCTGACACTTGCTCCTGCTCTCCTTTGGTGTCTCTGCATCTCCTGTACTACACCCCAGCACAGGGTACACAGTGGGAAAGGGGAACAGCTCACAGCCAGCACTTGGCTGGGGAGAGTCATGCTGACAGATTTGCCTAAATTCCTTGTACTCCCACCTTGTCCTGCACCTACTAGCTGGGGAGAGGCTGTGCTGGAGGGCTGTCCATTCCCCTCCACTGCCCAGCAAGGCCCACCAGAGCTGGCTTTGAGTGGGGAAACACCACGGCAACCAGGCATGGGCATGAGCCAGCGTGTGGCACTTCATTTAACAATGGCTAAATATCTTTTGATCCTCACATAAGCCCCCCAGCTGCCACTCACAGCTCCACATTCACCCTTTGCACACTGGGGTATTTATAGCACAGAGGCAAAGGAAACTGGAATTCCCAATGGGAGGTTTTGGACATCTAGCTAGATTATTTTTTCCACCCATGGCAATTGAATGAGACAATTGAAATGGTCTCTGTAAAAAGGTTGAGGCAGCCTGACCTCCGCTTCTGGATCCTCAGGGGCTGGATCCTCCTCCTGCTGTTATGCAGGGTCTTACTTCAGTCCTGGCCTCTCTCTAGGCCTTGTAAGATGCTGATGCATGTTGTTCTTCTATGATTCATTTACATCTCTAAGTTCCCAAAGTGTGCAACAAGGGCAGATGTCTCTTCTTGCATGGTTGCACCATCCAGGAACAGACAACAGTCCACCCTTGGATTTTGCGAGGACTGGGAGCTGCTGTTCAGAGAGCCAAGAGAGCCTGGCAGTGTTTGGTATCTGTATTTCTCCCTGCCAGCCTGGCAGATAGACCCTGCTGTGTCTGGCACAGGCAATCCTGCTCAGCAAGCCTCATACCTTTAATTAGTACTGAGAGCCCTGGATTTCAGTAGGATATCATCCCTAATAGCTCAGAGGAGAGGGATGTAAGCCAAAGCCCTTCCTGAAATGTTGTGCTGGGAGATGAAAGTGAGGAGGTGAGTGTGGTGCTCTCCAGGCAGTTGGGTTTTGGGTTTTTTGTGTGAATTATTCAGGAGGAGAAGAAAGCAGCAGGAGAGAGCAAGGAGCCTGGAGCTGCAGGCAGCCTATTTTGAGGAGCCTGAACAACTGTTGAAACAGTTTCCAAATAACTTACTGGCAGCCAGAAATAAATGGCCCTGAATGGGTCACCTGCTGATTGACGGGAGTGTGCAGGCAGGGCAGAGCAGCTAAAATCAGTGTCCTCCTTCTCCCCACTGCCCCTCCAAGCAGAGGCATTGCCTGCGTGGGCAGGAGGTAGCAATGTGCAAATCAACCGCTGATTTATTAGAGGGAAAGGAGCACCAAGCCAAATTTCCCAACCGGACTTCATTCCTCCCCTCCTTCAGGGGACAAGGGGAGGAATCTTAAGGCAGCCAGGGACAGTGCAGCTCCAGGATCTGTGTCGTTCAGGAGCTCAGAGCAAGTCCTGTACGTGTGCACCCCTCAGCATGGCTGGGGTTCAGCAGAATGAGGCCAAAGCAGGAGGTTTGCTTTCAAACAAGCTGCTTTGCGACCTCGTGCTGCCCATAAGGAGCATGATGCTCTTCTTGTTGTCACTTGCTATGAGTGTCATGGTGACATGCAGGGACCCCTCTCCCAACATATGTCCCAGCACACAGAGCACTGTGAAGGGTTGTTACTCCACAAGATATTCCCAGTTGTTTAGTGGTGGGTTTTGGTCTGCCAGACATCCACTATGATGGGTATCTTTGTTGTCAGGCCCTGGCTGATTTCTCCAGACCCAGGCTGGGCTGCAATTTGCTGTGCAAATATGGCCTGGGGTTGATAAAAAGTAAGGAGTTAATGAAAGGTTTGTAATTGAAGTGAGGGAACCTTGCTAAGAACTCAGAAGTCAGCATGAGAGATGAGGCCAGAAGGAAACCCGAAGCCCTGAGTCACCTTGTGTTGATGGCACCAGGTATCCTCTTTAGACCCAGCATGACCCATCTGTGTGACCACAAGAAGTGGGGCTGCTGATTTTCACGGTTTCTTTAAGCTCATATTCAGCTCCCCACCTGCTCCTTTGGCACACGGTGGGGCCTGGAGCCTCTGGTTGCTCCTGGATGAAATCCCCCCCTGGCATCAGGCTCTGATTTGGGAGCTGGTTCTCCTCCCAGCCTCCAGCCCGGGCCCTCGCACGGTGCTCCTGCAGTGGTTTGACTTTGGACCTTCCTGGGAGACAGATCACAGGGTTTGCTGTATCCAAGTGAAGTATTCCATCCTATTTTACGTCAGCTTAGATGTAAGAAGGGATAGACAGAAGTTTTACTCAGTCCTTTTCTGGCGGTGAAGGGCATTGGTTGTGGAGCTTGCAGGGAAGAGCTTCATGTCTCTTTCTGGGAAGTAGACCTTGTTTATTTGTTCTTTATTGTGTGTATGTGTGTGTGTGTATATAGTAAAATTAAGTTTCCTTTTCTTCTTTATATATATTTCTATATAAATTCATACTGCTTCAGTACTGTTAGAACTCCCTTTTCATCCAGCGTGTTTTCCCTGTACCCCTTTTCTCCCCGCAGCCAGGAGGGAGGGGGGAAGCTTTTGCTTTGGGACCTCTGGGTATTTGCCTTCAGCCAGAGGTGAACGACCCCAGCTCCCCAAACCCATTGGGGCCAGGGCCACCCCTTCATCCCCTCGGGGGTCTCTCCTGACCCAGGGCCCTCTCTCCGCAGGCCCTGAGTACCAGAAGCGGAAGCTGCTGCAGGAGATCATCGAGAACGCAGAGCATGCGGTCAACATGGAGGAGGAGGAGGAGGCGCCACCACGGCCCGAGGCCGCCCCGCCGCCCCCAACGCCACCCGAGAGCCCACAGCTCCACGAGGCCGAGGAGCCACGCCGTGGCCCCAGTCCGGCACCCAGCCCTGCCACCACCCCTCCCCAGCCCAAGCGGGCCAAGGCGGCCCCCCGGCAGGATGGAGCCCCCCGGCAGGATGGAGCCCCTCGGCAGGATGGAGCCCCCCGCCCGGGCAGCTGGGCCGAGGCGGGCGGCGGGACCCCCGTGCCCGGCGAGGGTGAGGCCCGTGCGGCCGAGCGAGGCCGCGGCCGCGGCGCCGAGCACATGGAGATCACGCCTCTGCAGCGCATGACGCTCGAGCCCGACGCCGAGCTCTTCAAGGGCTACCACAGCTATGCCGTGCGCACCTCCCCGGTCACCCCCGCCACAGACTATGAGGAGGAGCAGATCCCCGAGCACGAGTCGCCCTCCCCAGAGCCCCGGGGGGATGCCCAGCGCCGGGCGGGCACGCCTGGCCCGCTGCAGGAGCGCGAGGAGAAGCCGGTGAATGTGGCGGAGGCCAAGCCGGAGCTGGCCCGGCCAAGGGAGCCACAGCAGCGCCCTGGCCTCGAGCGCCGGGCCACGGGCCGGGCTGAGCCCATGGCCAGCAGGAAGGCTGAGGGCAGAGCGCCGGGGAGGACGGAGCACAAGGCGGGGGCCAAGCGGGGCCCGGCCCCGGTGGTGGCGGTGGCGGCGGCACAGAAGGTGGAGGAGTGTGAAGAGGTAATGTGGGGCAGTCTTGGGTGTGCCCCAAGGAGACATCCTTGTGTTTTGGTTATTGTTCGCCAGGAGGTCTGGCAGGACCCAGAGAGGGGCAGAGCCCATGGGGTTGAGTCTGCAATGGGGTCCCAAGGCTCTTTTTGGGATCCCAGAGCCTGCTGGAGCAGGGCCTTGGTGTTCCCTTTCCTGACGCCTTCCCAGCCCGCCTTGTCCCAAATGCTGGGACTGGAGTTCATAACCCCCTTATTTTCACCCCCTTTCTGCACCATGGCAGATGCGCTTTCAGACACAGCCCTCTTTCAAAAGCTGAGGAAAAGAGGCATCTTCCAATTAATTTTTCACACTTTTCTCCCCTTCTTTTCCCACTGCATAACCATCCAACATTAATCTGAATGTTGGAGAAAATAAACAAAACAGGGAAGTTAAAGCTGAGTGTATTTCTCTTTTACTTGTTACATTGAATTTTCTTGCTGTTGGAGCACCTCATGAGCTGAGCCATGGTGTCAAATCACCAGCTGCTTTTTCAGGTCTAAAATACAGCCACTGGAATTCAATTTTGCTGTTAGCAAATACAGCTGGAAACTCAGACATTTTATTAGATCACTGAGTCTAATCTTGCAGCCCTTTGAATGTGAATGGTTCCTATGCAACTTTAGAACAGCACAATCGGAAATTTGAGTATTAGAATAATCTCATATGGGTGCTTTTGTTCATCTTAAAAATGGCAGCTTTATAAACATGGGCAATATGGGTGCAGAAGGGAGTTGGAAGAGATGAGCAGCTTGACATGGGCTCAGCAGTTCATGTGCCCATGGTCAGGGTCTCCTTTAGTCTGATTTAACCTCCTTCCAAGGAGTTTGCAGGGAAGAAGTAGGAATAGAGATTGATAAGCATTCCACTAGTTTGAAATTCAAGCAGGCTGTTAAGTGCCAGATTTCAGTGCGTCAGGAGGGGATGATTGTGGTATTTTTGAACTGCAGCATCAATCTGCATCTGCTTGCTCTCCTGGAGCCGTGGTGTGTAATACTCTGTTTTGGGGTTTATTTTCAGGGACCTAACACAATCGTGATCTGCATGGTCATCTTACTGAACATTGGTCTGGCCATCCTATTTGTACATTTTTTGACATGATGAGCCTCTCAGACAAGGTAAGAAGAGGAATGAGATTTTATCCTCATTTGCAGACTTCACTCAGGGCTGACTTGCCTTACTGCCGATGCAAATCATTCATCCATAGATGCCCATGTGATGAAAATGCATGGGTACTTATTAAATAAAGCAATTACCTTGTATTAGGCATTGAAATTCTTGGTTACCCCTTGTTTGTTCCAAGAGTGGTTTGTGGAGTAACTTCAGTGATTGGTTCTCGTTTTACATAAAACAAACTGTTTTGATGGGATACAATCCCACCATATAGTTTTGCTTTCCCAGTACCATGGGCATGTTTCATGGAGTGAGACTTCAGTGCAAAAATGTGTGATGTTAAATTTGAAATCTGCTGCAAATATGCTTCAAGAAGCACTTTCAATTTGCTGTTCCATGTTGGCTGCTGCCAGGTAACTCCTGCATTGTAGTATTTCTTGGCACTCAGCCCAGCAAGAGTCAAGAACACATAGAAAATATGAAACTGAGATTTGCAGCTCTAACTGCACTAGTTCAAGTTCTGAAGCTGTTGTTATGTAGTTGTTTCACAAGCAGTAAATATGAGTTGAGATGTGTCTCAGGCTGAGGTTAAACTGGAGCTTGCTCAGGTCTTCCACTTGCATTTGGTGACAGTAAAATCTTGTGAGGTTTCTCATGCCTGCAGGATTCCTACAAACAGGAATGTGTCCTGGGTTTACACAAGATTTATGTCACCTTGGGCTCAAATATTTCAAAAAACTCTGCCATCAAGGCTGAACCTGACCCTTGAGCCTTGTGTGAACATAACGTAAGAGGCACCTCCCAAGCCCCTGTGAGGGTATTGGGCTGCCTACCTAACTCCTGCAGGGGGACAAAACTGCTCTGCTGGGCATTGCTTTCTATCTTGTCATGAGTCCTCATTCAGCCCATGCAGGTGAAGGCCTTGCAGATAACCATGGTTACATGTTGGTCATGTGTCTTGCTCCCCCCTAACTCTCCCATTCATCTGTGTCTGGGACAGGTGTTGCTGCTGATGGAGACCTCAGACCCTGGCGGGGATTAAAGCTCAGCCACCTGGAAACACCTAAGAGGAGGACTTGAGATCTCAAGGTTGCACTGCAAACATCAACCTTAAAAGAGAGCACCTGAAGATCAGTTCAGTCTCCTGCTCCCAGGCTGTGGCTGGCCTCTACCAAGGAAAAGCCAGGATTTCTGCACTGTGGTCTTCTTCTCTTCTTTGTATAAAATAGCAGTTGCCTTAAATTATTCTCACCAAAGCCATCAACTGTCCTGCCGTGCCAGGGATGAGGGATTTATCTGTAGCTGTAGGAAAACGAGTGAGAAGGTCTCATGCGTGCACACTGATGTGTTTTGTAACTCCCTTGGTTGACGTGGTGTCAGAGATTTTCCAAAGGTTACCCCTGGCGTGGAGATGAAGCAATACACAGCAACCAAAATGACTCATGAGAGCCGCGCCATGGCCAGGGGTGGACGATGTCACCCTCCGTGCTTGGAAGTCATCCAGAGGGATGAACAAAAAGTCTTTCCTTTCCCCTGTCACCTGGAGCCATTTCCCATGTATGGAGGACTGAGAGGGGGAGCAAGTTGAGATTGGGCTTGTTGAAGTGTAACCCGAGTCCTGCCCTTGCTGGCCAACACATCGTGGATGGGGCCGCAGGGTGGGGTGTGAGGGACTGGTGAATCCAAGGCTGTTGGTGCATTTGGGGGTGCTGCAGGTGGAGATGGTGCCTGTTTTGGGACCAGGCACTATCCAAACATTCTCCTGCCACCAACAATGCTCTGCACAGAAGCGTCTTGCAGTGGGTGGCTTCCCACTGTAATGGGAAAGGAAGTAGGTGTGCTGAGTTTGTCCCCTTACCCCTTTTTTTTAATATGAAAATGTTGCAAGTAACAGTGAAAAGGAGGTACTTGCTGAAAATATCTCTGTGTGCCTGCAGGTTCCTCCCCTTGGCATGCTGGGATGCAAGGGGGCTCCTGGGCTCTCACTGCACAGAGTGAACAGACTTTCCAGCCAGAGGATGCAGGGTGGCTGTCATAGGAGAAGTTACCTTATTTCTGAAAGAAAAAAGGTGCAGAGATGCAACTGACTCCAGTTTATTTGGGTGTTGGGGTCAGAAACATGCAGCAGCCAGGTTTTCAGCAGGAGCAGAGTACAGTGGGGCAGTTCCAGCTGTTGCTGGTGTGTGCAAGGCTGAGGCCTGGGCCGTTTGCACCAATTTTCCCAAAGTTGCAACAAGGAGTGACCCTTGGAAGGAGGTATTTCCACCATGATCTGCTCTGATCCTTAGCAGTGTGAGCTTAGAAAGTCAGCACAGATGAAGTTACAGTTTAGTGTGAGGCTGAGTGCTTGGACATGTTTCTTCTTTCTTTTAAGAGCAATGTGTATTGTCTATCCCTTTTTAAGATAATCAGAGATGTTATTTATAGTTAGTTGTGCACCTCTGTGTATCCTGAAGTCCCACAGCACAGGACTGGGTGGGAAAACCTTGTTGGACTGGAAAGAATGGGGAAATGATGGTTAAGGAAAAAAACAGATGCCCAGTCTGCTCCAAAGGTCAATCTGAAAGGATTGCAGAGATGGGGTGGCAGACACGCAGGGGTTTACACTGACTGGAGACACAGGGAAAACCCTGCCTAATTTATCTACTATAGCTATGGCATAAGAGAGTGAGAATAATTCAGTACTTTCTTTTTGTGAACCAATTTTATTTTTTAAACTTATTCAGCTCAGGAACTTTCCCGCAGTAGTAAATACTTGGTGTTAACTGTGGGAGAAGTGAATGTGATCCCTAAAAGCCATGTGGCTGTACCAGTCCTGAGAAAGCTGTGCAGCATCATCTACACTTCCACAGAGCATAGTTTAGTAGCAATTTGCTTCTTTTATTTTGTTTGTTTGTTGGTTTTATTCCTAAAGTATAAATGTATTGCAAACCCCAGGCTCTGCTGCCTTTGACGTTTTATCTCTGTTTGCTGGCATTCACTTGCCAACTCTGCAGTTTCAATATGCCAGCTGCTTTTATTCACCACCAAGACAATTTCTGTTGAGAGACCTGAGGGGCTTTTATTTATCACTAAGCACAAAAATGGATCTTTTTCAACAGTGCTAAGGTAATTTCCCCTCCCCCCAATTTTTTATGCATGTGATGTGCACTCAGTAATGTGCTTTCCTCCTAGTAACCTTCTGAGAAAAGTAGGTAGATTTGCTTTTATGCAACATACAACTATATCCATATTGCACTGAAATATGGATATATATACATAGAGAGAGAGCCCCTTAGGGATTTCATTTTCTTAGATGCAAAATACCAGATTTACCTCAAACTGCATGCTTTCAAAACTGACTAGGATATTGTGTTGTACTTTTCAGGTCTTACAAAGATGCAGATACCTTTCACTCTTCACACAAAAATACCTTCACCACAGATTTTGCAAGCTGTTTACTACAATCTCTGTACTCCTGTCCGGAGTTTTCTGTCGGTTGTTCTGCTGGATTATGTGCAATAATAAACAGTTATCTGCTCACTTTATCCATGTGGATCTTTGCAGGGGATTCTGCAGGTTTCTTTCCATGTTGACACATTCACTCCAGTCTTGAAAGAGACAGTGGTGCATAACATCATCTGGATGTTTTTTAGCTTTTTCCCAGTTACCTATTTCAAAATCTTGCGCTTTTTTTATGACTGGGGGTCCTTTGCAAAGAGAGTTGTTTTCACTTACTGCTTTTAGGAGTTTGGTGGCAGCTGTTTGAGGATCCCCCCTACTCTCTGAGCAAACTCGGTGTGCTGCCATCGTGCTGGCCTCTGGCAGAGGTTGCACTGGGCCAGGAGGAAGGGCGGGATGCTGGCCCAAAGCCTGCAGACAGCCACTGACAGGTCCCTTTGCTGCCTCCCGACCCCAGGGCTGCTGCCAAGTTTCCTCCAAGCTGTGCGTCACTGGCTGCTCCTCCAGTGCCACATTCCTCCTGGGTTTGGGGAGGAGTGTGATTCTCCTTTGCCTGTGAACCCATCCTCTCACTCAGCCTCTTGAAACAACCCAAGTGAGAGGAAAGCCAGACACAACGGGCAGCCTGATGATTTATGGGGGAGGATGGAAGAGCAGCGCTCAGAACCAGCCCAGGCCAGCATGGCCCTGGGGCCTGAGGAATCCAGAGTAGCTGAAACCTTCAATCCCTTTTCTATTTCTGGAAAGTCTCACATGAGCAAAGCTGGGCTGCGCAGAGAGGCTGGCAGTATGCAGGCTCAGTCGTCACGGGCAGGAGTGCCACCCCTGGTTTCTGTGGGTGCAAGGAGTCTCATGGCAGAAGACTTTATGCTCTGGTAGAGCCTTAAGGAGCTGAGTTTGATGAAATGATGGCTTTACTCTCCTCTGGGCTTGTTTTGGTTCTGGTAGGGGAAGAACCAGCTGCATCTCATTCATCAGTTGGAGGCAGCAGGGTAACTGGAACCCTGTGCACCTCGTAAATCTCAGGCTGATGAATGGAGCAGGTCTTTGGCTCACGTGTGGCAGAGGCAGCAGGGAGGGAGGTGGCTCTTTTGCTGAAGTAATGACATGTTGCTTTAAAAGTGTTAATAAAGGCAGAACAAAAAGCCTGCTCCTTCCTCAGGGTAGGGGGAACAGTGTTGGGGTCTGTGCCTCCATAGCTGCTGGTCTCAGGGGTAACGTCCACACACTGTGTCCATCTGAGTGTCCCTGGGTGAGGGCAGGGAGGTGTCTGATATGTGAGAACCCGGGTAAAAGCACTGGCCTGATCCTGTGTCAAAGGGCAGGAGCCTTTGACTGGTAGGAGGGAAGGTGCAATCTGAGCCCCTGTGTCCTTTGACAGTGACCTGCCCAGGCGTCCTGGGAACAGCCACACTGCTGTCCACTGTCCTTGCGGGGCATTGGGGCTCTCAGGAGCAACACTCTCTCTTGGCCTTCCTCTTTGCATGAGAGGAAGGGCCAGGGCTGAGGTGAGGGTGTCCCTGGCAGTGAGTAGGTGCTGGAACATGCAGATGATTTCTGTGCTCCTTTCTGGCTCAGAAGCCAGGAATGGGGCTGGTTCCACACCACTGCCTTTGCTTTGGGACCCTCCATGGAGGAAGATAGCGTGAGTCCCAGGAGCATTAATAGACATCATCAGCAACCCCAGTGAAATGTTTTCCCATGCCTGACCCTGGCTTAGCCCCAAGACTGCTCTGAAAGCAATGGCCTTCCCCTCCTGCCTGGCCAAGCTCTAGGCTGCCATCAAGGCATTCATTCCCTGTTGGAGGAGTAGCAAGTGGCCACTGGTGCTGTCACAGTGTCCCCTGTCTCTATAGAAACAGCACACTCAGAGCCCAAACCTCCCTCACCCTTCTCCCAGCAGTCCTTCTCTAAGCTGCTGCCTCCTCCACCCCCCTCAGTGCACTGCTCACAAATTCTTCCCTTCTCTGCAAGGCTCTGCATCTGTACCTCTCCTCTCCTGCCAGGGAACTTACTTCTTTATCATTAAAGAAACTAGAGCGTGTTTTACCAGGGCAACAAGCCCTGGAAGGGCAGGCATTAGAAATAATGAGCTTTAATTAGGAAAGTAACAGGTAAGATTAGACTGAGGAGCAGCTTCAATGTGGTAGATTATTTGGGAGCAATAAATTCTTTATTTGATGGCATATTTATAAACTCATAGCTTATGCTCATACCATTGGGACAAATAAATGCTGCTGATAAAATACAGCTTAAGACTTTACAAGCAGGGTGGGATGTTGCAAGGTACAGAGTAATGCAGGCTGAAGCCTGAAGGGAGCTCTTTGATTTCTTACAAGGAAATCAAAGAAGCTTTTAGTCAGACCCTGGATATCCAGAGGAAGTTACAGTGATGAGTTATTTAATTCCTTTCTGCTAGTGATTTATTTCCCAGCAGCATGCAGCTGCCTGTACTCTTAACCAGCATCTCTTTGGTAAGCTGAGTGCTGACCTTCTGCCTCCACTTCCAGCTAAAACTCTCTCAACTCCTCCTAAAGTGTCAAAATAGATGCAGGGGGAAGGAGCAGGAACGCATTCCTCACCTATGGAGATGCTCTGGTGCATTTGCTGGAGCACTCCTGATGCCAAGGGAATTATCTGCCAATTACTTCTCAAAAAACAACAGAGGGTGGTGCTGTACTCGGCAGCTAAGGGCAGAAAGGGGAGAAGAGCTCTAGCTTTTAATTGAATCCTGAGTATGTTGGACAAAACTTTCAGAACTATCAATTAGCTGTTGGCCTGAGGCTGAAATTTAATTAAGAGAATAGTGCTTTTAGGATGTCTCTCTCTCTTGGGGGAAAAAGCATAAACGGGAGCAGAGAAGATTAGAAGCGTGGTAAGGAGGTAGAAAACACCCTGCTGGAGGTACTTCAGAGCTAAGCTGCTCCTTGTGTTCACAGAGATCCAGGCTGTCTGTCAAACAGCACATCCCATGCCTGAAAAATGCCTTGGGTCAGGATGAAAGTGGGTTTCCAAGCTCGGGCAGTAAATCTTCTTCCCACATGGCCTCAGGGCAAAGCTGGACTCCCTGCTGCTCTCTGCACCCTCAGCTTCAGGGTGGCTGGCTGGGGGATGCAGGACACCCCATCCCCGAGGAGATGCTGCCTGTGCTCGAGGCCCCAGGGAGTCACCAGCAATGGCCCAGGGCTCCTCTTCCTCCTCCCTGGTCCTTACTGCTCTGGTTTGTGGATGCTTTTATCAATGAGTTGTCCTGAGCTGCTAAGGAAAAATCTGTTCTAAGAGGAATAAAAAATTCTCTAATTGACAAAATATTGTTACTAGAAAATTCTCACATTAGCAAAAACACTTCCATTTTCTTCATGAAGCAAATCCCAAATTTCTGTGTAGAACTTCTGTAACAACAATAAATAGGAACTCTATTCCTAAATTCCCAATATACATAAAGGAGTGCAAAAATGGCATGAATTCTTAAATTCCAAACACATTATGTTTCAAATAATGACAAAAAATGATGTTCTTGTCCCTCATCCTACAGTTATTTTAGAGGCAAAATAGATAGTTTAATAATTCACAATATAATAATCATACATGCAAAGCCACCCTACACACAATGAAATAGGTCCTGGTCAGTTCTGACACACTTGGGGAACTTGAGGATTTGTCCTGACTCACCGAGTGAAGTGATGCAGAATGGTTAATCAGCATCTTCTGCTCTTAAACATACACACAGATATTCTTCCTGAGTGGATGCAAAATTCCAAGATCTTTTAACACTATAATTTGGTGAAAACCAGTGCTGGCTTGTGAGGCTGCACTGGCTGTTCTAGTAATTTTTTACAGTCACTTGAGGGTTACTGATGGCTGACACTTGTTTTATTTGGCAAGATCTTTAGGCTTTGGCGCGTGTGTAATCTTTGCCATTTTACTCATAGTCGGGTTAGTCTTTTGCAATTCTGGGTCAAGTGTCCTTGGGCTGTTTTCATGGATGCTGAAGGTTATGAATATCCACTTTGCTCACAAGATGACAGCAGCAATAAATATGTCACTTACCACAAAACATTTACATTCACAAATTATTCTCAGGAAATGGGAGAATTTCTTCACCTGCCATTGAAATGCAGCTGTAGCTGGGACAGGGAGCAACGCTGCTCTGTGGTACACAACTACACACTGGCACTTTCAGGGAAAGGGTACAGTTTCCAACAGAAGCAGCTAGAGGGATTTGGACAGGAAAGGTAAAATTATCCAGAACAAACAACTCGACACAACCACAATGTTGGAAGTATTACTGTTACCTTAGGGAACACTCAATATTGCTTTGTTCATTTTTTCTGTGACAAATCCAACTGATCTGAACCTTGGGTTTCTGTGCCACCATCACTGTGATGCTTCCAGAGACATGATGTGAGATTAATGACACCCAGATTTGGTTATTTCTAACATAAGAGTCTTCACCAGAGAGAATCCCTTTACAGTCAGAAGTACTCACATCTTGGGAGGCATTGATCTCCTCAGTGGGGCTGTTTATTCCTCAGAGGACTGTGCTGAGATGAGAGGAGATGCTGCTTGCAAGTGCCTAATTGTCCCCATTTCCTCTAAAAGGACTCTAGAGAAGCAACTCCCATGGGATGTCTGTGTTATAGGCATGTAAATTTGGGTAGGAGAGCCTCACTCTCTAAGTAAATGGGTCCAGCAAAGAGGTTTTTTTCCCCTTGAATGTCCTTCTCTTTCTGGGTTTCCTTTCAATGCTTTGGCCCAGCTCAACAAGCAATTGCACTTGCACATAACACAGAATGACGTTGCACTGCTATATTTAGCAACAGATGCTTCAAAGATGCTAAACATTGATCTGTGCCTAACACTTCACCAAACAATAATAAATTAGTGTTAAGGAAAAGCAAATTGATTCGCCTTTAACAATATGTTTCGTTAAATGCCCTGGGGAAGTATTAAATGAAGCTTGCTGCAATGCCAAAGCAATTTCTCTTGGCATTTTCCCAACACAGCTGTACAGCTGCATAGCTCCCACTGCCTGCCTCATTTCAGAGTCCCAGGATTTGCTTGTTCTTCTTTCCAGGCCTGTTCACGTCTTCCTGTTCAGTGATGTTGTGATCGGAGCTGTCATGGGAAGAGTCCTTCACGACACTGTAGGACACCGGAGTGGTGCACGGGGCAGGGTGCTCAGCACTCTTCTCCTCACACTTGTATAACTTCCTAAAGGCAGCCCTGAACTTTTGTGACATGAGGTTGTAGATGATGGGGTTGATGGCACTGTTCAGGTAGATGCACAAGCGGCAGAAGAGGAGGAACCAGGTGTTCAGGTAGGGAGGGTCCATGAAGGAGTTCACCACCACCAGCGTGCGATAGGGCATCCACAGCAGGGCGAAGAGGACCACCACAACAGCCAGCATTTTGGTCACCTTGCCAGTGGGGATATGCAAAAAGAGACATAGTCACATGATGCTAAATCTCCAGCAGAACTTTCCCACCTGGAAAAGTGGTGAGAAGCTAATTCAGTCTACATAATGCCTCTGCCTCTCTTTAAGCACTTAAAATAGGCACCCAAACCATGAGACCTGAAACCATTTTACTCACAAAACAATCTTGCATAAGTAAACCCTTAAATTAAGCTTTTCATCTATCACTGAAGATCCTTTAAAACACTTTAGAAAAAAAGTATCCACCATCCTGGAAATGGGTTAGGATAATCACAGGAATTTCTGTACCCGAACAAAAAGTTGACAATAATAATTAAAAAAAAAAAAATTGAGGAAAATGTTTGTTCAAAGGTGGAGACCTAAGTTTTGGGAATGCCATAGGATATATCTCATCTCCTTGCCTAGGGTCTCCTGGTTTCCTACACCAACTATGTTGTTCTAGGGAATAGGCTTCTGATGCAGAGCAACACTGGGAGCAGAGGAGACTATCAGGAGTCTTAAAGAAATTTCTCCCTGTATGATATGGGAGTTACTTAGCTAACTGGCATGGGTTATTTTAACTCACAGCACACTAGAGAAGTACTACAATAACAAAGTAGGAACTAGAAGAAACTAAGAACTCAGAAGTGAGCAGTAATTGCCCTTGTTTAGGAAAATGGGGATTTGTACAGAAACCCCAGTGATCCTAATAATTTCAACAGCTATTTCTGGGAAGTAACAATCCTACTCCAACAAATACTAAAAAATGCACATGTCCCTGTGGAGGAAAGTATGACTAAACTCTGATCCACATGTGTATCAAGGCAGTGGTGTTTCAAACGTCAGGAGGGGAGTTGTGCAATAACTCCGGTTCTTGGTCTGGAAATAATCATAAATCACATTTACAATCTCTCATCTTTTCTTGGAGTGCTTTTTTTTACTTAATCACAAGAAACTATACCTTCCTGTGATGCCATGAGTAGAAATTGGGGGTGGTTGGTAGTGTCAACAAAACTTTTGTTACAAGAAAGTGATTATTATCAAGCTGAGGCCAAAATAGAAGGGATTTGCTATGTGTGGTTTAGTGGAAATGTGAGGACACTTCCCAGAATAAGATCTCACGGTGACACAGTGAGTGCTGAGGCTGTTGCTAAGACTCCAGCTTGTTTGCTGCCACAGTTTGCTGCCTTTTGGGAAAGATAGGAGACAATGTGCAAGTGGTGTCACTAAAAGCTGCAGAGCTTTTCAATGCCTTTTACAGGGGCTGGCTGGATCCAGAAGAGCAAGACACATCTCACAGGCTTTTTAAAGCCACCCTACCTAGTGGGCAACTGCCAGTGTGAAAATCTGGTTTATAGAATTACTCCTGGACAGACAAGCTGAGACCAGACCTGGCACACAGTCGACCATGACCAAAATCTCCAGCATGATTGTAGCTGCTGCCTCAGCCAAGGCTGGCAGGGCAATCCAGCCTCATCCACCCCTTGCCAAGGGAAGGAGCATCCTGACAGCAGTGGTGAAACCATATTGCTGTGGTCTGCACTGCAAGACCTGGGAGCAGAGACCTCCTGATGCCAGATAAACCCAGGAAGGAGCAGATTTTCCTTCAAGCCCACATGCCCCATGAGCAGGGCATATGGATAGGACCTGTTTCCTCTACTGTTTTAAGCAGCCTTAAAACACACAGACCCAGCAGTGATGGAGTATTCAGCCAGCCCCCTTCCACAGGCCCACTCCTCAGGTTTGCAAAAGGAATTGCTCTTGCCCTATTTTTGGTGCATCTGAGCTTTATTTCCCAATAACCTGAATGAAGTTGACCTGAACAGCTAATAGCTGAACCCTACAGAAAAAATGCAACCAACTCCTCAGCTCAAGTGATCCTAAGTACCATTTCAGCCAGGATTTAATTCCCCTCTATTAAGCAATTTAGTCCTGGGAGAGTAAGGCAGGCTCTGTGATTTTCCATCCTATGCAGGGAGTGATCACATCTCTGTCCTGTCTGGAAGGGTCCATGTTAAAGGGCTGTCTTGGGGGTAGGGTTGGTGGGAGTCTTTCCATCAACTTCAGCAGCCCTAGGCAGGAGGATTGCTGCAAATATGTCCTGGGAAAGTGAAGTAGCACATCTCTGCAGGGCCTCACTGAAACACAGGTACTCTTCACCCAGTGATTGTCTCAAGGTGCAAAGTTTTTCCCCACAGGAATGCGGAAGATAAATCCCTGTGCTTTGACACACTTTGCTCTTCTCTCTGGCACGTGTCTTCTGTGGGGAGGTTTCTGTATGGCCAGAATGTCTCCTTTAAGCTGACACATTAATACTGCTCTTGTGCCATCTCCTGAGGCTGAAACATCTTTGGCTTTTTGCCTGTTGTAACTCCCTGCCTCCTTTTACTGTTCAGCCACTCTATGTTTGTGAAGAATGAGCTAAACTCTGCAGCCAAGGGACAACACCAGGAGAGTGTATCCTAATAAGGCTCAAAAGTAAGTTCATTCCAGGCCTTTCTTAGACCAAAAGAAATGTATTCTGGAAAAGAACCAGGGTTTCATCTGCTTTTTAGCCATAAGTGCTGCTGGTTGTTATGGAAATGCCTCTGGTGCCAGCAAGCACTGCCCCAGCTCCAACTTGAACGAGCTTTCAAAACCTCTTCCCAGCCTGCAGAGGACCACAAAGTGCTGTCACCACACGAGCACTTCCTGCTGTGTCCTACAGTCTTGCAAAACCATTGTCTTTGTCCTGGGAGGAAAACCCCGTGGAAACAGCACCATGAGGATTTATTAGCTCTGTCTTACTAAATCCCTGTGCTCCCTGAAGATAATGCATGCAGACCATGGGCTGGGACAGTCAGCCCTGCCCCAAGCTTGCTGTAAGATTGAAATTTGCCTTTTAAAGTTGTATGGACCATGTTCTTCTGGGTGTGACTTTAGCAAAGTTCTGTGGATATAGGATGTTTCCTCTGCATAAAACTTAATGGTCTATGCCAAACTCACTCTTGTATCTCCACCCTGGAGAAAAAAAAATCTCCAGTGTTTGCATGCATGACTGAAACATGTCTGTGCCTCTCCTCATTCCACCTTGCTGAGGTGAGAGCTAGAGCACACTTGAGATGCTCTGAACTTACTTCAGGTGCTCATGTGAAAAATGAACCTAATCAGCACTGAGGAGAGTTTGGGACATTTATCCCTTTCTACACTAGTCCTGAATTACAACTCCCAACAAAAAAAAAGCTGCACTTAAAAAAACCAGAGCTTGTTGAAGCCTTCGAGGATCCCTCAGAGTAGCACCAGCTAAGGGACAACAATTTCCCAAGTGTTTTGCCACAACTCTGTTGTGCATAGTGTGTGCACAGAGCAGCTGTAAAGGAGCTATGGATAGAAGCAAGACAAGGCTTTACAGATGGAAGAGGATGCTTTACCAGGCCAGCTGATATTTAGCTGGAAACTACTTCTAAGCATGTAAACCAGTGTTACTGCATGGCCAAGGATATCTGCTGTACAGACTCCTGACTACATCCTGGGTCCCTATGCCAAAGGTGAGGGGTAGCTCATCTTCCAGCTCCATGGGCCAAGCCAGATATAATTCCTAAAGCAAATCCACTGGGAGCACCCTTCTCACTCTCATGGAAGATGATGGACGTCTTCCATCCCCACACAGTCCTTCCATCCCATTCCCACTCACAGCGCAGTGTTCAGACTCTGTCCCTGTCCTGGAAGCCACAGTCGTTTCTCTCCAGCCAGTGTCCCCCCTCCTTGTTCCCGCACCATAATCCTGAGCTGCACATCTTTTTTTTAGGAACCCCGCTCCCTCTAGTGGTCCCTCTCCCGCAGATGAAATACGTGCTTGGAGGTGGCTGGTGTTTGTATAAGTGATAAACACAGTGAAAGTCACATCTTGTGTTGTCCTGTTCTGAATTTAAGTCTTTTAGAGGCACTGGTGAGGGAAGAGCTGTATCTTCACACTCTGAGAGCAGTGCAGTTCTGGCGCTGTGTAGGAACACAGCCACAGCAAAACACCCCCAGCCATCCAGGCTCTTTAGAGTCAAGGGAGAAAAATGGGCCCCTCTGAGGTAGCCCCTGTAGGACCTCTCCCAGGAGATTCCGGGAATGGGGCCTGACAGAAGGAGTTCCTCTATAAAGAGAGGCCAGAGGAGGAATGCTGATGTGGGTGCCAGTACTCTGGTCAGAGGGACCTCCTGAGCTACACACAGGCAGCTACAGGAAGCCTTGGAAAACCACTTTACAGTTTAAAAACTCAGTGCCATCTTTATTCCTAGTGATGTCAGGCCATCCAGGAGAAGTCTGCATGCTAACATATTTCAGGAGGTAAACTCCCAGTATAATGGAGAGGAGAGCACAAGATGTCTCTAGGAGATGGAGTTCCCATCATCCAGTCCCAACAGCACTTATCCTAATGATGCTGGAATATGCTGTGTGTAGCCCAGTCACTCCACAGCACAGCACCACTGTGGGGGAGAGGCACAACCCTTCAGCAGCTGCTCTGGAAGGAAAAGCCCACTGACCTGCCTTGTATCAAGAGCCCTCACTGCCAAACACACGACCTGAGGCTCATCCAGCAGCCAGTGGCCTTGGGAGAGCAGGCAAATATTTTTGCAGAAGTCAGCACTTCCTTTAAACTTTTCAGTGTTGGAGGAAAAGGGAGGAAAAGCTGAACTGGAAAGACTTAGAAGTTCATGGGGAATTATTTGTTCTCTGGGCTGTTTGCTTCCCCTCTGTGTCTCTGACTTGTCACTTCTGGGGAAGGGAGGTTCCTGGGCAAGGCAGGCAACAAGATACTCAGTTGGAAAAATGAGGACTTTAGGGCTGGCTGAAGACTATTTCAGGCTGTCTGGAAATCACAGCAAAATTAGTGATTTCAAGGACTCAAGCCAAACTCCTGAATTCTGTCCTTCACTTTAAAATAGACTGTCTCTGCCTATTCAGAATGGGATGCAAACAGTTGGAGAGTGGACAGGCAGGCAAAAGTGTCCCATGCCTCAATATTAATCTGTCCAAAGAGATGGAGCATGAGGCAGTGATTGTCCATGTGTACAGAGAGAGAAGGAATGAGGACAGAAGGAGGTGGAAGGAAAAGGATATGGGGAGCAAACAGGCAGATAACAAAGAAATCACTGAGAGGCAAACACACCGCTGTGACATCGAGGTACCTTCCCCAGCTGGGGGGGCTGCAGCCACGGCTGGGCTCAGAGAGAAGACAGCTCTTCTTTCCCTTTTCTCCTTTAAATCCGAGACCACCAGCCCAGGACCCTGAGAGGCGAGTCTCACCGGGATAATGTGACGCAGCCTTCCCCTCCTCGGGAAGGCAATCAGTAATTAATTAGCCAGCAAACACGCCTGCACTCCTGTCTCTCCCAAGTGACACGTGTTGGAGCCCTGTCCTTCTCCACCAGGCTCAGCCAAAGCAGAGGGAGCCCATCTGTGCTGCCAGACCCAAGCTGGGCCGGGGGAGTCGGGTGGGTTTCTTTGCAGCAAACCAACCCTCTCCACTCCCCCCGACAAAGCGAAGCAAAATACTGTGGCACCCCGTCCCGTGCCAGCATGACCCTCAAAGCACTGAGCCCCTGACAGTGCTGCCCGCAGCCCAGCGTGTCCCAGCACTGCGGGGAGCCCCTACCTGCTTGCGGGAGCTCAGCACCCCCTTGTTGCCCCGGCAGGAGAGCTTGAGGGAGCTGCCCTGGTGCACGGAGCCCAGGCAGGAATGCTGCGGGGTGGCGGGCAGGGGGCTCACGAAGAGGATGCGGGCAATGAGGCCGTAGAGAACAGTCGCCAGCCCCAGTGGGATGACGTAGAAGACAGCAAAATCCAAGAAGTAAATGGGCATGTAAAGGCTTCTGGAGACCCGGTAGCCACAGCTGACCTGTGACCCATCCGAGAAGGTGACCTGGGTCGTGTCCACCAAGAAGAACCACATGAGGCAATACAGGGAGGTGAAGAGCCACAGCGAGGCGATGATGCGCTTGGCACGGGACACGGTGCACAGGAGCTGTGCTTTGATGGCGTGGCAGATGGCGATGTACCGCTCCACCGTGAAGGCAGCGATGGACCAGGCGGAGATGTTGATGCCCAGGTACTGCAAATAGGTGATGCAGAGGCAGCCGGCGTAGCCGTACACCCAAGAAGCCACCACTTCAGAGATGTTAGGCAGCCCGGCCGCCAGCAGCACGATGAGGTCGGCCACCGCCAGGCTCACCAGGTAGCAGTTGGTGGGGGTCACCATGTGCTTGGTGCGCAGCACCACCAGCACCACCATCGCGTTGCCCGCGATGCCCACTCCGCAGATGAGCAGCACCAGCAGGATGGTGACCACCTGCAGCTCCAGGGGCTGCCGGGGCATCCTGCCCAGGCTCTGGTTGTCGCTGCCGCCCAGTGAGGCTCCCGGGCTGGCAGAGCCGTTCTGCATCGTCCCCGCAGCCACTCGCGGCGGAGCCCCGCGCACCCTGCGGCGACAGCGGGGAGCGGGAGCCAGGGGGGGCTGCCAGGGGGCTGCGCCCCCTCCCCGCCTTCCCGCCCACTCCGGCTCCTCCCTCCTTATTTTCTCACGATTCACCCTAATTCTTGCAGCCGCCCGGCTCCCTGCACCCCCTTCCCCTGCAAACGAGAGGGGCGTGGAGCGGCCAGGACCCTCCCAGTCCCTGGGACCCTCCAGGAGTTCCCAGCGCTGCGAACCGCTCGGGACCGCCTAGGATGTCCGGCTCCCGGGACCCTCAAGGACCTCCCTCGGCCGCCAGGACTCCCAGAAATCACCAGGACTCCCTCAGGACCGCCCGCAGCTCCGCAGGGATACCTCCACCCCCGGGACCCCCATCGCCTCCCGCCGGCATCCCCCGCCTTGGCCCGCCGGAGCCGAAGAGGAGGAGGAGGAAAGAACCCAGGCAGGGGATGGGGGTTGCAGGTTAGAGACCTCAGGGTGCAGAGACACAGAGGCTGAGAGTACCCCAGCAGTGAGTGGGTCCACTCCAGGACACCGGACTGTGGGTGTGTCCCCATCCCAGCCACAGGCTCCACTGTTCCCGTCCGGGCAAGGAGGGCTGAGGATGAGGAGTCCTTCCTTCCTCATCCTCAGGAGGATGGGACCAGAGTGATGCCATTGAGATCCATAGTCTTTCCCGTTTTCCTTGGGCTGGGGCAGGGGAATGCCTTCCCTGAACACGAGGTAGTGACCTCCTTGTCCCAAATGCCAGCATCCCTTCTTTAGGAAAAGGCTTACCCAGTTCTGAACTGGGAGATCCTGTATCTTTCCAACAACGAGGCTGGGTTATCTGGTATCTTCCTGTTGGTCAGGCTGGGAGATCCAGTGTCTTCCTGATGGACAGCAGTAGTCAGAATTTGCTGCCAGCTCCATACTTGCTCTTGACATCTCTGCAATCTGTCAGAAAATGCATTTTCATATTGAAAGAGCAATTGTGTCTGCAAGGCTGAAGTGCTAAGGGTCCTCCAACCTGTGGAGTGGAGGGAAGTGCAAGGGGAGAACTTGCTTTCTTATTAGATTAAATTTCAGTTAGAGTCAAAGATGTGCTGTTAATCCCAGACACTGAGGCGCATATCCAAAGTGTGAAGGATTGTCCTGATGCTGGATAACTCAATTTTAGGGTTTTACAGTGAAATTTCTAAGCCTGGGCTGTACAAACCTGGGTGAACAAAATACCTTTTGCCTCAGCCCAGGGAGCAATCTCCTCAGGCTCTGGCTTGCTGTGGCAAAAAATATTTGCCCCTTTTCTCTGGGAAACCTTATGCTGCCCTTTGGCTCTACAGAGTACAATCCCTGTAGTTTTTCCCTACCTCCCATGACATTTAATTCAACTTTGGGTCAGTTTTAAAGGCAAATATTCTCTTCTTGTCTTTCCATTTGCTTTCCTTAGGGCTCTGCTGGCAGCCTGCACCAGGTCCTGTCTGTGTCCTAGCTGGCCTCACACCTCTGCCCTCTACAGCCCTGAGTTTGGGAGGCACAGCAGGTCCTGTCCCTGATTGTATGTGTTTGTGGGAAGAATGGGCAGTGTGGGCACATGTATTTGCTTACATAACTCAAGCATTTGCACTCTCCTCTGCTCTGGAGAGACTCTAGCACAGACAGAATTCCAGCACTTCATCAGACTGCAGGTGTCTTGCAGTGATGGTGGGGTTCTCCACACATGGGCTGCGGGTCAGAGAAGGCACAAACCCAGCTTAAACATCCTCATGGGGAAGTTGGGTTTAATTTTCTTCCTCAAACCCATTCCAGGAATTTGCTTTGTGGGATCAGGAAACAAAAACAAAACAAAACCAAAACTAATCCCTGCAGACGCTGGAGAAAGCTTTTGTTTTGCTTCAAACCTGGAACGCTGTGTAGGATCGTTGTGGAGAAATATTTCCCTTGCTGCTTTGCTGTGTGGCACCGACAGTCCAGCAGTTGTTAGTGCAGTGTTAAATCACCTGGCTGAAGCAGCTCCTCCTGCTGTTCCCTGAGCTGTTCCCATGTCCATTGCCAGGCTGGGGCTGGGGAGGAGTTTCTGCCTGACACACTCACCAGGGGGACATTTGTTGTCAAAACGGTGGGGTTTGCTGTGATGACTGGTCAACATTCCCATTGCAGGCCCATTCAGTAACTGTAATGTCAGGAAGAGACTGAGGCATGTATTTAAGAGGCCACCCAGCTTGACACATATATTTTTTTCTAGTTTGTCTTAAATCTAAGTCTTTTGATGGCCAAAGACATTGATGCTCCATGTTATGTTAGTTTAACAAACTTCAGCATTTCCTTCTCCACAGACATCACTTCACACTGCTGTCCTCTGTGAATTCCATCACCCACTGCCTGAAACATCAGGAAGGAGATGTTGTCATTTTCCTGAGGTCCCCAAATGGGAATGGCCGTGTCCCTGGGCACTGGCAGGGCTGTTTCTGGGAAGGGGTGTCTGTGCAGCTCTGTGGCTGTGTTAGCAGCACTGTGTCCAGGCTGGTTCAACACCAGCTTCATTATGTCCACATACTCCTCTTGCAGCTCATCGCTCTCACTCAGCCTCTCTGGGCAGCTCACTTAGTCCTCTGGGCTGAAAAGACCTCTGTGGCTTCATGTATTTGATAAACAAAGCTGGGAGAAAGTGATCCTCTTACCCAAATCTGTGATAAATGCCTCTCCATTCCCTGGGGTCTCATAACCTACAAATATTAAACCCATAAAACTTCTGCTGTTAGAGCTGGGATACAGAGGCTGCATCCACGCAGTGCCAGTGAATGTGGAGAAGTGGAATGACAGAAGCCACAAGTGGTTTTGAGGGATTGGTTACAGGATTTAGGACCCTAGGCAATGATGCAATTTTGAATTGCAAGTGATGGTGGGGAAGTGATTCCCATCTTTGCACCCCTACAGCTCAGCAGGGACCAGGCAGGAAGGTGCTCAAGGCTCTGCAAGCAGCCTGAGGGCTGAGACTTGCTATTAGAGATGGGGTATGAGTCAGCCTGACAGAAGCAGAAGTTATTGCTCAATCAGAAAGACAAAAGAGAGAGAAGTTCTGTCAAAATTGCCTTTGGCCATTTCAGAGTCCCATCCAAGAAGCAAATAGCTTTGGGGCTTTATGGGTTAATGCTCTCAGAGATCAAACCCAAGCTAAAAAGGTAGCTGTCAAGGAATTAAACAGATGCAAAATCGACCTGGGTATGTGCTACATGCACACAAAAATGAACTACTTGGTTTTCTACTCATTCTTGTGAGCAGCTCCAGAGGGACCAGTTCACTTACCTGGACTGCATCACATCTGTGCCAATGATGTGGAAGGGAACAGCAAATGGAAAAAATTGTGGATAAAGAGAAGGCCCAGGGAATGGAAAACAATGAAATGGAAGGCAGTGATAAATATTTCTGTGGGTAAAACCCAAGTCAGACTTGAAGACAAGAGTATCTTCAGGCTCTTTACTTGGGGAATGGGGCAGGCAGCATTTTCCACGGGGCTGTGGGTGCCTGATGGACCTGTAGGTGCCAGCCAGGCTTAAGGAGTTTCAACCACTTGTAACACTGAGCCTGGGGCAAAGCTGTCACAGGGAAATGATGCTTTCCCAACCCCCAATAAGGACAAGGATGAATTGTTACGTCCAGGTTCAGGGAGCACAGGCAGCTCTGCACATCATCTCAGGCTCCTCCCTTCCCTATCTGGCCAGTACAGTTCCCTCCTGGTTTTTGGGTTCCTTTCTCTTTGGTTTGTATAATCTCTTTTAAAGAAACATTGTTATTAAATGTGTGATGCACCATGTATTGAAAATGCCTTGAGGAACCAGTAATGTTTCTTCAGCTAATAACTGTATTTTGAACTTTTAAAGAAAGCAAAGTGAGGCCACTTTCACACACTGGAGGAAGATTATCCCTTCTCCCCTCCCTTCCTTCCTTGCATGTTCACAGCCTGAGACCTCAAGGAAAAATTCTCTCACTGCACTTAAATTAGCAAACAGATGAAAACAGATATTGCAAAGAAGGAGCTTGGCCAGGGCCAGCGTTCCTGAGCCTCTTGCTGGTGGCAGGTGGTCACCACAGCTCACACCGGATGTTTGCAGTGGTTCATTTCTGTGGCAAAGCTCTCCTTGGAACCACAGCTGGGGCACAAGGGCATGGGGATGGCCCTGGTGTAAAAATCTGAATTTCTGAAGCAGGGAGCTGCCATCAGAGTAAATTTTCCCACTGGAGGCTCAGGCCATGGCACGGGCATCCTACCACAGCACTAGGCTTTGTCCCTCTGAAGAATAAAGGGATAAGAATTTTTAATACATTTATAGGTGATGTTTGCTGATCTTTCTGCAGAAATATCACCACATAGTCATTGCAAATCTAGATTCAGCTCCTGGAGATTGAAGGAAGAAGACATGGGAGAAGAAGCCCAAAATGCCCTTTCCCTTCTGCTGAGCCCAACATCCATGGCATCACCTTCACACCCCACGGCTCCACCAGGGCTCGAGGCATCACCCACAGCATCAACTCAGCATGGAGTCCCAGGCTTTCCCCAAGTCTCAATGGCTGTAAAAGGAAACTGTTGTTTGAGTAACCAAAGCTGAGCCTTTGCCAGAACCAGCAAGACTTGGAGCTGTGCTGTGAAAATTACAGATCTTCCACTGTGCCTTTTGGGCACTGGCTGCATCACATCCTACCTGAATCACCCATCCCAGTGCTCATCCCAAGGACAGCATGCAGGGTAGGACGTGCCTGGAGTCTGGACACAGATAGGCAGTTCCAGGAACAGCAATCAGGGTGGATGAGGTGCTGGAGGGGCATCCTGGGGGGATAATAGCAGCAATGATGCTGAAGGGAGACAAAAGCTCTGCATGCAATATAATGAAAGAATAAAACACCGCCAGAACAATTATACTGTAATTGTGGGTTATTTCATATTCTGTGACATCTAAATATCAATGCCATAACACTGTAACAACAAGTACTTGGTACAGGAGCTCGCTGCACCTCTGAGGAGCCCTGTCCTTGGAGAGTGCTCCAGCCTCCAGCTCTGCTCCCACTCCCCTTCCATGCAGGGAGAGCCATTACATGCAATAGGAAACATGAGACCACCCTCACTTGGCATTCAGGTCTGGGGCTCACAGTGTGACTGGGTGCCCTTCACCCTTCCCAAGAAATGCCTGTGCAATAACAGTACCTCCACAGGGGTGACAAAATGCCCCAAATCCTTAGCACCAGTCCAAATACCCAGGAACCACTGAAACTGGTGTCTGTAAAGTTCCTCATCACTGAACTCCATCACTGCACCCTGCATAACTGTCTAGGGCATGAAAGGACAGATAAAACCCCGACTAAAGCTCACCTCTCTGGCCCTGCTGCCAGGGATGTTCTCCCAAAGATGTGGCTCTGATCCACACGCCTTCACTCCTTAGAGCTGCTACAGTTAGTCTGAAGGAGCAGTGGGTGAGATTGCAGCAGCTCTTGCTGCTCAGCAGCCTCCTCCACCCAATTAATGGTTTCAAATATTTTTTCAGTCTTTCCTGTGTGCACTGTTCATGGCAGCGTCCAGCCAGAGGACAAAGCTCTCCCTGCTCTGAGATGAATTTGTCCTAATGCCAGAGAAAGCTCCTTCCTCTCCTTGGCCCTCTCAAGAGCACCACACTCACCTCCCTTTTGTTTTTATTTCTATATTTATTTTATATTTTTATTCTCTGATTCCCGCAAAGCCCAGGACCACACATGTAACCTCAGCTGCTCCCGAGAGCACAGTTCATGTGGTTTTAGGCACCTATTTTCAGGAAAGGTTTAGATGGGACCAAAATTCCCCCTGCCCCACACAGGCACCTCAGTGGGGTCGTGAATGTAGCTTGCTGATGCCCTGGTAGTGCAGAGCATGAAGCACCAGGCACATGGAGCAATTTCTTCTCTCCCCTGGTAAAAGTAGAAGATGATTCATCCCATCCCAACTGAGCCCTTGGCTTGACCTGCTCCTTCCCGTAATTCAGAGTTCCCACTTTATCCTCTGAACAACACTGATATACTTCCTATTATTGCAAGAGGAAGCTTTCAGCTTTTAACTTGGCCATTTCTGTTTCCCAAGCTACTTCAGAAGAAAACCTGCCATCCAGGCCATGGATCATTCCTGACTAGTGATACTGCTAGGCTTTTTATTTCACATCTGTTGGGAAATAAATTCACTGAATTAACTTTCCTTCTCAGATATGAAAGCATCTCTCCAACTATTTCCAGATAGGATGAGGAATTCCAAAAGGTAGGACTGGAACAGCATATAAATAAGTGGAAATATTTTTTCACCTTTTTTTTCACGTTATATTTGTGTGCTTAAAACATCTCTTATGGCAGTTTCATTTCCTCAATTGCTCATCAGCAAAGAAAATAAAGAACAGCTTCTGCCTCAGTTCTTGGGAAGGGCTGCGAAGGAGTGGAGGTGCCCCACTCCACTTCCTCAGCATCTCCACAATGTGCCACCCTCTTGCCCTGTGAGCCCCTGGAGCTGCTTGCTGAAGTCACACATCTCAGGGCCTCTCTGAGAGCCTGAAGAGTGAGAAGTCAGTGATCTGCAGAGAGTTCTGGAAATCAGGGGACTGAGAAAGGTGCCTGGAGGATTGGCTTCTGTATCCACATCCCAGCTTTTAGAAGCCTTCTGGGATAACCAGTGTTGCTTCTACCTCGTTTCCACTGTTTTTGTTGCAGGCTGAGGGCATGTTACAACTAATTTGGAAATTTCCTGTTGTGAAATGTGAGGCATTAATTTCAGCAAGTACCCTGACACAATCTGCATTCGAAAGAGCCGGGATTAGGGAAACCCTTGCTATGAATTGCACGTACAGCACTATGAAATAGCCTTTATTTTGCTTTTATTTATGTTCATTAATACTTCCTCCTCTAAAGTTTGGTGCATGGAAGGGTTGCTTCTCCGTTGCAATTACAGTGCAAATACTATAGATAGGATAAATGCAATACAAAAGGAGTTTGCTTAAAAATCAGGAAATACTTGTGGAGAGAGGTTTTTGTTTGCTTGGCTGTCTGCTCTGGTAAATGCAGATTTGTGGCTGATTTTGAGATCTTTCCTAGAGGCTGTCTGAGCAGAATAATTTGCACTTGCTCCTCAGGATATTAAGGCCATTCATTCTTGCCTGCCAGCCAGCTATAAGCAGGAACTTAGCATGTATTTTACCTATGAAAAATCCACTAAAATACAACACAGAACTCCAAGAGAATCAAGGGCTTCAGGGTAGAAGCTGTCCAATGTGCATGTGTCCTTCTGACCATTGGGCTTATTGCACTCCTGGAGAAAAGAACAATCCATGGACCTTTCTCCCTTGTGATTTTCTGTAGGTAATTCAGAAGCCTCAAACCTCAACAAGTGCAAGGAAGCTCCCCAGTCCCCCCGAGCACCCCAGCCCTGCCTCTGCATCACTGCACATGAACGTGTGACTCTGAACTTCCAACTTTGGAAATATCCCAACTGAAAAGCCAGATGTAGTGGAACCCTTCTCTGCAGAAAGCAGTCAGAGACAGTAAATAAGTTGGAGCAGCATTGACCAGCAGGGATTTTCCCAGGAAGGAGGAGGTCACTCAGGACCCACCTCGTGGGATCCAGAGCCAGCACTGGGGGCTGGTGGGTGACAGTGACACAGGGCAAAGCTTTGGTCCCTGTGTCCTTTTGCCTGTGGGACAGGAGGGATGTGCTGAGTGAAAGTGAAGGCAACAAGAGCCACAATGAGCAGGAGTGAGAGTGGGAGTATGGAGGGGCTCTGAGGAGTGAAAATCCCTTAGTAAATAACAAGGCTTGTACACTAGTCATACTTATTAAAAAAAATATGAATAAATTAATGTTGCCTGCTGGTTCATCTGTTCAGCATTTCTCTGTTGCACCATTAAGCAAACTCTGATGAGGCAGCTCACCTCTCCAGTGTACAATAGGACTCTATAATGGTAATGTTTGCTATTTTGTCACACCTTTATCTGGCTGAGGAACAACACCTCTCAGGAGAGCAAAGCAATTTCCAGCATCTCCGCCTCCTGCCAGCTGCCCTGCCTGGGGAAAGCATGACAGCCTGATTTGGCACCAGGGACTGAAGTGCTGCACAAGCTCATCATTAATGCTCATCTCCTGACAAAAAGATAAGTCTTCCCAAGGAAAAACTATTTAAAAATACATTCTTGTTGGAAGGAGATATTGTGCTGGGATGGTTTGCTGGCTGAAGGGGCTGCTCTCTTCTCCCAGCTATTTAAACTCCTGACTCCAGATGATTTTGGCTACTCAGTGGAAATATTTTTGCTTTCCCCCAGACAGAAGCGAGCAGGGCATTTCCTACAGAAATCCCATGACAAAGTTGCCCCAGTTGCAGTAGAAGCAAAAGAGTGTTTGGATTAATCATCAGAACAGCAGGGAATTAAGAAACCTGGGGACATGAATGTGCTAGAGTTTTCTTAGATGCTTAAAAAAGTATAATCCAGACCTACTTGCTTCAAGTACCTCAGAAGCTGAGAAAATTCGGTGCATCTGGCAGCAGCTGCCACTCCAGTTCTGTCATTTAATCTCATTGAGGTGCATTATGTCAAATAATTACCTTAATGAAGACATTAATGGAAGAAGAGAAGAAAATAAAAGAAGAAATGAACTTGTGAAGTTGCTTTGGTTTTAACCTGGCATGGATTTATTTCCCCCTCCTCTGGCTCCTGCCCTTACAGAGGTGTCTGATCTGCCTCTCTGCCAAAAGTAACACACTTCAGATGCTGCCCTAGTGGTGAATTTATGCATTTTGGATGCAATGACATCGTTTCTGAGTTTGAAACAACCCAACATTTAAAATCATCAAGTCAAACCATCACCCCAGCACTGGCAAGGCCACCACTAAACCATGTTTCCAGGTGCCACATCTACATGTCCTTTAAATCCCTTCAGGGATGGTGACTCCACCACTGCCCTGGGCAGCCTATTCTGGTGCTTAATAAATCTTGAAGAAATTTTTCCTAGTATTCAGTTGAGACTTCCCCTGGAACAACTTGAGGCTGTTTCTTCTCATCCTATCACTTGTTACTTGGGAAAGGAGATAAACACCCAAATTGATCTTTATTGGCTGTTCTCATCCTCTTCTGTGGTCCTTCAGCTATTATATTTATACTTTATTTTGGACAACCATTTTGAAGAGATGTTGTAGAGTCTTCACGTGCTGATTTCCACCTCCACTCATGCCCAGGATGTGCCTTCTATGGTCATATTGGTCTTGAATTTACTTCCTAGGTGAATAAACTATCTTCTAAATTTTTCCAGTCTACCCAGGTTCCTATGCCTGAAACTGGAAAGAAAAACTTACTGAAAATTAAATAAATCAAGTGAAATGAGTTTCCTCTCTTGCTGCCTGGAAGTATAACTTGAGAAAGAAAGGAAACATGTATTTCTTCCAACATGGATGTGGTGGAGGAGGTAAATGAGCTCCAACTCCCATGTATGTCCCAGTTAGCCTTGCTTAATGCTGCAGATATGCTTCAAGTAATATGAGCCAGCTCCCACCACTCCTGGAACAGCTGACTCCAGAGCTTTTAGATATATAAAGGAAATGTGCCCATTTTTCTTAAATTAATGCAAAATATGACATTACAACACTTTTTGTTTGGTTGGTTTGTTTGGTTTTTTGGCAAATGGTTTTTTCCCCAGACTCCAAACACTTGTCTAACTCTGGAAAATTAAATGTATGATCCTGTTGCAGAACCCTGTGATGAGCCACTGCCACGGGTCTCAGGCATCCCCCTCGATTTCCAAAAGCACCCTTAGTTCTTCACACAGTTTTGCTCCTTCTTTTGCCTCTTGGCCAGCTTCCTGTAGAGGTAAAGCACTCGCTTCTCCTCCCAGCTTTGGAAGAAGGAAGCTGCGATTTTTCGGCACAGGCGCCGTGCGTAGGTTTCCAGGAACACGGTGGAGTAGAGGATGCAGAACAGCAACCCCACAACGAGCAGCACAGAGGGGTTGGGAGGCACTGGGGGGCTGATCCTGCAGTGGGCAGAACTGAAGATCAGATGGTGGTGGTAGGTCTTCTTGAAATCCTGGAGTGGTACTTCCTCAGGAGGAAGCCCGAAACCTTCAAAAAGAAAGGGCAGGATCCCTATTTGAGCCTGAAATAAAGATTGTTAAAAGGTAAATGGAGTATGAACACACCAAAATCAACAGGTGACTACAGAAATATCAGCCCAGGGATGTGAAATCGTCTTACAGCACTAAGAAAAGGACATTGAAATGGGAGTAACAGTGTGATGTGCAGGGGGTGAATACTTGGCACAGTGAGACCCAGTGCTGTCACCTTTATCTGCTGTTACAAAGATTATAACAGGTATTCACTGTGTGAGATTTATGGTGAAAGGCATCACCCAGACAGCAGTATTAGCACCTGCATGTCTGAATATTAGAGGCTTTTTCTAAGCCCTGATTATCTTCCTGTAAATCTATCATAAACAGGTGTCTGCACTAAGGCTGGGGAGTGGAACAAGCTGTGTGACAGAGAAGGGAAGCTTAATCACCAAACCAGAACTAGTCCAGATAAAGGATATTGAAATACAAACTGGAGTGGTTTGTAAAAAGGATTACACAGGGTGACAGCAAAGCCAACAAGCAGGGCTTTCTACTTAAAATATAGCCAGTGCAATAAGAGGAGGAGACATCATCAGTATTCATCAGCTTCCTCCTTCCTTCTGGGCTCTGCAGTTGAGGGGGGGGCAGTGCCACAGGGGCTCCCATTCCTCCACCTTGCCCAGGGAAGGGACCTGGAGGCACAGAGATGTCTGACTGCCTGCTGCTGGCAGTCTCTGCAGCACGAGGAACTATTTGCCTTGCTCCTTGCTCCCAGGGGGCTGCAATCTGGAGTGGGTGTCTGCTATTTGATGCACCGAGAGGAGCAACTGAGGTTCTGGCTCTGCCTTCTTCCTCCCCCACTCCACCCAAGCCTGTTGCTTTTCCATCTGGTTGGTGGGGAGGGGAGTCGGGATTGTGTAAATAAGGGCACAAAGACTACAATCCCCACCACCACCTCCTCTGAGGTGACATGGCAGGGCAGGACAGAGACCCCCAGCACTTGCCTTGTATTTGATGTGGAGAGCGACGGGCACCACGGAGAACTGAGCTGCCTTTCTCACCGCAGTGTCTGCCACGCTGAAGGCAAAGTGGTCCATGGCCACCACCACCAGCATCAGCATCAGGGCCACGGTGAGCAGCATGGCCTGCACGAGGCACAGCATCACTTCTTCCCGGGACAGCTTCAAGCCTGTTGGCCGGAGGAGGTTTTTGGATGGGCCCACCAGCAGATGAGCTGCTTTTCTATCCACAGCTAAACGCTCCAGCTTCTTGGTGATGTAAAAATTGTCAAAACGGAGGTTGGTGAGATAATTTTTCAAATACCAGGTGGACTCAAAGCAGAGATAGAGCATGGAGAAGCCAGCAATCAGCCTGTTCCCTACTCGTACAGAGTCTTTGACCAGTGCCTCAACAGATAAAAAGTCCCTACTAATTTTCTCACCAGCAAGGTCCATTTGTTGGTATATCAAGGAGGTGTTCTGAAGCAATGAAAACTGAAAACGTCCATTCATGGGCCTATAGATGGTTGACGAATGGACAGTTTCTTGGATTGCATCCCCAAACTCCCGGGAAGCTGTCTCCAGCAGAGCAGTTGAGTTCAGAAGACTGTCAGAGGAGTTCTTGCAGATGCACTTAATAACCTGCAGGATGGTTTTAATGTTGCTGATGATGTTGGGTGTTATGTTCACGACTGCGATCATGATGCAGGTAGACAAGAGAAGCTTCCGGCCTTGTTTGGTCCCTAACGTAGGCATGGTCATACTGAAGACACAACGGGCAGGATGCACCAAGAAAAGGGTCAGGAGAAGGAGCAGACTGAAGGAGATGGACAGTGCAATGGAGAGGTGCCAGGAGTACTCCAGGGAAGCAAACATCCAGTTGTAAAAGAGCCCTCCTATCACTGCTGTAATGCAGGAACATTGCAGAAACAAGGTCCACAGCTCTCTGCCATCTGCTGGGACAGGCTTGGAGTAAACCCACCATAGATCTGCCATGGACCTGTGCACCTTTGGGAACAGAAAGTCTTCACAGTAGGCACAGGCTCTCATCCTGTAAAAAGAACAAGTACCTGGGCATTAGCAGAGGAAGCACATAAACACACTGAATAAGGGGTTTTCTCGAAATCATCATTCATGGATCCTTATAATGTCCTTCTCTGAGTGCTTCTGATCTCACCCTTCTCTACTTCCCTGATAAGCTGAGTAGCTGGGACTGAGATCTCCTCTGGAAGCAGCAGAACAGGAAAGTTCAAGGCATTTCTTGAAAGATCAAATACCAAGTACAATGCAACTGCTCCTCCTTCAATGCAAGCACAGGGAAGCATTGTGTTATTCTATAAAAACCATAACAGAGCCATTCAGAGGGGTCAACTTGTTAGCAGTGGCTGAGTGTGTCTTTAGTGGTTATTTAAAGGATGTTGGATGGAGAAAGAGGAGGCACTAGGTTGCTGTAGAAATTGTTAAACCAGCTCTATATTTACAAGATGTTACATGGATAAGAGGCAGTGAGTGGGGTTTCTGCTCTCCCTGCCTCTTAAGAATAAACCAAACAAAAATCTTCAGGTTTAAGTGTGACAGACAGAACTGATCAGATAAAACAATTTTACACTGACGCTGCAGGGACAGAAAAAAATCTCCAAGGACACGAATTTGGCCACTACTGACAGAATGAAATGTCCCATAAAGCTATTTAAATGTCTAATGGAAACAAACATTTGGAAAAGAATATAATTTCTCAGGCCTTACATCTGGACTGACTCTCTAGAGACCAGAAAACCTGGTGGGGGGAAGAGCCTGTCCCCAGCCAGACAATTTTCATCTCCTACTGCTTGACAGCAGCCTCAGCTATCATTTGAGGGAGAGTTTTGACTAGCAAGGGAGATTTTCAGTGCAAAAAGACTGCACAACATCTATCAAGACACAGGGCAAGAGAGGGATGAAAGAAGACACTACATACCCAGCAGCAGTGAGGTACCCCAGACGTGCTTGAAACCTTTCCATGCTCCTGTGCCTTACTGCTCTGGATGTGGCAGAACAGGAAACCAAGGCAGCATCAGAGAGTCAGGACTCAACAAATAAGATGATTTAAGGCAATTCAGATCAGCAACACTGGCAATTCCTGAAGTTAGTAGGCAAAGCTGGTGTGTGAAGCCTGGGCAGTAACACCACTGTGGAACAGAGTCAGGATGCACAGCACTGCTCAGGCTTTACACCTCTTCTGGTCTTACTGTTATTTCACAGAAGGCATATTTACACGACACCCAGCTGAAAAAAAAATGAGTCAATAACATATGGGCTGACGAAGATGGAACAAGCATCACAAGGAACACGGGGTGTCACCCTCCCTTGTTGGGCAATCAGATGACTACTCCTCACTCTGCCCACCAGTGAGCAGCAGGGTTGGAATTTCTCAGCAAAAGGGAGCTTTTCCTCTTTCATCCATCAGTCGTATTACTGAGGGCATGGCAGGATCCAGCAAACCTCTGTTCTGATAGGCTGCTTCTCCCTGCTGAAACTGTGAAGGGTTCACAGACTACTTCAAGGCTCATCTCACAGTCCTAGCAGAGGAAGATGAAATTTCAGACTTGAACCTTTCCCAATTCCTTATAGCCAGAAAATCCACTGCAGAGAAAATCCAGCCAGAATCAGGATACCCAAACTGTTGAGAAGCTCCCAGATGTACAGGCCAGGAGGTGGAAGACAAGAACCACCCATGGTGTTTGCTCCTCAGTTATGAGCTCATGGATTTACAGGAGCCTTCCCTGGCTCTCACCAAACCCGTCCCTTTGCCAGACACTCTCATGCTAAGCCACCACTTGTGGGCAAAGTTGACACAGCTCACCCAGCTGAGCTCATTCCTTACAGGGACCTGCTGTCCTGTGCTGAGCCAAGCCCTCCCACCAGCTGGGAACTGCTGGGCCCCCGGGATGTTCTCATGCTCCCCTGGGTGGGAAAGGGCAAAGGGCTGGAGGTCAGCCCTGTGAGGCCACCCCTGGGGACAAAGCACGTGGGGCTCTGCCCTCCAGAGAGAGGTGGGAGAGCAGCACCTTCCCCGGGGGACTTGGCCAGACCCCACGGCAGCAGCAGTTGTTGGAGGACAAGCAATAAGGATCACTAAGGGCAGAGCAAACCTCCGCCTCCCTCCTCTGCCCTTCCTGTAGGCACCAGGCAAGGTCCCTCCTGCCTTTGCTGCTCCACTCAACAGCTCTGCTTTGTAGTTGGAGGTTTTGTCTTTCCCGTGTGGCTGGTGGAGCAGAGCTTTGCTCCTGGTGGCACAGAGGCTGGATGAGAAACTCTGACTGGCTCCAGCCGGGAAGAGGCACCAGCCAGGCGGGCGGGAAAGAAAGTGCTGTTTGTTTGGAGCATCCATAGCAATTGCTTGCACAGGCCATGAATTAGGTCTTGAATTCAATGTGCAGACTATAAGGGACTAACCCAAAAGGCCCATAGCTGGATCCTGCAAGGCTCATCAGCTTCTCCTAAGACTAAACTTCTTTCTCACTCTACTTCAGAGCAAACTGATATTCGCATCAGCCCCTGGGCCCCCATCCAGGCTACACAGGCAGCTTTCTGGGACAGAAAACAAAATTAGCAATAGGCTTTAAAGAACAAAAAACTCTCGAGTCCACAACATTGTGGTGGGTGTTTTCCTGACTCTGCTACATCATCTGGCAAAGGCACCTGAAATTTGTGGGGAACCTGAGCAGTAACTCTGGCAGCATCAACAAATGTTTGTTTGCAAAGTCAAACTTAGATTTCTTTTTCCTCTGTCTCACCTCAAAATTGATCCCTTCAGGCTGCACTACAGGAGAGGTTAGATGTAGGATATATTCTATTTTATACCCAGAACTGATCCTCTACAGGAGTGTGTACGTTCATAGGGATAGCCGGGAAACAGCGGGCAAAGGCTGGAAGCGGGACACGGGCAGGGCAGGACCGCGCATCGCAACGAGACAACTCTGACATCTTGTGGTCACTCACTGCTCAAGGACTTCGAGGTCTGGCTCGTTCCGAATCAGAAAGTGAAGAAGTCTATCTGTGGGTGGGAGAGTTTTAAGGAAAACTGAGGAAGATTAGGAGAAACACTGTGTTCCCCGGGGGTGCTCTGAGGTGCCTTTTCCTGCCCTGTGCCGCTCCCAGGTGGTTTTTGCTTTCCTGACAAGCCTCAGTCTCTGTAGAGCCCAAGCTCTAAAATTTTCTAACATCACCGATTTTGACTTTTTTGCACTATGGGAGGAGACAGAGCCCCACATGCCTGCAAGCAGCTTGCTGGAACTATGAGGAAACAGAGGATTTCATTGGCATCATAGCCAGGAAGCAAAGCCTGGCTCTACCTGGACCAGGGGTGGGGACTGAGCTTGTAGCCACCAGGACAGAGGTTTTGCATCCAGTTTTGCTTTGCAGATTCAAGATGGGTCTGTGCCAAGACACTTGCAAGTTCAGCCTGCTGTGACAATGATAGGAGAGGGTGTATTGTAAAGGAGCAGCTGTATCACGAGTGTGGGGTACATGAACTATACAGCTTAAGAAAAAAAAAAGGCTGGGTAAAGAAGATAAATGGAGGGCTAAATTAGAATGATTTAAGGCTGAAGATATTTCTCCATGGCAATATCATCAGCACATGTTGATCCCATTATTTTGCCCGTTCAAGAAATGGAGGTTTGGGAAAGATTAGCCTATTAGTGGCGGTTCTTTGTTTGCTAAAATCACACCCAAATGAACAACTTATGGTAATACAGAGCCAGATCACATCTTCTTAGGTTTCTACAATAGAAATATACAAAAATCCCAGCAGTATCCTTTCAGTGACTGATGAGGGATAAATGTGGTAAGGGAACTAAGGGTGTCGAATCTGCAACAGTTGAATTCCCCCTGTCATGCCGGACTGTCATGTTTTGTGAATCTTTCCTTTTTTCTCCCGAACTTCCAGCATCACTGCTGGGTGCAAATCTGTTGAGCACAGCCCCAGAATCATTCCCTGCTGTAAGGACCTACAGAGCAGCTCTTCTGTGTGAACAGTTTGTAAAGTGACTTGAATGCTCCTGGGATAAAAGACACTACAAAATGCTTTCCTACTGTAAATAAACCAAAATTATTTTCCTCCCAAGTATCTCAGGAGAACATGCGGATGTTGGCTCGGGATTGGATAGGGAACATCAAAGGAGTAAAGCAGAGATATTCTGGATATTGAATTTCAATGTGTGAATGGCATTTCCTGTTAATTAAAATTCACAAGAAGGCTGCTAATGTGAATGGCTTTTGTGATGGTTGTTGGATTTTTGCATTCCTAGAGAAATGGTGCATAGGCAAAGTTCTTTTAAAATAACACAGTCAAAGTTATAGAAGGTTAGTACAGAACTTGAAATACCCTTTCCTGGGAATTGTCATATCTGTGCTTGTATCACAGACCCTTCAAGACTAATGGGGTTGACTGCTGCTTTTGGCAAATCTTAGTACTAGTGGCAGCAAATGGAATCAGAAATTATTCGTGCAGGCCTGTTCACCTTTGAACCCCAGAAACACTAAATCTTAAAATCTCTGTTTAAAAGAAATAAATTCAAACTCAAGCATGCCAGAGTACTCTGTCCTGCTCTTACAGATGCCTGGATATGAAAGAGCAGAATTAGGTAATGCTGTTGTTCACACGCTTTAAACCAGATCCTCTGGGGAGCCCTGGGAAACAGAGAGGCTGCTCACAGAGCTGGTAGACAGGTCTTTGACTAAACAGGTTCATGATCCAGGTGCTTCTTACACCTTTCCCAGGTCTGCCAAGGCCCCATTGTGGACCTTGGGTATGTCACTTGTCCCCTCTCTGCCTTAGTTTCTCATGTTGGCACAGAGATGATAAACATTCCCTGGTTGCATTTGTGAAATACCTTCTGATCTCTGCAAAGGCAGTGCCACAGACATGCCAGGAGTAATTTTTGGAGACCTCTACACAAACTCTATGATCTCAGTTGTGCTTTCAAGCCCAAGTAAAACTGCCCTCCCAGATTTGACAAGGATGCACCAAGTCAGAGCTGACACCATAAATAAACCTGTCACCCCAAAATTTGCAGTGGAGATGGACTTTGAGCCTCGGAATTAGATGATCCCAAAGCCCTTGTTGTCTGTCCTCCAGGCTGCAGGGCCAGGGCCAGCTCTGTCCCAGTGACTGGTATGGATTCCCTGCAGCAGCAGCAGCTCCAGGGCAGCAGGACAGTGGGGCTCCTTCCTGCAGCACTGGCCATGCAGGGCACAGCCTGTCCCTGGCCCAGGACAGCGATCCCGTGTTGTTCACAGATATCTGGCTGAGAAAGCAAACTGCAGGGAGCAATTTTCCCTTCCCCATTCAGCCCATCTTCACTACAACACGATGAGGAGCATCCTGCAGAAGGACAGTGCCCAAACCCAGCACAACCAGGCGGGACAGTGATTCAGGGTATGCCCAGCAAAAGCTTTTTGGTGGAGCAGCCTGAGATGCTGGGCAAGGGGCTTTCCCATTATGCCACTGCTTAACGGGACTCAGTCTTGCTCAGACAAGGAGGGAGATCTCACTCCTCTCCTGCTCCACCCTCCTGCCCAGGTCAGGGGTAAAGCTAAGGCAGGAGGAGACTCAGGCTTCGCTTTTCTCCCCTCAGTCTACAGAGCAAACAGGACGATGTGATGTGCTAACAAATGTGCTTTATTTTAAGTTTTCCACAATCATTAAAGATTCTGTTGAACAGTTAGGATTTTTTATTTTTACGTTTATTTTTTAAAATTTGATTGATCAAAATTCCATATTGAATTGGTTTTGGCCATTTTGGTTCAACGCCCTCAAGTCCCCACCTGCCACATGACCCCAGGGTAACCCCCATAGGGTAACCCCCTGCAGCAGCAGCTGTGGCTGGTGAGCATCACCCTGCCAGGACTCCCATCTGGCCCTGGGGATTATCAGCAGCACAGGAGCAGGGGGTATGCACTGGATCCCTATGCTGGACCAGTTCAACTTGTCAGTTCCACCAGTTTTACACCACCAGAGAAACCTGTCCCAGCACAGGGATCCAGTCACTCACCTACTCTAAACCAAGAGACAGATGATTTATCATTCAATCATCTATTTCAATGACTGATCATTTAAATTTAATATTTTAGATTCTTACAGAAAATAAAAAGAATCAGATAAAAGGTGATTAAAATCACAGTCAATTTGCAATGCTTTCATTGAAAGTACCCAAGCAATCTGATTTAAAAAGATGTTAAGAATCAAAGCCTATTTTTCAGAAATGTCAATAATATACCAATGCAACTTGTCCACTGACCTGTGACTCAGCGGGCCATTTGTGAGTGAGTCAATCTCACAAACCTAAGACAGGCCACATTTACCAATGGTGAAACACCACCAATGTCCAAAGTTATGTCAGAAATTAATTTGGTCCCAAACCCCCATCTGTGCAATCAGTGCAAAGAACCAGGCAGCAATCGCTGTTCCAGGTTTTCAAAACATTTTTGGAAACAAACTGTTTCCTGTTTCCCAAGCATGGAGCAATGCACCGAGTCCTACCAACACATCTCCTGAATCATCCCTTCACACACAAACCCAAAGAAAGAGTCTTCATCTCCACAAGAGAATTACTCAGGAGATGGCAATGAGACCCCATCCTTTACATCCTGCCAGAAGCACCCAGCCATGCTGCCTTCCCCCTGGCCAGATTCTGATACACTCACTCACATTGGGTTGCACCTAAATAATCCAGTTGCCTCCACCCTGTTCCCAGGACTGCTCTCTGAAACGAGGTAGGGTATCAGAAGCCAGAGCAGCAAAGCTCTCCAGCTCTCATGGGGGGACAGGCATCTACCCAAAGATGCTCAATGCTTACAGGTTGTCCACTTAACAACCACCAATGATAGAAGGACTCTGGGAGAGTTGGATTTGTACCTGCAGAAGGTGGGGAAAGATCTTCAGAGAAAATAACAAATGGATGTTGCAACACTGAGCAGTATTTCTAAAAACAAAATTAAACCAGAAGGTTCCATACAGTGTGAGCAGCCACGTGGCTTTTCCTCCTGTGCATACTCTGATGATTCCAGTGCCCCAGTCCTAAGTGAGTGAGTCCTTCCCCGGGGGTGGCTTTGTTCATATTTTATTTAGTGCACTTAAAGTGACATTTTGTACAGCTGTCATAAGTGAGGTGGCATTTTCTGCATGGATGTTGGCCCAAGCAGGGAAGGTCCCCAGCTGGAAGATGCTCTTGGCCCATGTGTTCATAGCCAAGCTAAGAAGCAGAACTCCCATAAGATTCATGAGCAACCCAGTTCTTGCCTACAAAAGAAATACAAAGACAACTATTGAGTTTAGACTGGACATCTACAGCATGGGAAGCATGAAGCTATTTGAATGTAAACATTATAAAAATGGAAGGCTTAATTGCCGTTAATATTAGCAACATCTTAAGCAGGCTTTAAGCCACAAAGGCCATTCTGCAGATGCTTACCAAGCTTTGATCCATCAAAAACATTAACATCTGTTTAGCCTCAGGAATGTGAGCAGGAACTGAGACTAAGTCTAATTTTACTCATAAGCTTTATTTCATTGAGCTGGGGAACTTCTTCTGCGTCCAAAAGCCTATGAAAGTTGAGCGGCTGAGACTAGAGGAACAGGAGCAGGGTCTGGGTGACACTGAGCACATTCAAGACCACTTCTGTCACCAATTGGAGCCAGGGGCCAAACCTCATACAAGCACCTTTCATATTTCTGTGCCTTCAAACACTTACGAGAACACTACCATCTGTCTGACTATTCTGTCTACTCACTTTACTACATATTGAACTATTAATAATACAGAAAACCCCTTTTTTAAACACTCAGGCTGACTGTTTTCACTATTTTCTGTATTTGAAAGAACTTACCATATCCTTGACCATCAAATGTCCAGAAGAAAATGCAATTGAGTTGGGAGGTGTTGAGACTGGCAGCATGAATGCATAGGAACATCCTATGGTTCCTGGTATCATTAAATAGAGGGGATTTACTTTCAGACGAATGGCCTGGAAAACCAGAAAGGAACAGAAATTGCACCTTGGGGATTTGGAGTCACAGACAGATGAATCAAAGAATGCAAGCAGCCAGTGCACCATGGGGAGCCCTGTCCCACACTCTATAATAAATAATCATGTATCTTCCCAACAAAGTCTGAAGGATTACTATCCTTCAGAGTCCACATTATGCTACAGGTACTTTGTTGCCCCCCAAGAATTTTGAAGTCCTTGAAGCCCTAGAGCAGGAGAACTACACAGTGCTTATCCAAGCACAGATCCAACACAAACCTGCCCACCCAAGGGGCAAGACAAGGTAGGGGGCAGAGGAGTAGCTGGTCTTGCCATGGGAGGACCTTACCAGCTCTGCCAAGACAGGCAGAAAGATGATAATAGTGGCAGTGTTGCTGGCAAACTCTGTGAACAAGGCGATGACAACTGTGATGAGGATGACAGCCACAGGTGGTGGTACCCCCTCCAAGGGATGCAGACGGCCTCCTATCCACACTGACAAGCCAGACTCCTGCAGAATGGGAGAGCAAAGAGGAGAGTGGTCCTCCTGCATCCCTGCAGGGGAACTCATCCTCTCCTAGAACTGCAAGTTACATACAAGACTCCCACAAGCATCTCTGTGCAGTGCCCTTGGGGTGTCAACAGCAAGTAGTTTGCAAGGAGTTGTAATCTCCTTAGTTATCTGCTGTGTATTGCTGTCACTTGAAGCTGAGAAACATGTCCTTGGAGTGTGGGGACTCCATGGATACAAGTTTCCCAGAGCCAAATTAGAACCCCATGTGACACCTTGATAAAACACAACCCTACTGGGCAGGATGACTGCCACATAACATGTGTGGTGGGTCTCACCTCACAGCCCTTGGCCATGGCAAAGCCTCCTCCAAGAAGCAGGATGATGTTCCAGGGCACAGTCTCTTGGGCCTTTCTCCAAGTCAGCAAGGGCTGTGTCTCTGTGTTTGGTGCTACACAAAGAGAAAAGCCCCATGTCACACCCACCCGAAGAGGAGCATCAGTCATCACCTGCCAGAATGACATCATGAACCCGACAGCAGCACTGAAGGTCCCTAACCATGAGCTACTGATAAAATATACATATGGAGTCTCTTAAGTTAAACAATTAAAAGATCATTTAACATAGTATCAGATCTTAAAATAAAAGGAAAATAGATTCTAGCATTAAAGTTTCCTTTGAGGCTTTCTTGAGGAAACATTTACTGTCAGGTAAAATTTTCTCTCTATAACATAAACATTGTCTTCAACAGATCGGAGTCCAAAGAGGAGGACATTGTCTGCCATTTGAATTACAAAGAAATTACTAATTTTCCATTTGTTGTTCAACAGCCAGTGAGTTTTATAGCAGAGAGCTCATCTCCCCTAAAGGCCACCTCTTAATACGTGATGAAGCAAACTCTGTCCTATGGAAGGGTGCACTAATGGGACTGCTAAACAAGAGCACATATTTTATCCACAGGAGGCCTGATTAAACATCTTCCTGTGTATGGACAACACAACAAATGTGCATGACTCGGAGCAGCTGGTATTTTGTTCCCACAGACCCCAGGCAATATTCTATCATGCACAAAGGGCTTTCATCAGCTGCTTCTCTACATTAAGACCATTTCTTTTTCCAAGAGGTTCATGAATTAAAATTTGAATCTTATTGCTACTCAAGAGGACAGACCCAAGATCTCAAAAGGCTCCTGGTACCAAAACCTGCTGGAAAGTTTGGGCATTATAAGTTTAAATTCTACATCATTCTAGGGACTGAGAAAGGGCACTTATTTCTGAGAATGGACAACTAGCTCAGTTCTGTCCACTCAGAGGTTCATTCTCCCCTCAAAGGACAGGAGCTTTTGGGGAGTCAGCCACCAAGCCTCTGTTCCACAATCAGGTCTGCTACAGTCAATCAATAACAGTTTCAGTTCCCTTCACCCTACCATGGCATCATCCCTGCAGCTACATGAGCAACTGAGTCATTCCTGCCATCAGCAGCAGCAGGGCTGTGACTGCTAAACTTCTCCTGGTACTTCAGGAAAAAAGCCTCTGTAGGATCAAATGGCACCTTCAAGCCACACTGCCCCAGACAGCCAGTGCAGCTGCTCCAGACTGGTGCAGGTCCAAGGGGGGATAATCTTGGCTCTTGCTCCATGACTGCCCTGCCAGGACACAGGCAAGCACAGAGCCCCTACCTGTCTTACTCACCTTTCAAGTCAAACCACCATCTGAAGGAAGGTTTTTGTGAAGGGAAGAAGAACAGTATGATCACAATGGTGATTCCTGTAACTGCATCTGAGATAAACCTGTCCAAAAGCAGCAGAAACACATGTAAGAAGCACAAGGCTGCAGAATTACAAAGTTTATGAGAACAGGGATTTAGCAAAGAAGATTACAAGTTTCCACCAGGTTTGAACAGTGCTTGTTGTTCACAGTTCTTTCCTTTTTTAATTCCATGTTGAGCTACATTTCTATGTTGGGCTGTGAAATGCCCCCAAAAGCTGCACTACAAAAGTGAAAACCAAGATCTAATTCCCACCACACTGATGCTCTGGCTGTTCTGATTGTGGAGTCATGAGGACAAGTTTCCTCAGTTCACTGCAGGGAGGAAGAGAGGCAGAGCCCAAACCATCTTATTTACACGAGCTCTTTGCAAAATGCTCAAACTCTCAGGCTCCATCCAGTAAAGAGCTTAAGCATGTGTTAGATTTTAAGGAGCTGTTAAATGATAAGAAAAAAGTCCATAACTACTTTGTTATATGAAGGAATCATTTATTAAGCTAAGGCTTCATTTGAAAAAAACCCAAAACTATGAAAGTCTCTTCTGTCAAGAAATAGCAACACCCTCTCTGAGCTTTAGCATTCCCCAGCTGCTGTATCCATTCATCTTCCCAAGGTATGGATACCCCAGGAGACAGAAACTTGCCAAACAGACAGGATAGCACTTGGGGTCAGCTCCTGCCATATATCTTCAGTCTCCAGACCTCCAGTGAAACCACTGAATTGCATAAAGAATTCAGTATTTCACTGTAAATGCACCTATAAACAGTGTTCTCAACATTAAACTCCAGGAATGGCCTCATAGACACATCCCAACTTCTCAATGGTTTCATGTGCCTCCTCTGCAAGACAGAAACAATAAAGTTGGCTCTGCTACTTGATGCTCAGTTTAATTTATTCCAGGAAACTTGAGTAATACTGTCAAGCAGTACAATCAGAAAATCAGGAACCTCAACTTGGAAATGCTTTTGAAAAATCGAACAGTGGAATGAAAATAGTCTTACCCTGGTGCAAACAAGCTTGCCCAACCTGGAATGAATTTGGGATCCCTGGAGAACAGCATGATTGCAAACATGCAGAAGAAGAAGAAAATTGCCTGTTCTGCAAACCTGAAATGAAAAGAAATGAGGTTAAAATGCTGATGTGCCAAAGGGGTGGACCCAAACTGGGACAAGCATCCAGCTCCTGCTGAAGTAGGTTGGGTGAGAAGAGAGGCTGGTTTCTTAAAACCACCTCTGTGTAACATTGGAATAAATTGTAAATCTATCAGCAAATACTGATGTTTGCCAGCATTTATCTCTTATTGGAAGACATTAAGGAGAGGCAAGATGGAGATCAGGAATACTCAGATGTCACAACAGTTAGAGGCAAGGTTGACCCTCTGGGTGTGGCAGAGAAGAAGGGCCAAGCAGCTCCTCATGGTCATTACCTTTACCCTCCAGGGTCTCAGCTAGGAATGGTGTCACTGCAACTCAAGCAACACAAAAGGATGACTGAGGTTCAAATCATGTGTGAGAGAGCAGGAACAAACTTCCACAGGGTCAGAACCTAAACAGCATCGCTTAGACAGATGACAAACAGCAGGGTAAATGGCAGTGTCACTCACTAAGTATCTATTGGAGTTAAGGTTTAACCAAGACAATGCCTCAAAACACTGAAATCTCTCTGAGCACAAGGAGGGGCATCTCAGCCATTGGAGAGAGGCGGCTTGTGCTGATTTTTAGTTATAGGGCTGCTAATCAAATTGGTAGAGCTCAGCTTAATGGACTTTCCCACTCCTAGATCTCAAAGTGGGACTTTGATTCTTTCAGAGACATTTTGCAGGCTGCTCGATAATGTACTGAATGGAACAAATAAACCAATTTCTTTCATTTACAGGCACAGACAATCATCTTTGAAGAACCACTCCATGTTCCACACAACAGCAATAATACCAATGTCAACAGCACGACACAAACGTCGCTGAATCTTCACAGTGTTGACCTGAGTATGAAAATATTATTTTACAGAATCTATTATTTTACACAAACTATTTAAGGATAAAACCTATAGTTTCAATAACCTTCACTAGCCCTGGCTGCCCAGAATATCAGTGGATAGTTGGACATATCCAGGGTTTGATTTCTAGAAATACTCAACTTTTCCTGCTTCCGCCCCCTTTTTTTGGCTGTTATTATAGGTCTAAAGCTCATGTTTCTTTCTGCTGGTGCGTTTCTCCAAAATATGATGCCCATCATTGCAATTTGCACCAGCTTTTTCTTTCTTCACCTAACACTGTTCAAGGAATTATTCAGAAAAAAAAAAAAGTGTATTACAGGACATGGATGTGACTTCTTGCCATTTACTTTCCTTGAGCTTTAAGATTTCTTAAATATATCCACATTCCATATGATTCATATCAATCATATGACTGCCTTTTCAGCAAATGCCTGCTGTTTGTAGGACAGGTATGCACAAACCTTTGAAATTTGCACTGTGTTTGTTAACACCTAATGCACAGGACTGTGTTTGTTCCTGGAGCAGAAAATCACAAGCAGTAATTAAGCAACACATCATAAATTCCCTCTATAATAAGAATGTTGTTCTTGAGAAGATTTGAGTGCAAGCTGCTATTTGCAGTTATTTGTGTTAGTGAAGGTGTGGAGGCTGGAACATGCAAAAAGCAAACTCCAGCATGTTACAAACAGGCTGAATGGAAATACAGCTATAATTTTCTTCAAAAAATCCTGTTCTCCCCAGTTGTCCACTCTTAAGACAGGTTATTTCCAAACCCACTTGATTTCTTTCTCATTTTCATCCCAACTTTACAACTCACTTTGTTGGACCCAGTTTCTGATAGTCCTCCTTTATCACTTCCTTGGCTCGGGCTTCTGCATCCACTCTTATATTTGACTTTTTAGTTTTCCAGCCCCTGCCAAGAAACATGGTTACATTTATACATGCATCTGACATAAGTGACACACACTAAATGCTGCATTTTCTACTGCAGCACATGCATGAATGACTCAGTGTGCTTCTGAAGTGGCTGCTCTGCAAGGTTCAAAGAGCTGCTCATCTCTGGGAGCTCAGTTTGTGTTATCTTCAGATCATGAAGACTAACAATGAAGGTCTCTGCTGAGATAAAGGCAATAAAGCCCTATTTTATATATCCTTTGTCTATGGATCTATAAAAAGGAAACCCTGCAGAGGTGAGGATGTTTCCTCTCGTTTATATTCTGCACTGCTTCCTCCAGGATGAGCTGTGATTGCCAAATGACCTTGTCTTTAGCAGTTACATACTTAGGCAGAACGACTAGGAATAGGTTGACACAGAAAATGAATGTGTCCCTTCACTTCTGAAGTCACTTGTAATTTCCTGGGTGGTCCCAGGATGCTGCTGAGGACCAACAAAAATGTGAGGAATTTCTAAGTGGCTGGGAATGTTAATGTGCTCCTGGCTAAGCCTCTTAGCCCGGCTGCACTCACTGCGCACACTGTTTGCACCTTTGTAACATGTGCATACAAATGATGTATTCATATCTAGCACTGCATCTCCCATCACATCCCATGACACTGAACCTGGTTTCTAACTCTGCCTGTGACCTCGATTAAACTTACAAACCCAATTTTCTGCATCAGATGCATCTGCCCATCCCCATGGTGCCTGCCCTTTCTCAATTAATTTACTGCTTCAAAGGGATATCATGGCAGGATCTTCTATATGGATGAGTGGCTGATCATTCAGAAGCTCCTGCACTTCATATACCTGCCACTTCAATGTCTTATTTTTTGGGGGTTGTTATTAACAGCAGCCTCAGCTCAGCCAGCCCATACCTCAGCCTTTTAGTTCTTTTTAGATTCAAGCAAAGCTGAGCTGCTGCAGCAGCAGCATCCACCTGCCTGGCCTGTGCTGCAGATAGACACCAAGGACTCACCCATAGAGAGAGTCCAGCCACTTTCCCCGAGTTGTTACAGCCAAAGCATCCCAACAGGCTCCTGTGGAGCTTTGGCTGTACTTGTGGAGCTTTGCAGTGTCTCTTCCACGTGCCTCACCACTGGGGAATACTGGTATCTGTGCTGGCCCAGCTATCCCAATACAGCCGGGCTTTGTGCTGACCGGGGAGAGCCAAACCAAACACAAAGCATCACGTTCCACAAGCACAAGAACAACTTTGCATTTCACCAGGGGCTCTGGCCTCTTCCCTCACCTGATGGTCCAGGGCTGTGCCAGGACAACGCCCCAACCCTCACCACAGGACACAGGAATTCAGGCTCCACACTCCACAAGCCCTAGGCATGTGATGCAGAGCACAGCAGGTCTCAGCAGTGCCATGCAGCCAAGCATCCCATGGCAGCACACAGAGCCTCCTGAGAAGCCCCACCAGCAAGTTAAGGACTGGCCTTTGGCATCTTCTGGATTAAAATTTTCCCACTGATTTCTTTTCTACATCTGAGACTGTAAATATTTGGACACCTGTTTTCTTCTCCCCTCCACCATGTGCATTTTAAACTCAAAATAACAATTAAAGACTTTTCTAAATATTACGAATTCTGTATAGTTCCCAGAGGAAGCAAGACTGACACTGTCACATGTGAGAGTGTGGAGGGGGGAAAAGGGCTCCACAGGAGCAGCATGGCAAGGCTGCAATTGCTTTAAGTCTTGTACGCTAGAGGTTGCATGTATCCAGCAAAGATTTACCAGAATAACATGTTATTCTCAGTTACAGATTAACACATTGTTGTAAAATTAAGCCCTGTTGTGAAGTACTCTGTTCCAAACCCAAGTTTCTGCCCCAGGAATAAATCCTGGCTCTTGTATGTTCTAGGAGATTTTTGCTTCTTATTCCAGGGGAACCAAGATTTCATCCTGGTCTTCAAAGACAGAGCCTGCTTTTCCTCCTGTCAATGAAACTTTGCCACTGATCTCCACAGGCTCAGGTCAGGCAGAAGAACAACCTTTAAAAATTGTATGTTTAATTGAATGAATACAATACATACTCTGTACATATAAGTATTTCATTTGGATAAAGTATATGTAACTGTGAGATGTCTTTAAAACCTATTGTATATCAGCTTTTTAAAAACAGATGATTTATATGGTGAGCATGATGGAGTTAGTTATGAATTCCCCCCTTCCAGGAGACAATCCTGGGTGGTATCAGTAGATTTTTGGATAAGAATCATGATGAACATGTATTTCACAATGCAAATATAACCAGACTACATTTATGGTTAGTGAATATCAACATACCTCAGGTTAATTCCTCCATACAGGATGGAGATCCATAGCCATCCCATGAGAAGAAAAATCAGCATTAAAGGAAATGCAAACATAAACCAAGAACCAAAGTTCACCACATCACATTCTGGAAAATAACTAAGCAAACGGGAAAAATCAAGTTAATGCAAGAAGGGAAAGAAGCCCTTCCATTTCTGGGTAAGCAAACATCTGAAATCAGCAGTGAAATATCCCACAAACCTGCCACTGTGCATTTAAAAACTATTGCCGTTGTGTGCCTTAGGAGCTATCAGGGTGTTAGGAGATGTGGAAGTGTTGTGTTGGGACAACCCCTCAGCATACCCTTCCACCCCATCTCACCCATCCAGCTGTCAAGCCTGCAAAGGAAGATCTCTCTAGATGGCCAATGTTTTTGTACTGCTGAACACCCAGGCTTAAACCCTGCTACAACAACTGCTGGAGATTCTGAACATGATCCTCACAGGGATGCTGCTCATGCCCAGGAGAGGCTGGAGGTACTACTTATAGAGGCCAGTAAAGTTAAGAACTATCTGTGGGCACTTAGTCTGGCACAAATCGCTGCTCCTGTGCACACACAAGGAAACTTTTATGACTAAGAAAACAAGCCAGAACCAGCAGGTTTGTTATTTTCCTTTCTACCATACAGCAGTAGCTATAATTGCTCACAAAACACTACACAGCCTGCTCCATCAAAACAGTTACCAGGTTAATTGTAAGCGTGGAGTCAAATCCCATTAAATTCAATAGGATTAAGAGCATCAGTGAGGTGAAGCACATATGCTCCAGTTTGTCTGACAGCCTGCCTGGCTACACTGGAAACCTGCTTATTACAGCTAAGGCAGCTGCAACCACTCTCTGCTTTCATTTCCCAAAGTGTTCTGGAACGGCATGAATTTTCCAAACCAGCTCTCAGAACAGGGATGGAGAGCATGTCTCTGTCTTCCAGGATCTACAAAGCTCCCTAGGATAGCCTCCCATACCTCTTGAGCTGTCCCAGAAGGATGAGATTTGGTGCAGTTCCTGTCAGCGTTGCTGTACCTCCAATGCTGGCTGCATAGGGGATTGAGATGAGGAAACCTTTCCATATATTTGTTTTATATTCCTCCTCTTTCTTTAAGTCTGACAGAGCATCGCTGGAAATCTCCTTCTCCTCCGACAGGTCTTTGCTTTAAAACAGTCCAAAAGAGAATCCGGTGAAAGCCCTGGTTTAAATACAGCGCAACCACTTCAGAGCCTTGACAGCAGGAAAATTCCCAGTTTTCAGAAATCCAAGCTAACACTGTCCTCCAGGACACCTTAGCAGCTCAGTGCTGCAGAGGGGTCTGCTCGGTGAACCACCACGTGGGACCGGCAGCCTTGCAGAGGGCAGAGCACCCTCAGCACCTGCCGTAGGAGCTGAGGGTGCACGAGCCTTGCCCAGCCCCTCAGCAACTTGTAACCCTGAACGTAAAGTCCACAGGACTGCTAAAAGGCAAAACACCTAAAATTTGATAGCACCGAGAGGAAAGAAACATCTGATCCCATGTTCCTGAAAAGATGCTTTCTTCCCATCCTTGTTATCAAAGCAGGACCATCACAAGTGTGTAAACCCTGGGGGGTTTTACCTCATCAGCTTCACACATTTTGATGTTCCTGAGAAAACCAAGGCACAAATCCCCAGCAGGAGACACCTCTGGCTATGATTTCAGAGTGGCTGGAAAAAAATCTCTGCAATGATTTGGACATGCAGAGGGATGCTGGACACACAGAGGAGGGTTTCTGCCATCAGGCTGCTAGTGACTGGGATGTTCAGTATAATCAAAACATTGCAATGATTGAATTTCAAATTCCTAAATCTTGGTCTAGTTCAGGGGATAATTCTCTCTCAACTCTCTAATACAAACTTTATAGTTAACTTACTCCTCAGTACTTGCCAGAAACTGCATCTCAGTTGGTACAGTGTAAAGTTTATTCTGCTGTAAAGATGCTGAAAAAGAAAGATGAGGACTTTAAAACAGTTCAAAGCATCTAGAAAATTCTCCTTGAACCAAACAGAGGGACAGAGGAAAAAACTACCATTTTAGAGGAGGGGCTGTGCAAACAAAGGGTGAGCTCACACCAAGGGGATGGGGTCAGGAGCACCTCGCAGGGATGAATGAGCCTGTCTCCTCTTGTCACCACTCCAATCCCACCGCAGCAGCTTCTCCTCCAACACCCACAGGCACTTGGACCCTTTACTACTTCAGCCACAGGTTGGATTTTGGGATCTTCTAACACAGTCGGGAGTTCCAGGGCATCCCTTTTCAACCCATGGGTTTGAGGGTTGTTTTTTGGGGGAGGATTAACCATAAGTTATTCTTAGGAAGAAACACTCTGGGGCCTGATGTATGTGTAAGGCAGGTTCGCCAGGCTACAACAGGAGCACTTCTGTCACTGAGTTTCATTCCCATGGGATGAGAATTTTACCCCCTGCAAACATCCAGTGCAGTCACCATAAAGCTGTGGTTCCCTTTTTAAAGACAAGAACAAGGCATATTTGGAGATGAGGTTTTGTACCAGATCCTCCAAAAGCTGCCCTGGCAGCAAGGGCTCTTCCAAGCCTGTTGAACCCTCTACAATAACAGACCCTGCAGGCTGAGCAAACAGTCCCTGGAACAAGTTTAGGGCCATCCTGAGGGGACTCTGTTGCATACCCAGTTCCCAGGGACCCTCCTGTATACTTTCCATGGGCTCTGCCTCACTGTCCTCCTTATCACCAACCACAGGGAAAACAAGCAGGACTCAGGAGCCCTTGAGGAAAGGAATATTTTGACCAGTATGACCAATGTTTTCCACCAATAAACTGGGACTTGGACATCATTCAACCACAGATACACAGGGGAGAACTCAGAAATCAAAAGCTGGAAATGCAATACAATCATCCTTTGTTACCAAACCTGATACTAAGGCTCATGGCATTTGCAGTCATGGCTCAACTACCTGAGGTTAGGAGGTATGCTATGAAATGCCATTTTCTACGTTCCTCTTAGGACTGGAACACTTGGAGTTTTATCATCCATCTTCAGCCCAGGTAGCCCTTCCCCATCACCGCAGGCTCTGCTGCCTTTCCTTGCATGCTCAGTGTGTTTTGGGTCCAGAGGTCTGTGCCCCTGCCCATCCCTGGGCTCTGCAGAGCCCAATTGCTGGTACTGTCACCCCAGCAGTCCCCAAATTCCCTGGCACCCCTCCTCAGCCTGAAGCATCATCCTCTTCTACCCAATATGCCCTAGAGACCTGAAGCAGGGCATGGAGAGCAGCCAGCGGTCAAAGTCTCTGCGCTCACTGTGCCCAAGACACCGAGCTCAGTGAACCAAAGCTTTTTGCAGTGTCATGTTTTACACATTGTTAATTTACTGAATTGGAGTTAATTGGCTCTGGTACACACATGCTGAGCTTTCATCCCAACCTGGCCATGATGGAGGCATGTAGTGAGGAGGATGAACATTAACCTGTGGTTGACTGTTGATCCCCTACTGCTTTTAGTCCAAGGCCTCTTACACTGCTGTCCCATGCAAGCCTAGTCCTGGCTCTGCAAAGACATATTTCATTCTATCTCAACATTTTTAAATTTTTTCCCCCCTGCTAAGCCCAAATCTCCCATCCCATCTGGCCAGGACCATCTGTAAGTGATCTCTCAAGGCAGGTTTGCAAAGGTAACCATGCAAAGGAAAGCCAGGAATACTGCAGAGTTTTTCCTATGAAACTTATAAAAAAGAATCAAAAATTATTACAAGTCCGTAAGTCAGAAGAGGCCAAAGATAACTGACGTTGGACCCATCTGTATATACCTCTCACAGAGCAGAATGGGGATTCTGTGGCCATTTCACCAAAATACCTCATTATATCTTAGAGGCAGAAATGTTCTTCCTAGATAATTTTGGTCTAATGACATTTATTGTTTCTAAAGAGTTGAACTAAGAAGGAATATTTCCATCCACCAAGGGGTGCAGGCAGCAGTGCTGTGTCTATACCCTTTTGGCACAGGCTGGGGTTAGGCAGTCAAACCAGGCAGCACTGTCAAAAAAGGTACATTTCCCACCTACCCCTTTAAAGACATTATTTCCAGGTCTGTGACTCAGTTACATCTCAAGCACTGACTGCAGTTTATGTTGAATTTGCGGAAGATATTCCCTATGAAGGAAAAAAAAAAAGGATGGAAATATTTTCTTCTGATTTTTACCTGGAGATATTTAAGGTGCTCAGAGAAATTAAATCTTGCCAGTGATGGGTTAGTGGGCAGAAGCAGAAGAGAGGTCAGACTCACTAGCACAGGAGCTTCCAGCTTGTCAAACACTGTCACTGGAGGTGCCAGAGAATTGCACAGAATCTAAAACTCACCTCAAAAAGGAATATTATAGAGGATGAAAAAAGTCTGTTGGTGTTCAACTTATAACCCTTCTTCAATAAAACAGAACTAGCTGTGACTTCAGCCATCCAAGCTCACTAAATGCCCTCTTGCATCAGTGGCCAACAGTGTCAAAATGAACAAAATGTCACACCCAGTTTTAGCTGTACACAACATAAGTATGCAAGTATCTTCTGATCTGTAACATGCTGCCCACATGGTTAAGCAGAATCCTAAGTGGTTGAAAGCTTGAGATTCCATCATCAGGAAAAATGTGTGACCAACTGATCAGAGATCACTAATTCTAGCACTGTGTGTGTAAGCAGAGCCCTACACAAAGCTGGTTTCATACCCTTGTTGAGCTTTCTTTAGCAAATCAAATGCTTTTACAGGACATGTATTCTTTAACATAATTTTAATTCTTATTTTTAGCCACTCAAGTATTTTTGAGCTGCATGGACTGTACTACGGCATTATGAAACCAAGTTGATTTGCAAACTGACTTTATCATATTCCATTTTACAAGTTTTCTTCACATACAGCCTCCCCTTTACAAATAAATGTCTTTTTGGAAACACAGACTCAGATTATAAGAACTTAGTATAAGTATGAAACAATTAAACCTTTTTCTCAAATGCTTGTTCCTTGCATTCACAGCAAGGTTTCATCAGGTCTGTGAAAAGAAAAAACCAACTGCAACAGTCCCAGCTGCAGGTGACACCTGACAGGGACCCCCTCCACCTCCTCCCTCCTACACTTAACATCAGATTTGCCCCTTTTGACTTGACTTCAGATTTGGGGTTTCCTTCAAGGAACTCCCAGCTTTGCTCATCCATTCAGAAAGATTACAGAAAAGGACGAGTCTGCCTTGGGACACTAATATTCAAAAGTCTACAAGAATGCTTGTATTTTCATCTTGTACATTTCACTGGTGACTCCCCCTTCACTTGTATTAATGACTTTTTAAAAAGTCTCCACCTTAAAAACAAAAACAAACAAACACCAAAACAAATCAAAAACATCATCACACCATCACATGATATTTGTAAAGCATCACTTTATTCATTCCCCTACCTGTGTGCCTATCCCTTTGCCTTTTCTGGCTTCTCTCACCACTGTGAGTGTTGTGAGTAAAGGATGTCAAGTCTGTGCTTGACAGTGTCTAGCACAAGGAGGGGACCTCCCTTTTATGTGTTCCCAAACTCTACTGTACTTACAGTCACAACTACACAGTTAAATACTCCCAGAAGATTAGGTCAAGAAAGTTAAAAGCAGACTGTCAAAACACAGTGCACCTACAGAACAAGAAATTATAGCAAGAAATTAAGTGGGGTTGATTTTAATAGATGTGAACAGTCCAGAATTCATGAAGTAAATGTGACAAAGCAACCTGGAGTGCAAATATCTCATGATTGCTAGATGTTAATGATGAATGATTAATTACAACTTTATTAGAGTGTGCACTGTTGAGTCTTCTTCTGGTGACTCATTTATCTGCCTCAGGACTCAGCAGGAACCAAAAAGCCATTACTTTTTAAATCACAGACAGGTGAATTACTAATTAGTACAAGAAGGAGAAGCTGTGACTACTGCTGCAGCTATGAGCAATAGCTGCCAAGGGGACTTCAGGACTTCATTTCTGGCTTGCTGTTTCTCAACACTGTTTGCCAGAAGCCCAAACTTCTGGTAAATGCAAGGGCTGGAGGAAGCCCTTACCTGACTACATACCCTTGACCCAGCCTGTCCATGACTTGTTCAGGGACAACACCAAACAGCAGCTTCAAGGGGTGGCAGGGCAGGGAATTAAAAAAAAAAACAAAGTAAATCCCAAAGCACTTAATAAACAGGTATTTAACCTGCCAGCCTTCCCTTGAATCCTCGCTTTCTTCTCCAGCTCAGGCTCCAGTGTCATGGGGGAACAAACAGGAAAGCAAGAGGAGAACACACCTATCCCAAGCATGCAGCAGCCCCGTGTGCCACAGGGAGGGACCCAGCCTGTCCCTGCACCATTCCACAGCACTCAGCACCTGCCCTATCTACAGCCCTCCTTGGCTTCAGCTATCCCCACAGCAATGCATCCCTACAGATCCCATCACCACCGTGCCACAGAGCTGGACTTGAACCTGTGCCAGCAGCAGGTATGTGGAGCACATTGGCTGGGCATCACTTCTTGATTTTACAGGCAACCCATAAGCATTGCTTCCTTCATGACACGAGGAAGGGCAGGATAAAAAGGAGTTTTATACCAGTGCTCTTCCACTATGGCCATTGTGTGCATTGAAGTGGGACCAGCACTGAGACTGAGCACTGCAAGCTAAGGAACCTGGTACTTGTGCCAGTGAAGTCGATAAAATGGGCCATATCTGGAAGCAGCAGGGCAGACCTCAGCTGGCTTTATGCTATTGCCCTGTCTCAATTACCTTGGTTTTCTTCATTTTCCCTGTTCATATCCTTAGTTGTGTCTTTCTCCCCAAAGAGGCTTTTTAAAATTGCATTTGCAATTGGAAGCATCATAGCAGTGGAGGCAGTATTACTTAACCACATGGACAGGAAAGACGTTGTCAACATCATCCCTAAAATTAGTCTGGAAGAGAGAAAAAGAAAAAGCTGAATATCTTCAGTTTACCAAGTTCTCTGACACATTACAGCTCTAAGAGGAAGAGTTCATGTGCAGGGATAACAAAACCAATAGCAAAAAGGACTTCTGTGACTATCCTGTAACTGGACAGAGCACAAACATGGGGCTGAACCAAATGATTCTTCCTGTGCTCCTAAGCAAAGCAAACAGCTGAACAAATTCAATAAGCTAGAGAAAAGGGGGTGTGGACAGTGCCCAGCATGGGAGACAGTTGCAGCAAGGACCACCACAGCAGAGCTGCTTCCCAAGCACCTGCAGATCCTGTCCCCCAGGGAGATCCCCTGCTCCCATAGTCACCTGGCTGGCTGGACTCCCACCAACATGAGCACCCGGAGCGCAATCCTGCGGTGTAAATTCCACTCCTCTATGGCCGAGGCCATGATTAAGCCACTGAGGAAGAGGAAATTAGTGTCTAAAAAGTATTGTGGGCAAACTTTGTTAGATGGGAGAATCCCCAGGAAGGGAAAGAGGACAATGGGCAGCAGAGCCGTCACAGCCAAGGGCAGTGCCTCCGTGCACCAGTACAGGGCCATCAGCAGGATCACATAGAGACATCTTCCTTCCTGCAAAAAGAGGAGAGGAAAAGTGAGACATGGCATTACAGAGACATCTTGGCACTTGGATGCACTTCAAAAAGCCAAATGCCCCAGTTACTCCCTCAAGGATACAGTATTTCTCCCAAATCATTTTCATCAAGTACCCTACATTGTGCAGGGGTTCAGGACTCACACTGATTCCCTGAGACCGTGGCAAAACCCAAACCCTCCTTAACTGCCTGGGCTTCCCCTGTGCAGCAGGGTGGCAGCGCACAGGGGCATCAACCAAGGAACCTCTGGAGAGCCATGCTGCATGCCAAAAGGCACTGCTGATAACAACCATAGGTGTCCTGGTGCCTGACCCATTTAATGCTTGTGCTCTCTCTCCACCTTCCATGGACTGTGCTCTGTATGGCTACAGAAAAACACCCTTGGGAGATATATGTTCCCCACATTTGCAATAGGAAGCACACAGAAAGGTTTCTTTTCTTGGATCAAAGCCTCCCAAGAGATCTGTGAGAAACCATTCCATGGCAACCCAATCCAGTTCCTATGGAAATCAGTAAATCAAGTGCCCTGGTGTCACTTTGCTTCCTGCGGGCAGGGAGCTCACCCCTACCCCAGCCCTGGCCAAGGCTGGCAGAAACCCAGTGCCCTCAAGCCACAGTGTGACTCCATCCATCCATCCATGCGCCCAGGAGGTACAAACTAGACCAGAGCCATTTGTCAGGACAGTCTTGGCCAACATAATGAGTTATGGAAGGAAGTCAGAAGAGCGGCCCCAAGCTCAGGAGGGGAGAGCCCTGGAGGGAGCCCAGCACAGAGCTGGGCTTGGCCACTTCAAGGCTGAACAGGGATATTGTCAGTGACCATGTGGCAGAGTGCCCTCAGCACTATAAATAACAGTGGAGAATCATTTGGAAGCCACAGAACTATTTACTGTATCACTTTTCCAGCTTGTTGAGCAGGTTGAATTGCTACTCAAAGGCACCTCTGATGGGACCTCCCTCCCCTGGGTCTGGGTTTTGTGGACTTCTGTGAGGGAGAGGATGGCTCTGCTCCCTGCCATGGCTGGAAACAGCAGGGAGCTGAGTTTTAGGGATAACATCATCTCAGCCACAATGTCTGAGGGTGCAGCACAGCCACCACCTGCCTGACCACCTGGGAACAATCCACTGCAGGCCTGGGCTGAACTGGGTCAAAACCAATATGGATTTATCCTTCAATATATCCGCAGTGAGGGTCTGAAAAGTGGCCAAAACGACAGAATTTCAGATCTGCATTTAGCACTTGGGCTTTGCATCTGTAAGTGGTTCTGCTAGTACTGCTCCAGCACTTCAATGCATGTGGAAACATTAACACTGCAGAACTGAATGTAATGATTTTTTTTCCCCCCTCCATACATTAATTATAGTGGTGCCAGTGCTTCAAATGAAGTTCCCAAGATGTGGATTTAAAGACCGCTTTCAGGCCTAATTTTAGACCCCAGTAAAATGACATATGAGACGGTGTGAAGTAAAATCCTCAGGCTCCCAGCTCAGACCTGGCAGCTTCACTTCCCCCAAACCAGCAGGACCAGAGCAGCAAACCTGGCAGTGCTAAACTTTGCAAAAATAAAGAATCATGTTTTAAAGTGTTTGCACACTGGATTAGCGACTCATTCCTGGGGCAGCTGATAATTCCTCTTTACTCTGGTTCTTTTTATACACTAAAGAAATAGCTTTGCTCTCATTAAGCCGTTTTCCATTTGATCTCTAGAGGGTTGTATAAATAACTTTTTTCTCCCACTGGTAAAATATTCTTCAGTTTCCTGCAAGGAAATTTGCACCAAAGTCAACTTCAAAACAAAGACACTTTACTTCTTACAGGAGTAGAGCAATTGAAAATATTTAACAATGCCTTGATACAAGAGTATATCAGTGGAGGCTTTAATTGACATTATGAAACAGATGAAGTACAATTTAGAAAACTAACTGTAAGTAATGGACATTTATTCTCTAGTGCATGGAAAATGTTCTGGAAAATATTGCACTGAAACAGCATGACCCTAATAACTCATCTTCACTGCAAGATCAAAAGCCAAAGGGTAAAACCAAACCAGGGCAGAAAGAATTGCTATGAGGAGGGTTTCCCTGAAGTTCTGAAACCTGTACGAATGATCAGGAAATCACTTGAAGAAAGCTGCAGTGCTGTTTATCCAATTTAATCTACCCCAAAGGAGGACAAATTGCACATATAATTAACAAGTTTTTAACTTAAAATAGGACCACCTTTGAACAAAAAAGGAACAAGATCACTTCAGAATAACTTTGATTTGGACCAAATATTCACAAAAAGAAAAATCAAACCAAAACAACAAGAAAAGTAAAGCCATTAATAAAATTGAACAAAACTCCATAAGCAATTAAAACTTTCCTGGTTTCAAGACATTTTGCAAACATTAAGTAATCAATGCCCCCAGTTCCCAGCAAATTTGTTTAGTCCACATACAATAAATGCTAAATAAATGTCAGGAGAATGGTCCTTTAGGGATTTGGCTGTGACTGCCCCAGGATGAGCTGAGCTGTGTCCACTGCCGTGTGTGGCACCATCATCCCAACATGATCTTCATCTTCAGTCCCTCAGCTACATCCCTGTCAGACTCCTCTCACCGCCCTGAAGCTTTGGGGGTTTTTTTATTTTCAAGAGTTAGTTTATCAAAGTTCAGGGGGTGGGGGGGGAAATGGTGGCACATACTAACTTTAAAATAGGTCTTGTGATTGGGTTAATTTTATAACCATTTAATGATTTCCAGGGAAGTGCTGATGGCTCTGGAGTGCAGCAGCTCTTCTTCCTGTTGCTCAAGAGCCTTGGGACTGACCTCTGCCCCTCCAGACACAGATCCTGTCTTTGCTCATTGAAAGCACTGGGGATTTTCCACACTGGGGGACCTGCTGAGCTATGGCAGAGGAAGCCAAGCCACGAGGTAGTCTCCTGTGGGCAGGAAAGCTAGAGGCCTTGGGAAGGGCAGATGAGGTGCCCAGGGAAAGGAGGTTCTGGCAGGGAATGTAGGTCAGACAAGGCAAGCTGGGTCACCAAGGCATAGCACCAAGACATGCTTGAGGCACCAGTCACCATCACCAGCTATCAGGATCTTGAGCTGGACCTTGTTCTCTATCAGATTCAGTGCCCACAGCTTCCTCACCAGGCAGACTCAGTGCTCAAAGCAGCCCTGTCTTGGCACTGCCAAGCTTTGTTTTTTCTCCATCAACCTCTGAATAGTCATCTCAGCCTCATCACCCCCACACAGGCTTCCCCACCACTCTGACTAGACAAACAAGCGGCAAAAAAGGCTCCTCTTTGACCCCAAAACCAAAAGAGATTTTGGACGAATCAGATTTTCAAGCCCTTTTGTCCCACCACTATCGCAAAGGAACATTCTACCTGCAACATACAGAACTTCATGATGAAAAAAGTACTGAGTGTTCTCATGTCACAGCTGTGACTGTGCTAGTGGCCACCTCACTCACACTGCCTGTCCTCCAGAGGGATGAATATGTGAATCTGATTTCTGCTAACCCAGCTCCTGTAAACATTATGTAATCTGGACCTAACCCAAGCTCTGTTTACCAGCCTTCCTGCCAGTGGAGTCGTTGTGCTCCCACTGGCTATTTCCAGAGTGGCTAGAAAGGGGCCAGTAATTCAAGGGCACAAGCTGCAAGAGCTTCAGGGAATATATTTTGCTCTGCTAAAATGACAAAGCTTATTAAACACTTCTATTTAAATTTCTTGAAGCAATTCATAGCTGGAAAAAGAAAAAAAGAATTTTCTCTCTTAAAATGACACAGCTGAAGTTCAGATAAAGTGGGCAAATTGAGTGTATGGCAAAAATCCACTGCCTCAGCAAACAGGAGCCTGGTAGATTCTCACTGCTCTTGCTCAACTTTCACATGCCCTATACAGACAAATACCACATTAACCCTCTTGGCTGTGGGTAGCCAGTCCTGTAGCCATGTTCAACATATTAAGCATATTACATACGTTCAGATATGACATGCATCAATATTACATATTGCTTTCTCACCTTCTTTTGGAATCTACTTCCAAAGGTGGGGCTACACATCAGCCTGACCTGCAGTCAGCATTTCTGTGATCTCCATCTACCCTGGGGCTTGTAGAAATGTACCTGATTCGTTGGTTCACAAAACTCCTCAGGCAGCTCTTACAGAATTATTGTATGGAGGTTACTTAAACCTGTGCATTTTAAAGTAGCCAGGGTTGGATGTATGTACTTCAACTTCTCTTTAGTCACTGTCACAGTAAAAAACATTATCAGTCAAATTCTTATGCTAAAGGACTGTACTGTGAGCATTTTGTTGAGTACAGAACAAGAATGCTTCACTGAATATGGCTTTTTCTGCATCTGGCAACAGATTACCATGGGTTGGATTCCTTTGGTGTCACACACACTCATCACCCTCCACACCCTGTTCAGGATGTTCTTCCTCATTTATTCCTTTCCACACAATTCTAAAATCATTTAGGTTGGAAAATACCTTTATGATCATTGAGTCCAACCATTGCAGATGCATGCAGGAGTCAGGCATGTTTTCTGTGGTCCTCAGCATCCAGTATTAATTCTTGTCCACTTTCCTTCCCCCACACACACAAGTATTGCTACTTTCACATCCTCCCTGAGCCAGCTTGCCCTCTCTCCAAACTGAAACTCACAGTGTATGTGGTAAAACACTCACCCTACTTCCAGTTATCACCCCTCTTTCCCCATTGAAGTTCTCCCTCTCAGTTTTTTTGCCAAGACCAGTGTTTCCCGTTTCATGAAATTGGCCTTTCTAGATCACAAAACACATACACAGCAGAGATGGACTTTCAGAGATGAAATACACAACTGGGATACAATCACTTATTTCTCCTGCCAGGCTGCTCTCTAGTCCGCTCCCACTGTGCTCTTAGTCCAGGATTTAGTTCCACTCCACCTCGCAGGACACCCCACTCCCAGCCCATAACCCCACTTGCCTACATTTCCATCACCCCTCTCCCCACAAAGCTGCCCTTCACAGTCTTTGCTTTCCAGCACAAGCAGTGTAATTTTTCTTCTGGGAAGTTCCTAAAGTCTCCTTGTTCTAACCAGGAGGACTCATTACATTCAAGTTAATTTTAAATTGCTCTATGGCCACCAAGGAAGTCAAGTCTGTTCTCTGAAGGCACTGGGCCCTATTTGCCTGCTCAGAGCTCCTTTTAGCAGATTTGGCTGTCTCAGCTGTTACCAAGCCAAGAGGCTGTAGACATTGAGTTCATTAGAAGCTGTTGGAACAAGCTCTTTGCACAGCTCATTAAAAGTGCCCCCCATGCCCCTTCCAGCAGAACAGTTCCTCCAGCCCCCTCCTGCCCTGCTCCAGCTCTTTGCAATCATTCACAGCCCTCCAAGCAGGGGGGGTTGCAGGCACTTCCACTCACAGGACGAATATTCAACCATTTCAGCAGCAACCAGAGCAGGAGGTGGCACACAGACCTGGTTCCTACAGCTCCACATAGAGCATTTCCTTCTGCTGCTTCATGTGACTCACACAAGCCACTGTTGCAGTCATGGTTTGGGGAGCACACCCTGAAGTCCTGGCAAACACACCCACAAAGCAGAAATTTCAGTTCTCTATGTAAGAGAAAGGAGGTTGAGGACAAAAGCACTTACACTTATCTCCCTGTGCACAACTACAACCTACAAAGGGCATGAAATTAAAACAAAGGCAATTAACGTCACATCAGTGCCACTCCAGTCACCACCCCTCTGTGAAGGGACTCACACAGCAATCTGGAGAACAACCACTCCAGGGTGACAGCTGGCAAGAGCTTTAGTCACAGCTTGCAGATGTGAATGCTGGAGTCCCTCAGCAGTAAGCAAGGCCAGACTTGATGGATGATCTTTCTCAAAGGATTTTTTTCTACAGGAAGATGTCATGTAGGTGCAGGTTTCACCGGAAGACCCACTGCACCCACACCACAGTGTATCACTGAGAGGGACACACTAATGCAAGAAGTCACATCCTATTTGTGGTTCTCTGTTATATCAAAGTAGATTTACTGGTCTCCAGATCCAAACGAAACACTGCCCTTGAAGCCAAAGCCTCCCAAGGCTTTTTATGGTGGTAATGCCTTGGGAGATTAAAATTGCTGATCATCCCAATGGGGAGACAGCAAATGGGGACATGATGTGGGAACACATTTTAGCATCCCCAGAGCAGGAAAGTACTGCAGGGGTGCCTGTTAGACAGTTTCTCACCAGGGAAACCTCATCCTGAGATCAGCAAGGGCTGAGCCTCACTGCTCCTCATCTCCTACCAGTTCACTACATCCTGTAAGGCTGAACACAGCGATCTCCACCCATCCAACTCTCCCATATTTTAGATGTGTGAGCGCTTAGCAGCATCACAGTTGTTACAGCGACTGCACCTCACCCAGGAGCTCCTCCTGCCCCAGCCTGCTTTCCCTGGATGCCGTGCCCAGGACAGACTCCCAGTAACACCAGCAGCAGATGCCCAGTCAGTTGAATTCATGCAGAACACCTGCAGCAGCTCCTGCGACCAGGCTGCCCGGGGGAGCGAGGCTGGACTTGAGTCCTGCACCAGGACAAATCACCTGACTCCAGCGGAGCAGCTGAGGGCATGGGGCTCCCATCACGTGTCAGGATAACGTCCACACTCTACCACCCCTGATCCCCTGCCTGCTGACCCCTCGCCCCTTCCTCCCCCTTGATGTTTTCACACAATGGTTAAAAGCGTAACCTGCTCCTTCCTCTTCTCCCTCAGCTCAGACTGTGGATGGAGGGTCAAGTAAGCTCCAGACGTCAGAACTTAATCCCTTGTTGATGCAGCAGCAAGTTTCCTTTCTTGCTGAGCAAGTGAAAGAGTTTAGTGTTGAAACTGTGGATGAATCATTGACCCCCGAATATGAACATATACAATTGTGTAGAGGAGCTCACAGCTACAGGTTCATGTCTACTCCAAAATCCAGAAGAAGCTGTGGAAGCTGCAGTTGTGCTTGCTTGAAACATTGCACTGGTTAACACCCATGGGAGCATTGGAGCTTTGACAGGAACCAGCACAGGCACAGACAGCCTCACTGCTACCACCTGCTACCACATTTAATGCTCATGGGAAATAAAGACTAGACCACCATGGCAAGTGGCAGAGCAGCCAGCTCTGCCAGGGTCTCCTTCCTTGTCTGCAGCTGCCCCACTGCTTCACCATCTCCTCAGCTGCAAACATTCCAACTTTCCCAATATAATTTTTTCCTGTAATAATAGTGTTCATCAGACTGGATGGTAAGTGAGGTCTTCCCTGGATCCCATCCCAGCGTGTGGTACTAGCTCACTGCAGGGGTGGAGCAGGTGCAAGCAGCACCATTACCCCAGCAGAGACATTTTCTTCTGCACATGTGGAGAAACCCTTTTCTTGAACACTCAAATCTTTACACAGGCTGTGTGGCACCACACACTTCTACCCGAGGGCCTTCCCACAGTGCCAGGTTCATCTGTGGTTTATACTCACAACTAACCCTGGCATGGTCCAGACATGAGCTTGCACTGAGCGTACTGTGCATCTCCTCACCCTCTAACCATATCTCACAATTTAACAATATCAAACAAAATACTACTGAATGCACTTGAAGTAATTTGTTCAGTTATTGTAAATGAACTTAGAAATGTAATTACCCACTTATGAATCTGCAAAGTGACTAAGTACCTGTTGTGTAATGTGCTTTCCACTCTTTGAGGCAGACATTTAATATAGCCCTATTCAGAACTCAGCCACTAATGTAAAACAGAAATAAAAAATATTAAATTCTAAGAAATTTATTTTTAATAAATGGTGCCATTAAATAAAGCAATGGTCATTCTGTATTTTTTAATTTCAGAGATTTCATTTATATCTCAAATGAAAAGGTTTCACCTGACAAGAACTATAACAACTCAGCGCCAATTTCACATCCTTACAGCACCTGAACTATTCTATAATCACCGCGTACTGATCAGTACTTATTTTCCACTGTAAACAACATCATTCTCAACTGGATCTGAGTCAGAAGTTAAGAGTAAAATTCTGCCCACACTGAAGTCAGTGGCACAAAATTCGAGTGATTTCACTGTCCCGTGGACTTCCACACAAGGCTCTTGGTGCACAAGAGCTCTGTATGTGGGACAGCTGCAAAAATCCTCCAGCCTCCAAAGTTTTGCAACAGATTGCTTAATATGCAGCTTAGCACACATACTAAAGTACAAACCTCAAGAAAAGAATGTTTTTTCCATGTCTACAAAATATCACAAGTATCTTACTCACAATACCTTTTCAGATATGCTACCAAAGATCTCCCCAAGAGTCACCCACAGGGGTGTAGAAGGCACTCGTGGTTCCTCAGCATTGCACAGCCCTGCAGCACAAACAGCCCATCCAACTCTGCAGGTCCCCCTGCCCACACCACTACCTGCTGCCATGCCCATCACTAAGGGGATGCCAGACAGTCTCAGAGCGCTGGGCACTTCTACCCCAGCTTTTCACACCCTCGCCAGGTGATGCTGGCCATGAACTGCCTTGCCTCAGTTTCCCCAGCTGCCATTTGGGCACTACCAATAAAAACTGTAACACAGCACCTCGGTACCAGCAAGCAATACCAGTTAGTGTCATTTAGCTGGAGATGATGCTGAACCGCAAGCTCCTTCCACCTCCCAAATATCCATGTAAGTAGCAAACAGCTCACAGCATCTATCCCTTTTTTCCCCTAAAAAGCTGAAGTAACCCCCAGATGCACCCCATTTGCACTCTAAGGTGGTGCGGAAGGGCGAGGAGCTGTGGCAGCCCACAGGCTTTGCGATCCCCCCCTTCCATGGTCAAACTCCGGCAGCCAGGAGGGCGACCCTCTCAAGAGCCGAACGCTCTGCGGCTGAAGCAAGAGGTGACACAGAACACCCAGGCTGTGCCGCCGGTCCGTGTCCCCAGGGCTGACATCCACAGGGTGCAACGCTGCTTCACACACTCGGTCCTCGTCCCCAGTCTGACTCTCCAGCTTGCACTCTTGTTCCGTGGGCCAGCTCGGTGCCCCCAGCCAGTGTCCCCTACCACTGCATCCCATCTGGTGCCCCCTGCTCACCCCGCAGCGGGTGCCCCCAGCCCGCAGTGCCCACCCACGCTCCGCAGCCGGTGCGCTCCATCCTCGCCGCCGCTCCGTGCCCTCCCTCCCTCCGTCCCCGCGGGTGCGGTACCTTGGCGGGCAGGCTGAGCAGGGTGGGCACCAGCGCCACG
>VXAU01003742.1:627128-656107 GCA_013399695.1 Formicarius rufipectus | reverse complement strand
AAAAAAAAAAAAAGAAGGAAATAGGAGTCCAATTTTCCTCATAAGAATGCACATGCACTGGACATAAAGCTTGAATATTAATAATGCAATGGATAATAATAAACAAATATTAATACAGTGTTTCTTATGACCGTGCAGATGCACAGAAAGCTAACACAGCAGCATGTCAAGCTATTCCCAGTCAAAGACTGGAAACTCCTCCTGCCCTGTCAACCATCCAGGGAACCAGTGGTTTTCATCCAAGGACCTGCTGCTGCAGGCATAGAATCAGAATAACATGAGTTGGAAGGGACCAACAAGGATCATCGAGTCCAGCTCCTGATGGACTGGTGCAGTGATACAGCTGAGGCTGCAAGAAGATATGGGGTGGACACTTTGCAGGTCTAGAGTGTCCTCTTTGCTGGACAAGCACATGCTGAGATTTTTCCATCCTCAAACAGCAATAGCTCAGCATTCACTGCAGCAAACCATATGACACATCAGGCTGATCAAGAGGAAATATCAACAAGCCATAACACAGATGTGCAGAAAGTAACACTTACATAATGAGTTTATCACGCAGGGAGAAAGCAAAACATTTTGCTCTTCATGACCAGCAAAGTTCTGCTTTGTTTTGAAGCTCCATCACAGAGCTGATTTCAGCAGAGGCCAATTCAGGAGTCCCTGCTAGAAGGCCAGTCCCACGCACCAGCTCCCTGAGAGGACTGGCCTCACCACAGGCTTCTGACCCTGGCTTGGAGCACCGTGCTGGCCGTGAAAGCCTCCCGTGGACCAGCTTTGTTTCTGCTCCGCTGCCCCGCAGGGAGAGCTGCATTTTAATAAACACGATGATAGTTAGAAACAGGCTCCTTCAAAGGGCTTTGCAAACAGAACTCAATCCTGGCATCACCAGGAGACAGTGAGAGCAGTGTTTGTACAGATGGGGGCCGGAGGGCAGGGAGCTCAGGCGTGCTGCCTCCTCTGGCATTGGGGGCTCAGATCAGCCTCCTTGGGGGACTGCTTAGCTCACATCCACCTGCTCCCACCACGCCACGAGGCCCCGCTCCAGCAGCCCGCAGGCCACTCGGGGCACACCCGGGGAGCACCTGTTCAAGTCGCCCTCCGGGAAGGCAGAATACCATCCTCCAGCAGCAGCAGCAGCAGCAGCTCTTACAGCCCCTCCTGCTCCTTGCCCGGACACACCGCTCTTTCTCGCCCGTGGTGTTAGTACGGCCAGGAGGGCAAGAAAAGCAGAACGCAGCAGGAGATGCTACGCTGATTCAGCGCAGCCAAAGTGTGGCTGGGCGGTGGAACCCGGGCCCCACGTCGGGGCTGGGCACTCGCCCAGGCGGCTCCTCTGGCAAGAGGTGAATGCGCGCCGGACACGGGCAGCCCGGCGCGCTAGGACACTTGCGGGATGCGAACCGGTGGGGTTGAACAGAGGAGGCAGCGCCGCTGCCCCGGCGCCACCGCGCGGAGTTAAAACTCATTGACAGAAACACCATGTGCATCGCGGCACCGCCTGCTCCACCCGCACCCCGCAGCCAGCGCGGGGGTCCCGCCGGCCCCGACCCCTTTGCTCGGGTTGTTCTAAGGGAGGAGGAAGAAACGCTCATTCCCCTCCCCTACCTGGCAGAGCAGCTTCTCACTTCTGCCTTCTCCCCCACGGATCTGCACGGGCTGTGGAGAGGCGAGGCACGCTTTGCTTACCCATGAGCAGTTTCAGAGCACCAAAGGCAGCACAAGAGAACACAGCATCTTCCCGACGGATAAAGGTTGCCCAGCACAGAAATCATTCAGGGAAGAGTTCATTGTGTCTTTTCTATCATTACCCGCAGTAAACGATAAAGCTCATGCACTCAGCAAGTGCACAATTTGCATCCCGATCTGCTCATAGCACAGAGAGCTGATCATCTTCTAACCCACCCAGGCTGTGTGAGGGATTTCCTCAGGGCCATCTTACATTCACATTAGATACAGTAACACAGAAAAAGAACTGATATAAACAAAACATTACAAGAAAGAGTATTATCCCACACCTTTGCCAACTGCCACCTGGGCAGTCCCTCTTAAAAAGTGTCAAAAATGGAAGTTTACAGCAGACTTCTTCCTTAAAGTGGAAGTTTCTTGGCAGAAGTCTGTTCTTAATTAACAAGTTTGATATTTCCTTAAGGAAGTGCTATGGACCAAAAGTGAAAAAAGCTAAAATCACTATCGGAAGAAAATAAACCCAGTATGTGTTTAGTGCTGTATTTCAGCATTGCCCAAGTCCTGGAATCCAGTTCTCCTGAAATTTTTCAGGATGTGTACAGTAATTTATAACGGATTTAAATGCTTTTGTTGTAAAGTCTTCTGAGAAAAGTAACATTTTTTAAAATTAAAACAACACATTTGTTTTTCTCAGTTACCTTTTATAGATGCTCCTGTACCCCAGGTAAGAACCTCACACAAATGCATGGTCTGCTGGCTGAAACATATGGCTCTGAATGATTCTAACCACACAAAGAGCACAAGTGGAATGGCACTGTAAACTCCTTGGTAAAAGAAATACTTAACATTTAGGAAAGAAGTGACATTTAATTCTTTCTCTCTTGGCTGTGTTCCCATCTCACAATTACTTTGGCTGCTTTATGACACTTGAACTCATTAAAATTTATTTATTTGAAGATACAGTTATCAAAATAGTGTTATGTGAAATAAAACCAACTAGAAATATAAATAACCCTATCTGCAGAACCTAGTATTTCTCCATCCCTAAGCCTACTCTCTTCTACCCAATCATGGATCTCTTCCTTCCCCTCAGTCGTACCTCATCCAACTTTTTGATGACAGGACCAGATTTTTTAGATGTGGCTGCATAGCTCTTTAGCAGAACTTTAAACATCATTTCAGTATCTGGATGAGTGCTAATGAAGGCCTTTTCCAGAACATACAAATCAACTCCTTTATCCTCTGCAAGACCTGAAATAAAACTGAGTCCAAAGTCTATCAACACTAAGTCCAGGTTCTCCATGGGTGGCCGCAGAAGGAGATTGGCAGTGGTAAGATCCCCATGGATAATATCTTCATCATGCATTCTTGCTAACAGCTCACCCATCTTCTCTGCTAAGTTATGGAGGCTACTGGTATCATTTCCACTCTTTTGTACAGAATAAATATGGTCTTGAACAGTAATTGAGTCTGCAATATCTTCAAGATATATGGAGTTGGTGACATAATCCACGAAGTAGACTGCTGGAGCTGGAATACCTATTTAAAAGAGCAAATCAAATGCCAGTGGTTAATTTTACGTAATTCCCAACTTTATTTTAACAACAAAACATAACCAATAAAAGTCTTAGGCAGAAATTCCAGTCGAGATCACCACCAGCCACTGATAATCCACATTTTGGAATGGCCTTGCCAACACTTATTTCCAACCCATCTGCACTGGCCTGCAGCCCTATAACTGGTTGGCAGCTCGAGCTTGGTAACAAGATCAGCCCCTCCTGGGGTGAGACTCGCCGGTAAAACATATTGTGGGACACACGGATGACAAGCTGTATTGTAGGGGGCACCCTGAACGAGTAGAGCGGCTCATGCCGGGGTGAGAAGAACGCCCCGCATCCTTCAGGGGGGCACTGGAAGGTGCCAAGTGTCTGCGAACAGCTCTGAGCGATTGCAGAGCCAGGGGGCTGCCGGCAAACACCGCGGCACGGGGCGTGTTGTCCCGCCGGACCAGCTCCGTTCACACGGCCCGGGTGTCCGTCTGTCCTGCCGGGGCAGCACCGCTCACACCACTCGGGGGTATCCGTCTGTCTGTTCGTCCAGGCGGGGCTGCCCCGATCACACCGTCCCGGCGTGTCCCTCCGTCTGTCCCGCCAGGGCAGTCCCGCTCACACCACCCCGGGGTGTCCGTCTGTCCTGTCGGGGCAGTCCCACTCCCATCACCCCGGGCTGTCTGTCCGTCCTGTCGGGACAGCCCCGCTCACACCACCCTGGGGCATCTGTCCGTCTGTCTGTCCATCCCGCCGGGGCAGCCCCGGCCCGGCTCCTCCTTCCCTGCCCCTCCATGCCCACCTGCCCGCCGGCAGCGCAGCAGGGACCGCGCCTCCTGCGCCGTGCGCCGCCGGCTCAGCCGCTCCTCCAGCGCGGGGTGCCTGTAGCGCTTGGGGACACGGAGCTTGGCCACGGCGGCGCGGCCCAGGAACAGCCCGCGGTACACGTGCGCCTCGGCGCCCTGCTGCACCAGCCGCAGCCCCGGCAGCGGCGGTGGCGGCAGCAGCAGCTCCTCCGCCTCCGCGGGACCTGCCCTGGTGCCGGGGTGGTTCGCAGCGGAGCCCGTGGCCCCCACATCACCCACCGCGGGGCCCACGGGCCCGACCATGGCCGAGCGCACCCCGCCCTCCTCCGCCTGGGCAGCCGCCATCAAGAGGACACACCGCGCATGCGCAGGGCGCCGCTTCGTCAATCTCCGGTGATCATCGGCACTGCTCGGTAATTTTCGTCAATCCCCGGTGATCCTCGTCAATCTCCGGTAACCTTCGTCAATCCCCGTGATCCTCGGCAATTCCCGGTGACCCTCGCCGGTGCTCGGTAACCCTCGGCAATCTCCGGCGATCTCCGGCACTACTCGGCGGCCCGTGACGGAAACAGACGAAGGCCCCTCGCTCCACCGCCGCTCGCGCTGCCCTCGCTATAGCGCGCCCCCCGCGGCTTTCCGTGCGCGCTGCTCGGTGCTGTCCCTGCCCAAAGGCCTCTCTGTGCTTCCTCCCCGTAAATCCTGCCGTCCTCTGCCCGCCTCGGCCGCGGTGGGGGGTGCTGAGTTGCTGCGGGATGGTGGGACTGGTTCCTGAGCCGTCTCCATCCAGTGGGTTCTGTGTTTGCAAGATCGAGATCAGCAGCTGCCCCTGGGCTTGCCAGGGAGATGTTGGGGGTCCATCTTCCCAAAGGGACAAGTGGGATCTCGTGGTGTCCCCATCTCTCCGAAGTGTTCACAGCGCCACCTCGGATCACCCTGCCAGGGCATTACCCCTGGGACACCCCTCCCAGGACAACAACAGGATGGTCCACCACTTGGGCATCACCACAGGAACCTCATCACTGAGGCATCACCACCAGGATGCTCCACTGCTGGGGCATCACCAAAGGAACCCCACCACTTCAGTATCACCACAGGAACCCCACCACTGGGGCGTTGCCACCAGGATGCTCCACTACTTGGGCATCACCACCGGGACACCACCACCAGGATGCTCCACTGCTGGGGCATCACCATGGGGACTCCACCTCTGGGACAACCCCAGGATGATCTACTACTGGCTCTTGCCCCTTCATGTGCCAGAAGCCTTTGCTGGAGCCCAGGCAGATCCACTGCAGCTGCCCAGTTTGTGGCTGGGGAAGAGAAGGGGTTTGCCTTCAGCCTGTAGGGGATTGCCAGCCTGCAGCAGGGCATGGTGTGACCTTGTGTCCCACGCTGGGCAGCACCAAAGCTCCTGCGAGGTCTGTCATGGACCACTCATGTGGGGAGTCAGGTGCTTCTCCTTTCCCTGAACAGCCAAACCCCACATCCTCATCTTTGAAAAATATGGACAAATTTCATTAGTTTGCAACCTCATTAGTTTGCAAACTCATTAGGAGCAGTATTTGGGTTTTTGTGGCAACCTGAAAACCCACTGCTCTACTGGGTGATCTGCACATGATGCAATTTATGTTCCTCAGAAAATACAAAAGAATTCAGCCCAGTCCATGAAAATATGTTTGCAGTTGTTGCTTTTGGAGGTGACACAAGTCCATTTCACCCTTGTTTTCACATCCAAAACATTTATTTCCTTTTCAGAGCATTTATATTTTATTAACACATTCCATACAGCTTACTTGTCATTGCACGGTGGGATCATGCCTGGCAAATATTTATCTTGCTTCAGTAACAACTTTTAAACAACCTTTCCAAGTTTTCAATGATACAGATAATCCCATCCCACAAATCTGGCCACCCATGGCATCCTCCTTCCGCTGCCCTGGCTGTGGCAGGAGGCTGACAGCTTGGCCAGGGAAAGAAGTGCATTTCTGGGCTCTGTGGCTGGAATTTGCAAATGCCACAGATGCTCAAATAATGAAAAAGGTTTTCCCCATGTGGGCAGATTTTATCCAAGTATCCATGCACAGATGCTCCCACAGACACACATTTGTAACCTATGAGCAAGTGCACACAGATACCCTCGGTTCATTATTCTGGTAAACATGACAGTCTTCTCTCATGCTGGCCAAAAACATCCTCCAGAGCTTTCAAAATACAAAAGAAAATATTTTTGCTTTATTTTTCCCTTTATTTTATTTATTTGAATTTTATCTTCCCTATGATTTCCCTAATTCGTTTCCCTTTGAATGCAAAAAGCAGTTGACATAGCCCTTGGAAACCATCTAGAGCCATTTACAATATTTATGGTATCACCCAGTATTTTTATTGGAATGCTGAATCACCCCAGAGAACTGCACTGAAGCCGCAGCCTCTGCTAAATAGTTTAATTATGTAACTTTGTTCTCCTGGTGACAAGCATTTACAAACTCTCCTTTCGCAAACAATGCAATTAAGTTAAAAGCTGCTGCACAGCAAGCCAAGCTAAGAGAAACCAAGGCAAGTCCCATGGGCTCCTTCCTCCCTGCTGTCCTGTAGAACCCTTGGCATGGAGCAGGCTACAGCCCTTCAAGCAGCTCTCACATCGCCCCCCAGCCTATTTAAGGGTGAGGCTGCCATCCTCAGAGCTCAGATGGGAAAGGGGCTGAATTTGGGCTACATCAGGCTCAGGTGGCTCCTTGTGCCCATCTAAGGCACTTGTTGGCTCTGAGGTTATATCCTCAACCTGCAAAGTATGGGCACAGGGATAAACCCTTCTGTGTGTGAATTCACAGCTCTGATTCCCATCACAGCTCAGAATTATGGATCTTGGATGATTCTCACTTGAAGAGGATGTTATGGGCTGTAGGGACCAACCACTGACAGAAGGGTGCAGGCATGTAGGGCAGCATCCTGGTTTGCTGCAGGATGCCACACTGGAGGCATCTCTAAAATGTGCCGGACCCATGGGGGGACCACCAGTACTGACCAACATTGCTAGGGAAGCCCCCAGGGTTAGGATATCATAAAAGAACATGCATGCAGCCTGGCATCAGGAGGAGAAAGCTCTCTGGGATGTAATGAACACGCAATAAATGCAGGTGCCTGGTGAGCTGGCTCCATCCCAGACAACTGTGGCACTGCCACCTGCTCAGGAATAATCATTTTCATCAATAACTAAATTGAGCTTGGTCAATTTGATCCCCCAGGCCCCTTCCTAAAGGGCAGCCCTAACCAAGGAAAACGTGCTCGTGTGATGAGCATTGCTGAACACCGTGTCTTCCTTTTTCCAGGATGGACTTCTTTCTCCTCTGGTATTTGTATTTTAAGTTGTGAATTTAAAGCCCCTTCTGGCTGCTCTGGCCCAGAGGTGGCGGGTAACCTTTCCAGTAATCGCAGCCGGGTTGTGTTACCAAACACAGGCTGCCGTTCCAAACGCGAGCTCTCCAGGAAGCGCATTCCTGCGGCTCAGCCCTGGAGTTGTGCTGTTTGGCTGCCAGGCAGGAACGCGCCCTCAAGCCCCGCAAGTCTGGCAGCCAAGAGCGAGATAAGGATCAGATGGGGAAACGACACTGCCAACACACACTGTCTGGAGAGGAGGAGGAGGAGGGCATCGCAGGAGAGAGCAAGGACAGAAATGTGCTGGCACACATCAAGCATTGGTGGATTCACCACACCTTCTCATGTGGAGTTCAGGGACAGACTTCATCAGGTCCAGAATACCAACTAACTACAAATGTTATGATAAGAAAGGTGTACTTTAAGAACAACAAAGGAAGATTTTTTCTCCCCCAAATTATCCCTGCTGTACATCACAGTAGGTTTTCCCTTTTTATTCCCAGATGACCATAACCCCCAGCCACGCAAAGGGTTGATGTGGCAGCTGCATTTCTGTACTAACTGATGTAATCTTTTGGCCACCTTTTGTAAACACACCGTAAAGCTCTGTTTGTGCTCCCTAGGACCTCACCTTGTTACCTGAGATAATAATTCTTGCCCTGTCAGAGACCAGGAAGCCTTCAGAAAATGGCTGGGTGGAAAAGAAAAGAAAGCTGAGTGGCCACGGAGAAAAATCTAATTTCATCCTTCTCACACTAAATTAATTTCAGAAGGGAGGAATTGTTCAGACCAATTGCAGATCACATAACCAAGGGTAGGTTTGCCCAGCGCCTGATCAGAACCCTGGATCCCCTCTGGCTCTCTGCATAGTGGGGAACCATGCATGGGTGACATCCCCAAATCATAGCACAGCTCACCCAGAATGGCTAGGCTTGAGCTCTGGGGGACAGAGATTACAGGTAATATCACACTGCATCCTCTACATCCCCATGTTCCTAAAATGAGGAATATTAGCCCAGACAAAGAACTGCCTATCATGAACAGCCTCATGTGGGTCTTGGAGAAGAGAGAAAATTGGAGTAATTTCTCCCTCTGTGTGTCACAAGAGCTGGTCATGATTTCAGAACTATTTAAACTGCTTTAATATGAATTGCAAATCCTATTGAAAAGCTCTTCCCATGAACACCACTGTTTTTTGTTGGCTACTGTTTGAAGCCATTATTCCCTGTGCAGCTGTCAGTCTGTATCAGATACAAGATTTTAGAAGAGGTATTTTTATATACCTTATTTCCATTGAAATTAGAGCTTGTGAATGGGAAGCATTTATTTAATCTATAAACCTTGTAGGTGATTTTAAATACTATTAATATTCACTATAACTTTGAGAAGAAACAAACCCAAAACCTTTGATCAACTGCTGCCCATGTTGCGGCCAGACCTCCAAGGGACTAAAGCTGAAAGGATACACATGATCCAGTATGACCCATCTCAAGCACCTCAAAGCTATGAGTTAGAACAAAAAAAGAGCTGGTACCAGAGCAGAGACATGAAATGTATCCCCATACTTAGAAGAATAATTACAGAAATATTTATGTTAAATGCCCTATTAAGTCAACATGTGGGATGATTGAAAAGGCTTTTTTAGAAAAAAAAAAATCACATGTTCATGTGTTCTTTATTCTTCATCCAACCTGTTTATTTTTGCCTGTGTCAGAGAGGTGTGCCTGCACCACCTACACAATGGTCACTAATGGAGAACTTCTCCAGTTCAATTCTGTTCTGTGGCAAATAGTTTGACCAGCACAGGCTCCACAGAGTTTCCACTCTTAACTCTGGTCTGGAGCTTGTGAGGTTGCATCATATTAAATATTAAAATTTAATATAAGTATTAAACAAAATGTTACCTGCAGTCACATGCCAGCTCACAATGCATATTCATGATCATTTGCATTTACCCTTCAGTGGCAGTCCCTGCTGGGTGGCTCTGGGGAGGCTGTACTTGCCTTCCTGCCCATGACACCACATCTCTCCTTGCTGGTCCCCTTGCCAGCTGGGTCACAGCAACTTCTGAACATCCCATGAACTTTGGCACAGCACAACCCGCCCAGCAGCTGCTGTTTGCATGAAGAGCACTGAGGGAGAATGCTTGCATATTATGCTAAACAGTTTTGAAAGCACTTCAAGGCCTGCCACGTTTTCTAAAACCCTTGTTTAACAAGCTGGACTTTAAGACACATGAAATTAGCCTCAGATTCAGAAAAAAATCTTGCATCCAAGTGCAAATCCCAGTGTCTTCTATGCAGGACAGCAGGAAAGTTCCTGTTCCACTCAGCAGAAAGAGAATATTAATTGCAAGGTAAGCTGAATACTGAAATGCTTTGGGTGATGGAGCACTCTGAGGGCAGGAGGAGATGAACTCGAGAAACTGCTTATTTCTGTCCCACAGCAGTGAAAGTTAAGAGTGCAAACTCAATCATAGAGTCAGAATTGTAGAATGTGTTGAGTTGGAAGGGACCCACCAGGATCATCGAGTCCAACTCTTGGCCCTGCACAGGACACCCCAAGAATCCTACTGTCTGAGAGCAATGTCCAAACGCTTGTTGAGCTCTGTCAAGCTTGGTACTGTGACTATTTCCCTGGGAAGACTGTTCTAGTGCTCAGCTACTCTTCGGGTGCAAACCTTTCTTCTGGTTTCTAACCTAAATCTCTCCTGCTGTTCATTTTGGTTTTATCTTTGAGATGGTCACCCCTTTCCTAGCAGGCTTCTTTGTCCTTCCAGCCAAGTTACCTAAAATAACTAAAATACTGTCAATCTCTTTGGGGTTTATTAGAGGCTTTCTCGTCTAGAGGGGTGAAGCTCTGCAGAAGAGCAGGTCAGCAAGCAGCGAGGAGATTCCTGTTCCTGGCTCCAACGAGACAGAATGGGGACAGAGTTGTCATTCCAGCCACGAAAGCCATACCCCGCCACATCCCGTTTCTAGAGCAAGTAGCCATATAACCCCATAAAGCGTCCCGGGACACTCCGCTGCCTCCCGGCGCCGTCACACGCTCAGCCCCGGTTCTCGCCAGGCTCACCCATCGGCTCACCCATCCCCCGGGGCCAAGCTCACCCATCCCCCGGGGCCAACTCACCCATCCCCCGAGACCAGGCTCACCCATCCGCCGGGAACACGCTCCCGCTCCCCCGGGACCAGGATCCCGCCCCCGACTTTCGCCATCCCTCCCGGGCGCGGTGCATCTCCACCCCGACCGGGACCCCCGGGCAGGGCGACTACAAGCCCCAGGCTGCCCGGCCGGGGGCAGGACAGGAGCGACGTGGCGCGGCCCCGCTCCGGCCGCCGGACCCCGCTCCGCCCCGCTGCGCTCCGGTGCCGCTCCCGGTGCCGCGGAGCGCCGGGGGCTCAGCCCCGCCGGGCCATGGGTGAGTGCGGCCGGGGCCGGGCGGGGAGAGCGGGGGGTTATCACTTTTTTGCTGCCAGAGCCCCTCTGGGGACGGGAGCCAGCCGGGGTGGGACGGGCGCGCGCTACTCTGGGGAAAAAAGTTTCCAAAAACAAAAACAAAAAAAGAAAAGTTTTGAACTTTTCCTAAAGGCTGGGGCTGGATCCTCCGCCCTTTTCTTTCTTTCTATTGTGGGTTTGGTTTTGTTTTTTAGCGCTCCCAGCAGCACAGACAGCGAACGTGAGAGCCAAGGAATTTCCTGCGGCTCGATCCGGGGGCCATCCCGGGAGCGCTCCGGAGAGCAGGAGCGAGAGGAATGGGGAGTGTGGAGCGAGTTGGGTTTGCTGTGGAGTGGCATTTGCTTGAGGCACCGGTCCAGCCCTCGTTGGCCTCGGCGCTGGTGTGAGCAGAGTCCGAAGTCAGCCCAGTCCAAGCCCCAGTCCCAGCCCGGCGGTCACTGCCCCATCCTAGAGCACGGCCCGATGGCCAGTTTGCCATAGGCAGGGATTCTCGTGCCACAGCTCCTTGCGAGATCCACCAAACTTTCTGTCCTCAAGCAGAGATTTGAAGAGTCCTCAAACTGCCCAGCTACATCACAATAGACTATATATACAAACTGGATTTCAGTCAAAGCTCCTAAACAATCCTGCTCATTAAGTTAAGAAGAAATGCTGCAAAACCTGATGTAACCATCTGTGGCATTTATGGTGGGACTGTCTGTGTCTAATAGAATTTGCTACTTTAAATTAATGGTATGGCCACTTACACCTTTTGTTCTCAGCAGATATTTTTTATAATTATCTGTACAACATGTACAAGGAGTGCTAAAAGCAATGCTGATGGTGACATAGAGTGTGGTGAGAGGGACTGGGATAGCTGGGATGGTGTAAGAAACACAAATGCAGCACAGAGTATTTATGTGTAGCTATCACTGAGAAATCTTTATTGCTAGCTGTAATTGAAGGCCAAGCAGAGACACTTCCTATTAAACCCAGCTTGTGAGGGGAAAAAAGCCCTTAGGCAGAGTGAGAAAAGTTTCCATGGTCTGGTGGTTGTGTCCACATTTTTTCCACATGTAGTCTACAGAAACTGTGAATATTTCTAATTAAACAAAAGAGTACAGATAGTATTACAACCTGGAAACCAGCAGAAACCTCAAAGCTAATGCACTTTACCCATGCTTCAAAATTGTAGCTGGAGGGGAGAACACTGTCACTGCTGTTCCCAGAGGTCCCCACATCGGTGCTGGCTTTCACACCAGTGCAATCCCTGCTGCCATGGCTCATGGTTCTCACTTTGTCCTCCTTTCATCCCCTCCCCATGGTGAGAAGCATGTGCAGCCAGCACCTTGGTTTTGTAGGGTTGTATTAATTTGGGTTGTTTTTGCTGCTGTTTTTTATTTATTTAAGCTAAACTTGCATGTTCATCTCTATGGGATGCATGAGGTCAAGGAGTCACTTCTTGTACCTGGGGCTGGGAACAGTGAGCTTGCTTTTCAGCTCATGATGAAGTTTGTCCTGCAGTCCTGGACCAGCCTGAGGAGGCTATGCATAGCTCGGGGTGCCTGGATTCTGTGAGCTGTAGAAGGAGAGGTGAAAAAATCAGGGGTGCCCCACAAAGTCATGGTAAGAGTGCAAGATTAACTGGGAGAAATGACCTTTTGTGAGAGGGGCTTTTAATGCCAAGGTAAGTGGTAAGAATGTAGAGGCTGCCGGGAGAGCTGGCGGTGCCATCTGCACTGAAGCATGAAAATGATAATGCAGAACAATTCAGAACCTGAAAGCAGAAGCTATGTTTCCTGCTCGGAACAGTTTTTGTAATTTGAATCAAGGGAGACCACAGAGGATCCCCCTGTACAATTCCAGGCACTACAAATCACTGCCCACCACTTAAAACCAAGTCTCAACTTTGTTAATGAAATCCTGATTTCACAGTTCTGCACCCCAGATGAGTGCCCCTGTGCCCCTGTGCAGGCCTGGTGTGTTGTGTGACTCTCTGCAAGTGTCTCTCTACATGTGACCTGATGACCTATGGGGAAATTCCATATTATGGCTTTGTAAATGGAAAGCTGTGGGTGTCCTGGCAGAGCTTCTTCCAGCCTTTGCATGCTGATAGCTCCCCTGCTGGCATCAGAAAACTGAACCCAGCATTGCCTGCTTATATTCCAGGTCGTGCACTGCCGGTCCTCCTCTTGTCCGCAACGGTGTCTCTCCTGGGAGGGCTGATATTTGGATATGAGCTGGGGATAATCTCTGGTGCCTTGCTGCAGCTGCAGACAGACTTTCACCTCAGCTGCTTCAAGCAAGAAGTTCTCGTGAGCGCCGTCCTTGTCGGAGCACTCCTGGCCTCTCTGGCTGGGGGGATCCTCATTGACCGCCATGGCCGGAGGAGAGCGATCCTGGTCAGCAACTTGGTGCTGTTGGTTGGCAGCCTTATCCTCACCCTGGCGAGGTCATTTATTGTGCTGGTCATGGGGCGCATGACCGTGGGCTTTGCCATCTCAGTCTCCTCCATGGCCTGCTGCATCTACGTCTCAGAAATGGTGGCTGCCCGTCGGCGAGGGCTGCTGGTGTCTCTCTATGAGGCGGGCATCACTGCAGGCATCCTGCTCTCCTATGCACTGAATTATTTCTTTGCAGATGTGGATGAGGGATGGAGATACATGTTTGGACTGGCCATTGCCCCGACAGCCATGCAGTTCCTCAGCATCCTCTTTCTCCCAGTGAACCCTGTTAAATTAAGCTCGTGGGACTCAGACTGCCAGAAGGGCCTCATTCCATTGCAGGATGCTGAGGACAGAGTGGCAGCAAAGCAGGAGCCCTACCAGGAGAAGCATTACTCATTCCTTGACCTTTTTAGGACCAGAGACAACATGAGAAGGCGGACTCTGGTGGGCCTGGGACTGGTGCTCTTCCAGCAGTTCACCGGGCAGCCCAATGTGCTGGGCTATGCCTCCAAAATCTTCCACTCAGTGGGATTCCAGAGCAACTCCTCGGCAATCCTGGCCTCAGTTGGGCTGGGAGCGATAAAGGTGGTGGCCACACTGGTTGCGATGGCCTTGGCAGACAAGGCTGGCAGGAGAGTGCTGCTCATGGCTGGCTGTGTGGTGATGGCCATCTCCGTCACCACCATCGGCCTCAGCAGCCGCATGGCCCCTCTGGCCATGGCCAGGGACTGCAAAGCACCCACAGATCCTAATGCATCCCTCAGCCTCACCCAGCACCCCCTGACACGTGTATTCCCCCAGTCTGCTGTGTCACCCATCCCACCAGCACCAGGTGCTGTCATAGGTCAGGCAGCCCTTGGATTTGCTGCCACAAAGAGCCTTACAAAAGTTTTTGCCAGTACTGAAAGCAAAGAGGTTGTTGCCAATTCTTCCCTCATGAGGAAAAGGGACCTGGTAGGTCAGACCAAAAAAGGGACAGTGGAAAGCACAGGCCCTCCTCTTGCTGGTGCTCCCTGGGCACAACATACGGTCTTAAATTGGATTACACTGCTGAGCATGATGGCTTTTGTGAGTGCCTTCTCAATTGGATTTGGGCCAAGTAAGTGTGGTGTTTATATATCCTTGCAATAACCCAGGGAATGGAACTAGGGCTGACCTGCAAGCTGTCTGCTTGAAACATGCCTTATGTATCTGCTCTACCAAGCAGCTCAGTGCCTGGGAACTGGAAATATGTGCCCATCTGCCCAGTGAATCGTTTTGCAGCACTGCATCTTTTTTAGCTACAGGGCTCAAATAGCTTTCTCTTCCATGCTATCACTATCATTGTAATTTTTTTTTTTTAATGTGAAGCTCATTGGAAAATCAGAGCATCCCACAAGCACTATATAATCTTTCTGGCCCCCTGGTGAGCAGGAGAATACAGGGCTGAGGACAGAAGGACTGAATAGTTTCTGCTATGTGATAATGAAAGTCAGTGCAGAACTGGAAGTGGAATCTCTGAAAGTTTCACAATAACAGTTTGGTTGTTTTGGTTTTGTTTTGTTTGTTTGTTTTTTCTGGAATCATTATTTTTCGTCAGATGAGGTTAAAGTTTACTTCTTGCTTCCATGTGAGCTCTACTATTTTCTGGCATTTAGATGCCTTGATGGGAGAAAACAGCATATCCAACTCAAGAGAAATATATGTGAGCAAGTCTCACAGGTTTGACAGCAATTCTGCAAATTATTTCAAGCTAAATAACCCCAGGATAGGAGAGGGTTCTTGAAGATATATATTCCTTTAACTGATTTTAGCCCAAATGCAGCATTGTCTCCCTTTATTTCCTTACAAAGAGCGTGTCATGACAGCAGGTCTGTCAGATCTTTTCCATTTCCCGTGAACGGAATGACAAACTCCCCTGCTTTCTTCTTTTTGCTCCTGTTCGTTGCTGTTTCATTCCTCTTGGGGTGCTGAACACGGGAGGTTCGAAGTGTTCTGCTCTGACCTGTCTCTGAGGCCGATGGATGTTGTCACCACCAGCAGAGGGTGCTGGGTGAAGCCAGAGCCTAAACCCCCTGCTGCAATCTCCCTTCCCTATTTCCAGAACAAATTGCTTAACTCCCACACTGTCTTTCTGATCTCTTTAATCTGTGCAGTGACCTGGCTGGTCCTCAGTGAGATTTACCCTGCTGGGATAAGAGGAAGAGCCTTTGCCTTCTGTAACAGCTTTAACTGGGCTGCTAATTTACTGATCAGCCTCTCCTTCCTGGACCTTATTGGTAAGTAGACACTCGCTCTCACTCCCCCTCCCACAGCTGGTTAGGGAAGGTGGCCTCCACGAGCCATTTGGAGATTAAGTAGCATTTGAACCCTGGCGACTTGAATAGGTGTGACCCTGCTGGCCCGGAGGGCAGGAAAGCCAGGCACCAGCTGCACTGCTGTGAGCCCCTCAGTCACCCGTTTATAAAAGTCATCCACCGCCCACTGGGCTGCACTAGAGCACCACAGTATCAGGAAACCACGGAGTTTGCAGCTTCCATGCTGGCAGCTTTACAATATTTCTTTCTAGCAGAGCCCTTGATTGAGGAGCTCGGCTGCCTTCTCCTTGGGTGCTGGCAAAGCCTGGCATGAACCAGCCTTTTTCTTTGCTGGTTCCCAGTCCAGGCCTTGCAGATAAGAAGTTTCCCAGACCTATTGAAGGCTTCACAAAATAAAATCCCCATCAGGCACCAGTGACTGCCTCACAGTAAACAAACCAGTTTCCTTTCTATCCCATGATGTGACACAAATCCTACCTTCACGCACTTGACTCTCTGCAGATGCCATTGGATTCTCTTGGATGTTTCTTCTCTACGGACTGATGGGAGTCATGGCTGTTATGTTCATTTACCTTTTTGTCCCAGAAACAAAAGGACAGTCCCTAGAGGAGATAGACCAGCAGTTCTCTAGGAAACGGTAGGTGCTTCTGTCCCAGTGTGAGTGCTGGCTTTGGGAGCCTCCCATCGGTGGTTTCTGAGGTCTGTGGCACTGAGCAGCTCAGGGCAGCTGCAAAGGCTGGCCAGTGCTGCTGAGAAAACAGAAAATCTCAAGTTTGTTGCAGGGCTGTGGGGCAAGTTGTGGGAGCTGCAGTGCTGTTCATCAGCAGGTCACTGCCCTGAGCCCTACTGTGCTGCTGGAGGGCACTAGTGACACTTGGGAGGAAACAGGCTAGAAAACAAGGCTCATGGTCGAGGAGAGGAGAGCAGGCAGGTCAGGAGGACATGGGAGGGGATGATAGTCCTGTTTCACCTTAGAATAATCTTGGACTGATCCTTCTCCTCTGGGGCAGAGACATGTGCTATAACACAGGCCATGGGCTCTCACCTGGTAATTTTCACACAAAGCCTGTGATAGGTGAGGGAAGATAAGAGATGTTTGTGCTGTCCTGGTTGTAACGGAGGTGGCATGGCAGGCATTGCTGGAGCAGGATGAGGGTATGCAGCTGCACAGCTGATGCTGAGGGGAGGGAACACACACCCCTCAGGGGGGCAGGAGGGGTAACTGCTGTGAGCCTGGCTCCTTGGGCACAGTAGCTGCTGCAGGTGACCATCATTGCCTTGCAGGGTTTGGGAAGGAAATGTGTTCAAGCAGAGACGTGGAAGAGGAGCGAGCTGCACACACACACAGTACCAGAGAGTGGAGCACGCCAACAGCACATGAAACCAGCATCATGCCTGCAGCATCGTGTCTTGAGAGCTTTACCAGGAGAGGAGCAGCTGGGCCGTCAGGACAGTTCTTTTCCATGGCCTTCAACGGGTGGCCTCAGCTCAGAGACAGTTCTCCCTGAGGTGCCTTAGATCTGGGGACGTGCAGATAGCTGTCCTATGGATCTTTGGGGCATTGTCGTTCCCGGACAGGGAGCACGTCCTTCCTTTGTCATCCTTAGTTTTTCATTAATTTCTATCCATCACATCTCTAATTTAACAGATTAATGGTTTTGTACGCAGGGATTAAAGCACAGTTTTTGCCGGCAGCAGCGTTCATTTGTGAGCAAGGTGTGTTATTTTCCCAGTTCGTGTTAGCTTCCAGCCGGGCGCGGGGCCGCACCGCGCCGGACCCGCCGCCAGCGGGCACCGCGACACCGCCCGATCCCCGCACCCGCCGACACCGCAGTGCCCCAAACCCGAGCCCACCGCACCCCTCCGCCCCTTCGGACCCACCGCCCCGCGCCTCTGGGCTTGATGGAGCCGGGAAAGAGGGATATGGGGATGGGGATCAGCGGTAATCCTGCGGGGCAGGCAGCTGGAGCTGTGCGAGGGACAAGGGGAAGGGGAGAGGATGGAGACTCGGGGGGTTCAGGAGGGGTGGAGCGGGGTCGGGTCAGGGATCGGCTGCTGGGTTATCAAGCGGGCCTGCGTGTGCTGGGAGGACACAGGAGAGGTCCGGGAGCAGCAAACAGGGCTAGTGACAGTGCCGGGTGTTGGGGATGACTGTACAGAAAGATGTGAGACACCTCGGGGTAAGGGGGCATCAGTGAGCCCGGAGTAGAGGGCTCTCTTTCCCACTTTCAACAAAGAAACATGATGCAACTTCCCAAACCCAAGGCTTCAGCCCCTGAGGAGGAGGAATCTGCATGGGGTTGCCCTGCTCATCACACCAGGTTTTGGTGTGTGATCACACAGCATGCAGGGCTACGGGACAGGAGGAGAGGAGAGCCTCGGGGGGCTGCAGGCAGGATCCCACCTGTGGGGTGCCTGTTCCCAGGAAGGGGTTCCTGCAGGAGAGACAGCTCTGGAGCTGCCAGCTGGTGTCACAGGGCCTGGCCCCTCCATCACAGCAGAGCTGGGCTGGTGGCACTGAAATGAGGAAAAGCCGTAAAGGAGTGTTCAAATGAAAAGCTGAAGGAAATTCAGTGGGTGTTGAAATTCAGACTTAGCCCCTTGTGAGGGGATGTGCCCAGTATTCATGGGAAGAGCAGCAGGAAAATCAAATGATGCAGTTGCAGTAAACAAGGTGAATTTGGCCATGTAGGGTATCTGCAGATTCAGAGGACTATTATTAAGCAACCAAGCAAGGGCAAAACCTAGATATTCTGTGGCTATACCAGAAGTTTAAAAAATAAGATAATGCCAGGCTTTCCAATCACCCTGAGTAACAACCCCAGTACCATTATGTATTTCTTGAAATGGGAAATCACAGATTCCAATTAAAAATTAAAAAAAAAGTAGATCCAAGGCTGTGTTACTGACCCCTGATCAGGATAAAGGCAATGAATAACAATATAAAATGATATTAGAGAAGTTAGTCAGCTCAGTGATCCATCAGGAAGGAATAAAACCTGGGTTTGGATACAATAAAGGGTCTCCCGGACCAAGCGGTGCTGGAAGCGTGAGAAGGGCTGCTGCTCTGGGTTTGGTGGGGAGTGGTGCACAGGACCTGCTTCACAAGGTGTTTGTGGGAGAGCTGTTCTCTGCTAGTGACCACAAAACAACCTTTAATGCTGTAGTGGGAGAGGGCACACCAAATAAATCCAGCCTGGGGCTCTACAGTTTCAAGAAAGGGAACTATGAAAAAATAAGGTGATTAGTCAATAACAACAAACCAAAAAGGAACAGTCAGAAAGCAAGGAGCCTGCAAGCAGTCTGGCAGCGATTAAAAAATGCTCCATTAAAGCCCAAGTAAAACATGTGCCACAACTCAAAAAGAACTAAGAGGTCCTTAAAAACACCCTGCCTGACTCACTGCTAAGGTTAAGGAGGTATCACAGGGAGAAGGTCGGTGTTTTAAAAGTGAAAAGGTTTCCCACATGAGGAGGAAGGGAAAACACATAAAACATAGCAAGTAAATTGTAGACAGAAAAGAGAGCTAAAAAAGAGCATGAAGATATTACAAAGATCTTACAAATACCTTTTAAAAATTGTTCTTTAAATATGTCAGAAGAAACTGGCTAGGGAGTCATTTCTCAATACAAAGGTGCAACAGTGTGCTGAGCAGGATAAGGCATGACAAGGCAGCTTGGGCATGACTGTGTTGGTCTTCACTGCTGCAGGTATTTGGAAGAACCTCACACCCAGCAAGTTAGATCAACGTGACTTTACAAATGGCTACTGTGTACCAGAGACTGGCAGGTTGTTAGCACAGCTCCCACATACAAACCAAGCTCTGGAAGGGACCCCTGGGAGCTGTAGGGATGAGTGTCGCCTCTGTCCCTGCTGGGGTGATGGGGTCTGCACCAGCAGTGACCACTTAGGCAGACAGGCAGCTGGGAAAGAGCCAGCAAACATGGATGCAGAAAAGGGAAATCTTGCTTTGCCAGTGTGCTGGGTCTCTAGGAATATATCAAGTGTTCACACGGACAGGGAGAACTCAACAGACAGAACAGATGGATGTTTTCAAAGAGATTTTGGCAAAATTATTTTAAAAACATTTACACCGCCATGGGATTGAAGCAATGGTTCTTTTATGGACTGGAATATCTTTAAAGATATTCCTGTCTTGTAGGTAGCAAAGTGCAGGGTTTGACAGACAGTTTTTGAGAATGAATGGAATTCAGCAACTGGGTTGCCCAAGAATCTGTTTTGGGTCTGGTTTTGTTCAGTACCTTCAGCTGTGATGTTGGCAAGGGAACAGACAGCAAAATCCCCACGTTTGTGGATGATGCTGAGCTCTTTTAGGTACAAAAACTTTTTGCCACTGACAAAGGACTCCATAAAACCCTGGCGACGGGAGAGGTGTGGGCAAAAACGGCAGCTGGGGTGGATGTGATAGGGAGTGCTGCAGGCTGGTGCCAGAGACCCCTGAGTGCTGGCTGGGGTCAGCATGGATGGGAGGAGGGCTCAGCTGGGTGAGCTGGCTCCCTCCATCATCATCTCACTGGACAAGTGTGTCCCCACTCCAAATTTGTGACCCATTAATGTAGCAACAGGCTGTTTCTCTTTTTCCCTCCCCTGAGGCTGAGACCTCATAAGACTGGAGGATACAGAAATGCTTGAGGCAGTGATAAATCTTCTTTAGTGGGCCTTTATTTCCTTTTCTTTCACAATATTTTCTTTAGTTTCCTAGCCAAATTTTTTCTAAGGAAAGATTTCTGACTTCCTTTGAGCCACAGCTCAACATCTGTCCACATTGGGGGCTGAAGTAATACACTGTTAAGGGGTTTTGATGTCAAGCCCAAAACCCCACCAGGGATTTATGCAGCTCTCCCCTTTCCTCCCTCCTCCTCTTCAAACAGCCTTTCATTTGCTCTCACTAATTGTGCTGTCATGCCTTTCTTTTTCCCCCAGTTGTGCAGACAGCCTTTCATGCAGACAGGTTTCGGTGACAGATGCCTGTGCCCTGAGCTTTCCGAGGGGGCGGGCTGTGCTCCGGGCGTGCGCATCGCTGGGACGCGCCGGGCTCCGCTGAAATGATCCAGGCACACATCCAGCCCGGGGCCGGATTAGGCAGTGGCTTCCCTGCCTCCCTCCCGCCCCCCCGGGCTGCTGCTGGATAATCACTGCCGGTCGGGACAGCCCCACCAAGCCCAGCCCACCCACAGACACCGCTTGCTCTTCAAAGTGGGTAGTAAAGAATTAGCCGAGCATCTCTTGGGAAACGGAAGAGGAGAGTCTAAAGGAGGATTCAGGCTGGGCACAAAGACACTGCAAAGCCTGGTGTCCCAGGGGAGGTGGCTGTCAGGGCAGAGTTTTAAAAAGCACTGACAGGCCACCCTTCACTCTTATATGTGCTGCTGTAGTTTGCCATAATCAAAATTGGAATGATGTAAAAAGTAAGCACAAACCTTGGCTTGCTATTGCTGGTCCAGTCTGACTTCAGGAACCAGCTTGTACCCAGGTGATGTAAAGCTTGAGGGGCAGCATGTACCATCCTTGAGCCCTTGATCTCCAGCTGTGGTAACATAATCTAGGTGACAGACTGAAAACAAAGGAAAGTGTCAGTCCCTGCTGCAAATATTCCCACAACTCAGCAGAGAAATGTGGGATATGAATCCATATCCTTCTTGAGCATGTGAAGGCAGCAGGCTCAAGGACTGGCTCCTGCTTAGTCTCTGCTCAGGGGGATACAGAGCTGGATGAAAGGAACCAGAATACATGAAATACGATAACTGGAAAAAATACAAACCAGAAGATGGGCTGTTTAATGCACTACAGATCCAGCAAAACAACCAGAGCTGAACAAAAAACATTCCTTGTATAGGAACAAAGATACCAGCTCAGCCCAGGGAGAACCTGGCAGAAGATGGGTGTGTTGAGCTGTGTTTTGTTAGCTTGTGTGTCTCCAGATACTGCGTGGATCAGATCCAAGCCTTAAACAGGGTGGGTGCATCCTCCTTTCACTGCAACTCTCCTCTCCAAAGTGCTGCTTCCAGTATGAGCTCCTCAGGTTTGGTGTCCTTTTCTCCTCCTTCTCTACCTGGCCTTCTTCCCACTGCTCCTGCTTCTGGCCCCAGCTCCACCAACCCTGAGGTCTAATAACACAGTAAGCAGAGATAAGGAGAGTTGCTGTCACTTTTAATCATAGGAGTAAAGCAGGGACAGAAAGAAGGTCTCCCTCAACCACCTGGGTGCTGATGGTTTGCAGAATGATTTGCTCTGACAGGTCACCCACTCAGGAGAGCCTGTTGTCTGTATGAAGACAAGATACCTTGGGCTGGGCTGGAGTGAAACCTCAGCACTGAGCAACACAGAAACTACTGCTCTTCCCTTGGACCTACCGGGTCAAATTCTGTTTCTGCATAATCAGGAATTATATCATTACCTCCTCCAGGTAGTTTTTCCAATTGTCTCACCACTGAGAATCATTTTCTCTTTGCCTCAAGGACAGGAGCTTCAAAGATCCATTTCCCCTTGTAAAGGTCCTCTGCAAGGTTCTAGGGTAAATCATTGTGTTCAGGTCTCACCATGATAATCCTGGCACCACAGCTGTGACAGTGCCTATGCTCACTGACAGCTCTTGGGGGTAACAACCATCCTTTGTTCTCACTCAAACTCACAGCTGAGTGCTGGTGCACGATGTGACCTCCTGCAGCAACACAAATAAAAATGTCAGTACTACGACTATTAATAGTGTTTCTATTCCTGCTGCCATTACGATGGCTTTTGCTACTATTAATAATAATATTTACATATGCAAAACCACAGATGCAAAACAGATGGTTTGGTTGGGACCTCTGAAAAAACTTCTCTCTGCCACATATATTTATGACAAAGACGGAGGGTTAACCACACAGAGTGCCAAATAGAGAACAAATAGATGGGGAAAAAGAATGAAATAATTCCTTCCATATTCCTAACAGGGGCCAAAACTGATCCATTCCCTCTCTCTGCTTCTCTCCTTTCCAGCATTTGAGACTTTTCCAGTACCAGGCCAAAGATGGTTTCCATATTTGTTCAGACTTGTCTAGTTTTACTTTCCAGTTCAGCTATTTTTTCAGATGCAGCTTTTCCTGATGGATGGAAAATACAAAAGGAATCGCTCATCTGCTCCCTGCAAGCTTTTTCCTGACCGCTGGGAAGCTCAGGCTCTATTCCAAGCCCAGAGTAAACCTTGCCTTGTGGAGAAAACTTGATCCTTGTTTGCTGAGTTCACACGTCTGGGAATAATTTAAGCTAAGGGGAAAAGTAAAAGTGAGAAAGACAATTACTATCCCTGAGCCCACCTCATTCCCACTACCATGCATCCCTGCCTGGGGGAACAGCCATGGCCATGCATGAAGAACAACCACATCTCCACAGCTGGCCAATACTGGAAAGTAAGAGTGGCAGCTCAGGGCAGGGCAACAGTTTTGGCAGTTTCACCCAAGCTTTTTCTGCAGAAACAGAAAATAACAGTTTGCCAGTACTATGGCATCCCCTCTGCTTTCAGCAGTGGCTACTGTAGGGCTCAGGGATACAGCCAGAGCTTGGCTTGAACATCCAGCTTGTTCTTTACTCCTGGTTTTCCCAACAAGACTAGGAGAAGCAAAAGAACAAGGCTGAAACAAGTACCTCTCTTGAATACGATGATAAGTAGCTTTGAATTGGAATTATGCAGAGCCCCAGCAGTACAAAGAGCTTCCCCTGTGATTATGCTTTGGTCTGTTGTCCATATATTTACAGTTGTGTGAACACCAGACACTCCCCTGCATCCACGGGTGTCATGATTTTGGTCAACGGAACTTCCCAGTCCTTTTCAGCTGACAAACACCCTCAGCAACCCCCTAATATCCCTGAGTAGCCCCAAGCCTGGTTGCTCCTTCCATGAGCTTGGGGAGGAAGAGGAGGAGGAGGAGGAAGGGTCTGTATGTTTTGCAACAACACAGCAATACTCAGAGAAAGCCCCCAGACAGAATGCTAACAAGTACAGCGCAGCCTCCCCGAGCACTAATGAGTAATAAAGTGCCCCACAAACTAAAAAGCCCCCAAGTGCTACTGAAGACTAAGTAGTCCCTGAATACTCACATCCCTCTCAGGTCAAATTCCACTCTTTAAAACAATCCCCATTACATTTTACACGTTGGGCTGTAGAAGGCCTCAGAGGGGCTGTTAGAGTCTATTGTAGGGGAATAAAGCAAGTGTCAAAAAGACTTTTAATGCCCAGTTAAAAATGGCCAAAATACAGTCTACCATTACCTGATAAGCTGCAAGGTCTCTACTGGGAGAAGTATTTTGGTTTTTCAATTGTCTCAACCTTTGCACACTTACAAGAGGCCAGCCTTTGCTCTGAACTAAAGCTTTGTCAAGTATGTTAAAACATTATTAAAAGCCTGGTTTTTGTTCCATAAAGGCTTTTAATGCTTAATGGTTTGGTTTGGTTTTGTTGTTGTTTTTTTGTGGTTTTTTTTTTTTTCTTTATAATATTTATTATCAGTAATTATCGAAGATACCAGATTGCTGCTCTCTTTGTGGTTTGCAACTTTAACACTTATCCCAGCACAGTGTCTGTCCTGTCACTGCCATCCCCACCATGCTGGGATGGGAACCGAAGTACTCAGGAGGATTAATATCTCTGGAGTTGCATAACAGGGCAGTGCCAGAGCCAGAGGACAACACCTGAATCCCATATCCATGGACCCTGCTTATTGCAAGAGAAAATATTCACAACCCTCTCTTAGAGCAAACTACCCTTTTTATAGGGAAACTGGGGAGATTGCACCCACTTACTTATTCAATTAACATTTTTAATTAACAACTACCTGATGCCTATGGACTGTGCCTGGTGTCCATCACCATGGCTCTGTTGGCACTTTTTATGTAGGTATCCGGGCATCAAAAAGATATTTGTACAGCTAGAGGTTTTCTTCAACACAGATTTGTGTTTCATTCAAAGAATCAGTCTCAGAATGTCAACAGACAAGAGCTGCCAAGCTGCAACCGGGTGTTTCTCACCATCCCATGTTGTTCCTCTGTACTGTGGGGTGGACCAGTCCCATGGTTTTGCTGCTGTTGCTGTGCTTTGGGAAGGGTGTCTGCATAGTAGCCAGAGGCCAACACACAAAATTAATGGCACTTGAAGTTCAGTGCAAGTTTTGACTGTCAGGAATGTGGCTTTAAAAACAAAACTTAAAGCTTCCATATTGCAAAACCTATTAACTGCTTTACCGTTTTTGCAGTCGTGCCAGTTCAGTCATACCGGAGCTTTTACCAAGGCATGACAGCTCATTTGTTTAACTTGGGCCAGGCTTAAAGTTCTGATGAAGCCTAATCTTATGACCTGTATTTATTTTGGCTAGGGATGCTTTTTGCACAGACGACTTCCTATCCTCCCTAATCTTTCCCGCAGGAAAGGAACTGGGAGTTACGAGTCAGGGGAGGAAAGCAGAGCCAACCAGACATGCAACAAGAAAGAAGCAAGTGCTGCACATGTCGGTGAAGCGGGCCAGGTTCAGAGACCCTGTCTGTTAAGGGAAGGAGTTAAAGGGGGAGTCAGCACCTCTGCTGTCATCATTTGAGATGCGTCAAATCCATCACCGTTTCTCTGGAATTCTACCCATCTGGAAATATGGCTGGCTGCAACTGCAAAAGCTGCACGGATTAAGGATGGAAATGTCTCTTCTTGGCTCAAACTCGTCAAACTTTCCACTGAAACAGAAGAATTTTGTGGGTATAAACCCCCAGCAACCCCGTGGGATGTGTCACAGGTTCCTCACAGCTGTAAGTCCCCCATGGAATAATCTGGTTCTCAGCAAAGCTCCCGTGGAAGGAGTTGCTGTGTCCTAAGTGACACCAGAGGGAGGATGAACCCTGCGTCAGGTAGACCAGCTGGATGCCAGCAGTTCCATAACGTGAATTTCCTCACTCCTCACCTCCATTTCTTCTAAAACTGACTCAGATAAATACCTGTAAACACCTGCCTTGGGCAGCCTGCTTTTACCATCCCTCTAAGATCTGCCTCTTCACAGAGGAAAGAAAGAGAACATTCCAACACACACACTGGATGTTTTCCAAGAGAAAGCCAGGACCCCACAGTGGCATTTACCCAGTTCTGGGGGCACAAATCACCTGGGACTTGACGCTGGTTTTCCAGTGAAAGCCAGATGCACAAAGTACCAAACTGCTTTCTAAAAATGTCTCTTAGATCATGTTTTGAAGCAATGTGGTAAGAAAAAACTGCCTTTCCAATGCAGCAGTAACACTGTGCACCATGCTGGCACTAGAAGTGTCAGTGACCTTCACAAAACCCTACTTTATATTGGGGAATAGGGCTCTGAATGCAGAGCCATAACAATGGGGCAGAGGGGTTTTTGGGAAGACAGGCCAGCCAGGTTTGGTTTCTGTTTGATATCTAGAGTTCGACCAATTCCCGTGAGTTGAAATAAAAAATTTCTGAGTAGCTGGAAATACTCCCCAGTTTCATTCCCACGGAAGAAAAAGTGCTTAAAAGCATTCTAGGGTTAATGGGAACGTGATGAAAGAGCCATTTCATAGAGCAGCATTTTGAGTATATGCCTCCTTTAAATGCATTTTTCAAGCATTATAGCAGAAAAATTTGGGATAGAGTTCAAATCTCTCTCAAACTTCTGGAAAACAAGTGGTAAGGAAGCAATCTGTTGCACTGCTGCAAAGATGCTCCAGTTCAGGGCTTGAAGGCTCTGCAGTGGCCAGACTGGGAGTCAGCACCCCCAAGAGCAAATCCCACACTGAGTGGGAAACAGAGCATCCATGTGTGTGCTGACAAAAGTCCTGAAAGCCAGCAGAGCCACCCAAAGGTGTGCCCCACAGCAGCCCAGAACATACTGATTGCTAAAGGAGCAGCAGCTCATCAGGTGCTTCCCCTGCCTGCGTCTGCAGTAGCTGTGACCATATGCAAAGGGTGGTAATGCAGTTACACACATATTGTGTTGATTAACCAGTGCCACCATTTAAACTGAAGATAAATGCTTTCTAACATCATAAATAGTTTAATAATTATTATTCTTTAATTATTATGTTTTTTTGCTGTTTAGAAGTATTGACATTGGACCAAAGTGGTTGCAAATGTTTTGGTAAGAATGTCAGACCCAGTGCAATGTTAGGAGGGAGCCTGAAGAGACAATTTCTAGGTTCTGTAAAACCCGAGGCCACTGGTTTTTAAACTGCTTATGAGCAGCTTAAGGTGCACTGTGCATTGAGTTTAGGTGTATAACCACTAACTTGAAAAGTTATTCTTCAGCAAAACTGTGATCAGTGACAATAAATATTAAAAAGGCTTCAGCATCAAGACACATTTCAAACCCAAGGGATGTGTTTTAAGCAGAACACAGGCTTAAGTCTCACAGGTGATTTGCTGAATCAGGACCTTAAAGTGGGAGCGATTTTCTGCCACTGCCTAGTGCTTTAATAAGGCACTGAATTTTAAATGCCTTGCCAAGGAGGAGCTCAGATGTCACCACTGATGTGCTCCTGTCCCCTGTACTCCAGTGCCACCCTGCCTGCCTGTGTCCCAGCCCAGAGGTGAGGGCAAAGCAGATCAAATTGATTCCACACTCCCACGTTATGGGTGTTAGAAGGCAAGCCCTTCACGACCCTTTACCTTTCTTCCATGGGAAAATGCTGGGAGACTCATTTCCCCCAAGAGCAACTGGCAGCAGTTTTACATCACCGGACAACATTCTATTCAGGAGTGTGTTTCAGCACATGAGCTCACTTTGCAGTGCAGTTAAGCAGTTGTGCAAACCACTGAGCTGCCGGCAAAGTTCTCAAGATTCATCAGACTGAGGAAATAAGGCTGAAGTCTTGCATGTCTGTTGACTTAGTTATAGAGCCACAGAAGGCTCTGGGAAGAAGGATGAAAAGAATGGCTGTGGTGATGGACTGATCAGCTGAGTTAGTGAGAAGCAATCAGAGCAGAGCAAAGCAAATACAGCAGCTGCCTGAGGGCAGAGGGGCTGGGAGGCTGTCCTGGCCTTCCTGTTTGTGCTTACAGGACACAGCTCCTGCCATGAGCTGCATTGTGCTGTGGGCAGCAGCAGTTCCAGTGATGGATGGCTTCTTCAGAGACCCTCTGTACCTGCCAACAGGCTGAGCAATAAACAGCCCAAGGCTGCATCCATTTCATTTCCATCACACATAAGTTCATCATGCCCAGTGTTCAAACCCTGCACAGGAGCCAGCTTGTGGTTGCAGTGTGCGTGTGTCCAGTCATTACACACCAGAAACTTCCTGCAGCTCCTTCCTTCTTGGAAGACAAGTGACATAAAGCCAAAAGGAGAATAAATGAGTGCTTTATCAATGACCCGTGTATCACTGACTGTTTGCCTGTGCAGGGTGCATGTGGAGAAAGACAAGCCTCATCTTGCAGTATAGCAGTGTTCCCAGCACGTTTGCATTTAGTTGAGCTGTGTTGATGTTCAGGCACTGGATCACCCCTAAAAGCCACCAGCCAGTCTCCCTGTCCCGTGATGCCAACCCTGCGCACCACTGGTGCTTGAAAGAGTTTCCAGGAGACAGACACCACCTCACAGCTCCACATGCCTGTGTCTGAGAAAGGACAGGAAAAGCATTTGGAGTAGCTGAGTTCAAGCATTCATTACCAAACCATACTAATGAAGGGAAGAGGCAATATGCTCCTGATCCCAGCAGCCACAGCCACCTCCCCTCCGAGCCCCCAGTTTGCCCACTCTGACAAGCAGGCTCTCCACAGTAGGCATCCAGCTGTAACCAGCATGGTTGGCTCTGTGCATGATCCTTAATTTATCACTGACCTTGACCTGCACAACATCCAGCAGAGAGTACTAAGGTGTGTGACCTCAGCCTGTCCTAATCCCTCAGCCTCCCCAGCGCCAGGACTCCTGCTGCAGGCAGTGGGAGCTCCCTGCCCTGAGCAGCTCCAGCCTCAGCCCTCAGCAACTTGCCAGGGTGTTTGCAGAGCAGAGCGTGTCATACTTCTAAAGAGTGACAAATTACCAGGAAGGGCCCCCCCCTCCCCGCACCCCGGCTCTGCTATGCGCAGCCGAATTCCCCCGTGCCGCATTAACAGCTAATAAAACAATAGAGCTTTTAGTGGTGGACTTCAAAGGCTTCTCAGGCAGATGAATGAATTTCGCATTTCTTCACTTACTGTCAGCACTAAGGGAGAGAAGGGCAGGCTGAGGTCGAAGGCTTCAGCAGGCAGAGGCAAACAAATACAGCCTGGTATTTGGGCTACTGCAGAAAATGGAGTGGGAAATCGGCTAAGCAGTTAGTAAGGACCAGGTTTTTCTCCCACTCAGCTCATCCACTTCAGCTGCCCTTTTTCCTTTTCCTTTTTTTTTTTTTTTTTTTGTT
>VXAU01003742.1:540968-627082 GCA_013399695.1 Formicarius rufipectus | reverse complement strand
TTTTTTTTTTGTTTTTGTTTTTTTTTGTTTGTTTTTGTTTGTTTTTGTTTTTGTTTTTCCTGTGCTACATGACCAGTGGGGAAAAAAAATTAAAAACCTCTCCATATTTAGATCTAAACCATAGGCTGAGTCAGCAACAGCTCATTACAGTGTGAAGAATCTTGAGGCTGACTGGCCCAAACTCAAATAAATGTAATTATTTTCAGCAACACAATTGTATTTGGTGAATGTGCCCTGAGGTCTTGCATCTAATTCACAACTGTGTGTCCATCTACAAAATAATTTCTGCAAACCATTAGCTCATTGTCATGTGCGTCCACAATGAGCACCTATATGAATTAAACCATGAACTGTGTGACTAAGAGTGGATTAGTATTACATCAAAGGCATCTCCCTTTTAGGGAATAGAGAAGGAAGTACAAGAAAGCAGAAAAAGTGGAGAGAATAATATGTATCTCAGACAGCATAGCTCAAATCTCAGAATCATAGAATCATTTGGGTTGTAAAGGACCTCAAAGCTCATCTCATTCCCACCCCACTGCCATGGGCAGGGACACCTCCCACCAGGCCAAGTTTTTCCAAGCCCCATCCAACCCGGCCTTGAACACTTCCAGGGATGGGGCAGCCACAGGTTCTCTGGGCAACCTGTGCCAGGGCCTGCCCACCCTCACAGTAAAGAATTTCCTCCTGATATCCAATCTACCCTTTTTCAGTTTAAAACCATTTCCCCATGTCCTATCATTATCAGCTTGCATTGAATTCATACCTCCTTGGCCATGTAGATGGACTCTCCAGCAGCTTCCTCCCACATGGAGCAAGGGAAACCCGGAGCTGAGCACCATAAATTGCACCCACAACAGAGGTACTTTCTGGTGGAAAAGACAGACAAAGCCTCACAGCTCCCACCAGCAAGACTGTGCCAGCCAAACCTTCCCCAGGGACGGAGCCTACAGGGCAGTTTGGAAGGGATTGAGGATGGAAGAGATCCTAAACAGATGAAGCATTATTTCATAAAACCGCCACAAGCAACATTGCTGTTTCTTATATTTCTCCCCTGTTTTCTGACTGACTTTTGTTAAGTCTTTACTCTCACACAGTATCTGAGGAAAAAAAAAATTCTGATTGTTCTGTTTTTTGTTTTTGTTTTTTTGTTTGTTTGTTTGTTTTTGGTTTTGTTTGTTTGGTTTTTTGTTTTGTTTTGTTTTGTGTTTGTTTTGGTTTGGTTTGGTTTTGGTTTTGGTTTTTTTCGTTCTTTGTTTTTGTTTTGTTTTGGTTTTTTTGTTGTTGGTTTTTCTTTGTTTTTTAATCCTTATGCAGTACATGATACCCAAAACAACAGGAATAAATTATCCTACTTTGCAGAGCTAGCATGTTCGAGCCTCCTGAATACCATCATGTACCTTCTACATAACTTCCAAGTCCAGCCCAAACGGCTCGTTCTGCAAAACAGCTTTAAAGGTTGCAATCGTTTGTGTCGCATTGGCATCTGCTGCCCAGTTTCCCGAGCGTTCCTACAGAATCCGCCTGCAGAGGACGCTTTGCCGGCGCTGCCGCGGCCGTGCGGTGCCGGCGTTCGTGGGCAGGGAGCTCCTGCGGGGCGGCGGCGCTGCTCAAAGGCGGCCGGCCAGGGAGACAGCCCCCTGATAACTGAGCTGACAATTTCTAGGTTCTGTAAAACCAGGCCCTTCCAAGAATGCCCTTTGTTCCGCCGTTGCTCCATTCAGTCTCTCTCCCTGTTTGCTTGTAATTTATTCCTTCTAAAAGCCTTGCCCTAGGCTAGCAGAAAATTAAAACAAGGAGCCAGATTTTCTTTCTTTCTATTTTTTTTTTCCTCACTTTTGCTCTTTCATCAAGAACAGTGAAAATTTGGCACAGTCGAATATTTTGTTCAGCTCTTTCTTTCAGTCTTTGAAGTCCCCTAATGCCTTGGTAGGAGTCTAGGCTTCCACTCACATCTGCTTTCCATGAAGCCATTAACCGCACTTTATTTGTGCCATATTAGATTTTTCAGGACAGGGACAGAACTAACAAAGCATTTACATTCCCGGGCAAGTGGCATGTATACAACTACCACATTACTCTGATAGAAACAAACTACAACTGACATATTTCAGGTTCTCAAGTGAGGAGCCATGTCGTGCTACAGCAGCAATGGGTTCCAAGCTGTTGGGTACCTCTTTCTACTGCTCATTGAATATCAAACACCCTAATCGCAGTTTCAGTTTACACAGTTTTCAGGAGATACTTTAGTACCTGCAGGAAAATGGAGGCCAAATTCCTATAAAAGGAGGAGCTTAGATAAAAGCTTGATGAAAACAAATTGTGGCTGAACAGAAGCCGCATCAGAGACAGTATCAATGACACAGAGCACTGTCAACAAGATAATGGCATCACGCTGCTAACTAACTGCTAAAGCATTTCTTTTACAAGCAGAAGACTAATCCCCTGACAATGCTCCATTCCAAGGACTTTATTGCTATCAGAGCAGGGAGAGGATGTTGACTGAACCTCTGTCAAACAGATCCTGGTGATCTGTAAGGGACTACTTACTATCCTGCAGTTTTTCATTTTGCATTTCTCTCTTTAATAACCAGACCTCTCACCTAAGAAATATTTGTCCACTTCTCATAGAGAATGCTGTTGTGATAGTTCTAAGTCAGAGGTGATAAAGTGGCAACTGGAAAAAATGTGCCTTGGAGGAAGCAACATCAAGAGCCCAGCAAGTTCATCCTTTCGGCATGATTTCCAATGGCCTTCAGAGCTTAACGAGGGGGAGCTTACTAAAAAGCCTACTGGAACTTGGAAAGTTCCTCACAGGATTGCCTATCCAAGCTCAGCACAGCTCTAGTCCCTGAAGCTCACAGAAGAATTTTTTTTTGAATCCAGCTCTTTGCCATCCAGGCGAAGCACAAATCACAGCCAAATGACAAAGAATGAAATGTGTTTAGAGTCTTTCAGGCTTGGGAAGAAAAGGTCACTAACTGGTTGAACTTGATCACAGGGGGCTGTGCATCAGTGGGTGAAAGTCTTCATAATATTGCTCAACATTACTTAGGGCAGAAATGGCCAAATCAAACTCTTACATGTGGCTTTGAGTAGGCAAATACCAATTTGGTTGTCTAAACAGACAGGAAAATCATGCCCCATGTACAGCTGTGAACAGCTGCAAAGGAGGGTGATGGCTCAGCCTCCTCCCTCAGTTTTTTGTTCTTAAAGAGAGAGAATAAGGTAACCATAATGAAAGCTATTTACTACATCTTGTTACAGGGTTTGGATCATGGATGCAGGAGAATTATCCTGGGTTTGATGGAAAGTATGGGGAGGGTGACTGTGCCCCATCTTTGTAAAACTCCATTCAGTTTCCCTCACCCCGAGGTGTGCAGTGCAAGTCCCCGCCCTCCTTTCTTCCTAAGAGCCTCTCTTTCTTCCATGGAAAATGTTTTCAAGCGTGGAGGGGATTGAAATAACCAACAAAACAACTGTTGCTGTCCCCAGATGGTGACTGTGTCTCTTCCATCACAAGGGGTGTCACGTTCCTGTGGGACACCCTCACTGCTGCCATGTATTTTTTATTGGATTGCGCATCCCTTACAGAAATACTGAGATACAATTCAGGTGTTTAAAAGGAGGTTGGATCCCAAAGCCCTCCCCAGTTTGGGAAGGGGATCAGGTGCCCCAACACTGTTCAGGTCTCCTTGTCCATAGAGACCTGGCTCTTGCTGGGAGGTGCTTGCAATCACTGGAGCAGGAGCTGTGGTGGATGGTGGATGTCAGGAGGTAGGGGCCCAAGAAAGGGATGCTTTTTGCTGCTGCCCTAGTGATTTGAATTATTTCATGATGGCAGAAAACTAGCGGAGGAAAAAACCACAGCACTACGTTAAAAAAAAGAAAAACATGATTTTCAAAAGTGCTGTGCCAGGTAAAACTCCTCTGCTTTGTTATTATGAGAGTTCCCAGTATTGATAATTTCTCCTAGTTGCTGGTTTGTAAGTCACTTCTGAGTAGAAAATTCAATTACATGGGCCAAGTCAACAATAATGTTTTTCCTGGCAACGGTTCATTTTGCCAGTGGAAACATCCCCCCCCCTCCTTCTTTTCTGGATTCAGCTCTGCAAAGTTGCTAAATTCTTCCAGATCTCTGGTCTGATGTGATCATAAATATCTTGATTGTATTCGACTGATTGACAGACTGGGGATGGATTAAGTGGGGATTACAGTCTGGAATGATCAAAATGTGCTTTCATGGTCAGTAACACTGCAATAAGTCATAGTTCCAATGTACATTAGCTATATAATCTAATTAACATGGCTGTTTATGTATTTAATATTATTCTTGAAACTTTTTAATAAAAGAGGTTTTAAGGAGAATTAAATGTTATTTAAAATATAAGAACCTGTTCCTTGAATGCACAGTAGTTTGGAGTTTGCACTGTCATTAAGATGACTAATAAAACTCTCTCTTACTGTTCAAATGAGATTTGAGCAGTATAATGGTCCTATTTCTGCCCTCACTGATAGGTGGGTAAACTCAGGTTTTCTATGTTTCATTTAAAGTTACTTCAGGTGTAGCAATTCAGGGCAGAATTTAGTTCATTAGGATTAAAAAACTACTTTTTAATCAACTGAGACTATTAAATCCATATAGGTACATACCACAAAGCACTTGAATTTTCTAAAGTGCTCAGCACTCACAGGTCTCACAGCTGTCATTATTTACTGTGTAGGAGCAGCACGAATGAGCCTTATGGGTACAAACCTTAGATGTTTTACTGCACAGGTTAACACACACCCCATACATACCTAATGATATCAAACCAAATGAAACAATTCATCCAGGCAAAACTCCCAACGACAGCAATGTGTTCAGCAGCTGCACTTGTGAGTATAAAAAGAGCTGGCTATTTGATTGCAAGGGCAAGGAATTATAGTAGAGATGTTATGCAGTTGTCCATAAAAAATGAAATCTGAAACGATTAAATATTTTGCTGGACTGTGGATTCTCTGCTGTCTTCAATCCACCAGCGTCAAAGTCAGGATCTCAGAGCTGTGAATCATATTGCTCTGGAGCTGTACCTCTCCTCCAAGACCCTTTTTAAGCTTTCGGAAGATTTTGCTTGTTCACTTGCCTTTGTGCCTGCTGGAGCTGCAGCTGAGTGTCCCTGCACTCCCTGGGCTGGGCTCTGGTGAATGGGGCATCACAGACCACACTGGACACAAGTGAGGGCTCCAGCTCCTCCTGAAAGAGTTCAGGCAGGTATTCAAGCTCTGTCAGGGATCTCGGGACACTGCACTGGGTGGCCCAATGGGAGGATCCCAACACAGTTTAACATGGTGTGTAAGTAGTGCTGAGCAATGTCCATGAGGGGCAGGGTGAAAGGGAGCCCTTCTGCCCTGCTCTCTATCACACCCACGCTGGTCTCCTCCCTCCACCATGTGGCCAACCCCTCACAGTCTTTTCCTGACCTGAGAACTTCTGAAGTAAAAAGAAGCTGAAAAATTTCAGTACATCCAGCTGTCAGTTTCTGATGTCCCTCCCTGCTGCCCTCCTGACTAGGGAATATGCCTGAGGGACTGCTTATTCTGGCGTATGGACACAGCTAAACCAGGATCAGGATGGACACCACCTGACCCAGACTTAGGACTTGATCTGGAGATCAGAGGAAGGGTCAGCCCTCTGCTCACCCCACAGTGGTGTCCTGGCACAGATCACAGCTCCACGGGCTGTCACCAGAGATCAGTGATGGCTTGCCTTGGGACTGACCTTCCACATGAGTCAATCCATCATCCCTGGGATGAAACCCACTTCATCGCAATGCTGATCCTTCAAGCCACACAGAAAGCTCTACCCAAAGCCCCTTAAATGAAGCAGGAATGTTTCAATTTAAAGGAATTAAAAGCATTTTTAAAATGTGATGGTTCCCATCATATGAAGTCTCTGCACAGTGCACTCCCCGACAAGCCTGATTATTCTCCAGCCAGCCAGGAGCTTAGAAAGTATGTGGAGCACTCAAACCATTTTAGGTCCCTCTGCACTGTACATACCCAGAATTCAAGCAGGGTTCACATTTGAGGGCTTATAAAAACTTGAATACACTCCAATAACTTAAATCACTCAGTGAGGTTTATGGTGATTTAAAGCCATTGGAACTCTCCACGTTTGGTGTGCAAGGGCTCCAGCTTGGAAAAGAATCAAGGCATGTTCCAGTTTGGCAGCTCCAGGCATATTGAATCAATTTCAGCATGTAAAAATAATTAACAATGATAAAAATGCATTAATAATACTGTAATTATAAGGCCAGACCAAAGTTTCAGCCTGAAGGAAAAAAAAAAAAAAAAGAAAGGAGAATTTCAGCGAGGTTTGTGAACAGCTTGGACTGGGAGTAATGAGGGATTTCAGTGACAGGAAAATAAATGGAGGCAAATCAAGGGTAAAGAGCAAAGGAAGATCACATTTGTCAGGAGTTTAAAAAGTTATACTGGCCTGAGCTGCAGGACTTGCTAAATTCTGCCCTGGAGGTGTGCCAGCACAGCACGGCTAGGCCAAGGGATCAGAAACAATCCAAGGTCCAAGTTCTCTCAAGCTATCAGGACAAGGATCAGATGCTATATATCATGGAGCTCGCTCATAAATCTCTGCTTTCTAGTAGCATACAGTAGGGAGGCCAAATGTAACACTGCTCTGGAAAGGATGCCATGCTCTCTGAGGGATGCTTTTCCATCCCTGTAGGGTGATGTCAAGTCTCCAGGGCTTTGGCTATTCCTACATGAGCTTTCCAGCACCTGGTACATCAGCTTCCAATCTGGCCCAGCACCAGGAAAGGCCTGAGGCTGCAGGAATAAATACTGGAGGGACATTAACTACCAAATGGTTTTGTCACCCCGAACAACTGATTTGTTTTGGTCAGCAGTCCAGGCTTGACTTCACCCATCCCACTTCTTCTGTACTCAGACTGCTTTAACCTTTCAATATCAGCACAGCAGAAAAGTTTGTAAAATAAACTAATAGCACAAGATATGTCTAAAGGCTGTGGGGGAGGAAAAAAAAAAGTAAAATATAAAAATTTCCAGTGCGCAGTTTACAGAAATGAGTTGGGCATAGACAGGTGATGTTTCTTTTTGTAGAGGAAAGACATTAATTGTAATTCCACCGGCAGAAGTGTTTTCTTATTATTCATGTTAAGGTGAGTTTCTGCACATAGAAGTTGGGGTTTCCTCTTCCAGAGTCACCAGCAGAAAAATAAAACTTAATCTTATGTCATTATATCCCCAATTCTACTGTGGTTTTGAAATTAACCTTTTACTTTGGCATGAATTCCCATCTCATTTTCTGTGGAATACAACAGAGCTCAGGACAACTGCAACCAACAGAGATTTCTGTGAAGAAAAAAAAAAAAAGCAGCTTGTAAATCTTTACTATCTTTAATCATGAAAATAATTCAGTTGCTGCAAACCTGATATTCATGGCTGGGGCCCAAGGACCTTGCAATTCACAAAAGCACTGAAGGGATCCATAAAAAATGGCTGGCCATGAGGAATTTACACTTGTTTTTTAAAGGGAGTAAAAATATGGCTATAGCAATTTAGAAGAGTTTGTGTATTCAGGCCTTAGAGAGGTTTAAATCACTCAGTTAAGAAAGATGCACTGGTGCATGAGTGAACCTTCAGGCAATGCAAAAGATCAGAAGAAATTATGTGACAGAAGCATTTCTGGGCAGAGACTGCTCTGAGCTTGCTCTGCCCATAGATGGGTTCCCTGACTCACACTCCACATTCAAACCCCCTCCATGTCCCTTCCATCCCCAGTGCCACCAGTTGGGACCCCTCACTCCCCTTGCTCAGATCCCCCAGCTCCCCTGGAGCAGCCCCTCACATCATCCACCCTCCCTCAGCACCAGGGAGGTCCCTTACCAGGCACAGTTTTGGTCCCATGGGATGACCAAGAGCTTTTGGCCAACAGAAACATCCTGGGCAGGGAGGCCTGGGAAGAAAAGGGCTTTCAGAGGGCTCAAGATAAGACGTGGTCTTTGGGAGATAATGACAATCCTCAGCCTCACAGCATGCAAGACTAATTGCAAAGCCCATCTCCCTGACCTGGGTTTCCCCACTCTAAGCCCTTCGCTGCTTCTCATATTCACTTGCTAATTCTGTTCAAGTATTTTAATCCCATCTACTACCAGGACAGAAAAATAAGAACTTAGTGTTTGGAAATAAAGCTAGTAAAAATACAGGAATGCAGTGAGGGGAGAGCTGCTGGTGTACAAGGGCTGTGTTCTCTGGTTGGAGGGTCTCAGGGCCCCTGACCTGGATGCCCCACATTGTCCTCAGGTATCTGAGTCAGATGTTGCCCCTCTCTGTGTTCAGCATCACGACTGTTCAAGCTGCCTTCCCATACCACATAGCTCTTACAATAGATACCATGAGACACTGCTCCCTCTGACACAGGTTGTCTGGCAGACTGTAAAAATTCAGGGCACAGCATTTCTGCTGCTTGCAGGGGTGGTCACAAGGCAGTGCTCCTCGATCCTGCAGCTACACCATACCTGGAGGCAAGAGGAACTGAGGAAAAATGTCTGATGCAAAGACTTTGAGCCAGGCATGACACAACACTGACTCAAGCAGCTGGCTCTCAAGTGGGACGAGCTTTGCAGCTCAAAGGGCCACAATTCCGCCTCTGCATCTCCCAGACCTGGCACACCAGGAAAATCCCAGTTGTTTTTGCTGTCTGGTCACACCCCCAGCCTTGGGAGCAAGTACAGGGAAAGGCACTTTTCTTCTTTAGCTTTGGGTGTGCATTTTATTTGCCTTGCCTTTGTGCCCTCAGGGTGGTTGTTGGCTGTAGTTGATGGTGGGTTTTATTTTTCTGGCTTGTTGTACCCCTCATGAGAAAAGTTGTTGTAGTTGTATTTTTCCAGCTTTTCCAAGCTTACCAGCTCCCCGGGGTGCTGTTTGCCTGAGTGGTTTGGTGCAGTTTTATTTTTACAATAACTATTACACTTTTAAATTTTATTTTTGTATGTTAATTAAATACTTTTTAATCACAATGCAGACACAGTTGCAGGGGCCAAGAAAAATACATAAACAAGAAGAGAATCCAAACATATATCTGCCCAGCATGGTACAGAAAAACTTTCCAAACCCAAGTTCAGCCTAGCCCAGTCCTGGGTCTCTGCATGAAAACTTTAACAGCACAACTCAGCCACCAGTAGTTTGCTCTTCAGTTCACTGCAAAGCTTTTCCTTGGATTATCAAGAAAGAAGGAAAAATGCCCAGAGAGCAGTCATTGCCATATGAAGAAATGCTGAGCTGTGCCACCAACTCTGCCTATGCCAGCTTTGAATTCGAGAAAAACATCCTAAATTGCTCTTAAATATTGTTTGTCAGATCATGCTGACGAGATGCTGAAATTGAACAGCAAATGTGATTTGTTTCTCTATCTTGGAGCTTGACACCAGTCAGGTTAGCTAGCTCAATCAGCTGTTTTATACAACTTCTCCTATTCTGATGTTTGCTCCTTTAAAATCCTCAGGGAAACAGCTTGTCCATCTGTGCACATGAGGCAAAGGAAGCAAAGAGACCACGGACATCTGGAGAGACATTTCTTTGCCTATAACATAGGCATAGCCACCCCTTTAAAGTGCAAGTGTTGTAAAATTCTTGCCATGCCTGAGAAATAAAATGTGAGATTTAATTTAAAATGAGAGATATTAGAAGTGCGAGCTGCAGGTGATGAGGTGATGGCATTTCTTTGGCTCAGGGCCAGGAGGGTAGGAAAAGAAAACAAGCGAGATGCATTATATCCTACATACCTTGGCAGCTCAACAAAGTGACACTCATGTAGGGCTCATGAGTGAGGCAATTAATGACAGGGAAGTGGCATAAGGAGCACTGTAAGAAATTAGAGCTGAAGTTCAAAAGCACAGGAGAGACAAGGCTACTAAAAAAAAATCCAGCAGCAGTGTGTATGTGAAAAGTCAGTGTAGTAGGTATGCAATGAAAGTGGAAAAGCTGTTTCTTCTGAGAACCTGTGTGTGATCTCTGCACACCTGTCAGCCCCTTTATTTATTTTTTTTTTTTAAGTGTTTGACTAAGTGGTGGTTTCTTTAATATCTCCATGTATTTTAATCATATAAGGGGTGAACATGGTGGTGCTGGGTTAACAGCTGGACTTAATGACCTTAGAGGTCTTTTCCAACCCTAATGAGTCCATGAAAGACTGGGAATGGCACAGGATATAACAACTAAGCATGAGGACCCCTTGTCCTCAAAACCAGCCTTTTTACAATACTCTCAAATTTACGTGATGACAACCACAGCAAAGGAGTTATCTGGATACGTACAAAAGGTGAACAATATTATTTCAGATACATCCATGCATTTCTATTGTAAGGACACTGGATGAACCACCACATCACCTCTGTGACCACACAGTGAACCACACTGGGCACAAGCACTGAGTGACTCCTCTCCCATTCTGGTTTTGCTGGCACGAGCAGTGGCTCCCTGGGCTGTGCAGCTACAGGCCATTCTCAGTGAGAGGCTTAGTGAGGAAATTTTACTGCTCTTTAGGTCTGTTGAGGGCCCAAGGACCTTTCCAACCACTTGGAGAACTTTTGGGGCTGGGTCATATTGGAAAGATGCTTTTCTATTGTTAATTATTATTACCACCAAAACCGCATCTGCTATTCAGTTTGAAAAGTCAATTTTAACAAACATATTCAACCTCTCAATTTAAAGCTGGACAGAAAAGTCAAAGCAGTTTAACTTCATAAAACATGTTTTTATCAAAATAGATCGTTTCATGATATTACAAAGAATATTTGAAAGAAAAAATTTTCTTGGAAATGTCTCTTTTTATTTATTGCTCAAGATAAAGTTTATTCTAAGTTTGTGCTCATTTTCATGGTGGTGAGGAAATACAGCTGTGCTGCCCCTTCAGCAGAAGCCCTGCAGTATGCCTTTCATGTGATGAGCTTACAGAATCTGCTGTAAGTACTTTTTTTTTTAGTAATTTATAGCCATTTGATTATTGCATATCTGAACAGGCAGTAGCTCTTCCACTCTTATAAATTGTCCAAAAAGACAACAAAAAGTCTCAACTGCTTGGCTGCAAAGCAGAAAGGTCAAATTACCGACCTCTATTTTGGGGTATCAGTTACAGCCACCTCAGCACTCCCCATTGCCTGCTGCAGTTGTCTTCTAAATATAGCTGCTTTTAGTTGCAGGATATTCTCTCTTTGTGCACAGTGGCAATACAGTTCATCACTCCCTCCCAAAAAAGCCTATCACAGGATACTGGCAGTATTTATCATTAGAAGTTACAGGCTCTATGCTATCTTACTTATTGAGTGTTGACAGACTTTGATGCTGCTTGCACACCTCAGAAAAGACACCAGTGTTTGCACAGTTTAGGTTTAAAACAGCAAAGCTGGGCCATATAAATTGCTCCAAACAAAGCTGAATGAGTCACTCAACGAAGTCTCAAGTTATTTTGCACAGAGAAATAAGGTCCATAGATATATTCTACACTGAAGATTATCTTACATTTCTTTCAATTGCAGGAGTACAAGCTGACCTGAAATGGGTCAGCTGGTCAGACCAGGCAAAGAAATACTGGACTAGGAATTAAGATCTAGACAAATCCCCATGGAAGCAGCTCAGCTCCCCATGAGCCTTCCTTCATCTTCAGTGCAGCAGATGATGGGGACAAAGCCATCCCTAGAGCTGCATTCTGGCTTGGCCTATTTTTAGGCACAAATGTGTTATTCATAAGAAAGTCTTGGGGTGTCTATTGGTTTGAGAAGTCACAACATAACAGCAGGGGACTGATACATCTTTCTTCAGGAAAAACCCAGTGGTGTTTGCCATCATCCCACAGCCTGGGGCAACCAGGGACTGAGCAACACATTCCTTTACAGTGGCCTCTCTTTCTCTGCTACTACAGCAACATAAATATATAAAACTTCAGCCCCCAGAGGATCTTTGTCTAATAACTAGAAGGAACCCTTGATACCAACAGTTATCTACATAGCTCACCCTGCAAGGATAAACACCAAGTGGTTTCACTGCCTGTCATCTGGGACCAAGGTTGGACTTGGGGGACAAAGATAAAAGTCTCTCAAAATATGCAAGGGATAAGTGAAAAAGTTTGGCTTGCACAAGGCATTTTTGACATTCCCACATCTCAAATGTCCACAGCCTAAACAAACAAAATCAGCAGAGATTTAAAGAACTTTGACCCTATATTCTGCTTGCCTTTCATTTGAAAAAGAGAAGTCAAAAGCCCTTCATGCACTCTTGCAGGCACAGGCACTTGCCAAGCACCTTGGCTCAGGCCACCTTTCCATCTCTTCCAGGGAGATGAAACTCCATGCTGCAGCCCAGTCAGGCTATCTAGGGCATGTTGTGCTTGTTTTCATATCTGCAGCCTCAGCAGAGCAATGAGTAAGTGCTGTCAGGAGTGTTGAACAAACACTGCATTTGACTTTTTGCTGGGCTCTTGTGGGCTCAGAACAAAAGTCTGGACCTGAACCCACAGAAATTTTGGGGCATGTCAAATCTGGATCCAGATCTGAAGCTTGTGGTTGGACTTCCATCTCTAGGGTTTCCATTAGAGTTCAATTCATAAACAGTTCTGCCACAGCCTTTTTCTGCTTTACTCCACCATGAATTAGGAGTTACTGCCATGAAATTAAATTAGATCTGATCAATAGAGAAAAGTTTACTCATATCACCAGCTGTACCTTTTTGCTTTTTTAATTCATACAGTCAAGGCCAGTGGCTTGTATATACCTGGTGGACACAGCCCTGGGCTGAAACATGATGATGCAGTGGTAGGAGGAGGTGAAATTAAGCAGGACAAAAACTCAGTAGAAACACACAAAGTGCTCAAAAGTGGATGTAAAAACTCACCTGTTTCTTCTGCCAAGTGATCAGCACCAGCACTGGTACAGGTACAAAGCTCCTGAGCTTTGCTTGTCATTCAGAGCAGGCAGGAGTCACACATTTGAGACTTCATCAGGCAAAGTGGTTCTATGATGTCAACAAAATAATAAAAGCTGCCTATGGGCTTGTAATAGTAGAACTCCAAACCTGAACACCGTGTCTCCAAGCATATTGCTGTAAGAACCACTAAAGTTTTCCTGCTCCCTTCAATGGAGGGGAGAACCTGAACTGGAAGATACTCCCCAATCTGCCACTAAAACACCATGAAATGGTGGGCTCAGAGTACTCACACCCTGTCTCCTGGACTATGGGAGCCCAGAGAGCCACAAGTTTCAGGAGGTGATGCTACCACTCTTCTTTCTTCTGATTTTTTGCTGTTGGTGATCCCATCCCTGCATTACAAATTCCCCAATCACTGTGGCAGAAGATCTGACAAGGACTTCATTCTTTGCAGACCATTTTCCTGGCATGATATCTTTTTAATGTTAAAATCTGTTAGGTAGATACCTCCTACAGCTAATGCAACATGCTTATGCCTTTTCTCTAGGATCCTGCTAATTACCACAAGTGCAGAGTGTTATTTTCTATCCACAGAAGAAAAAGAGAAAACAGTGGTGGGGGAAACGGCCACATATAAACCATCATCCAGTTTATCAGCTAACTTTTCATACTCAGTGCTTCAGGGGTTAATAAAGTCTCTTAGAAAGCAAAAGGTTTCCATCTGTAATTGGATCCTTTGTATGTGCTTTCCGCTATAGGAATCAACTTAGCATTGACATCCTCGTAAAAATTTCCATTAGATCGAGGACTGAATGCCCACTAAGGCTCTGTGTGGTTTTGCAATTGATTCGCTGAATGAAATCTTATCTAAAATCTTTTTATTTTATGCTATTATAGGCACAAGGGAAAACAGTGATGTAAAAATTTTCACTGCTTAGTTAATGCACAGTGCCTCTTGGAAATGGCCTTCAGGTTAGCTAAAAAGATTGCCATTTCTATTTCCCACTATTTTGTTTCATATTACCAGTAATTGAAAAATGTTTCATTTCTTACTAAGTTACATATTGACACTTTGAATTGAATTCAGAACCTTTATCTTTAATCTTCTCATTAGATCACTCCAGACAGTGGCTCATGCTATCAAGGTCAGGAAGACACAGTTCATCAGTTGCATCTTTTTCAGCAAGAGGTAATTTTCACAAGGCATATGTAAGACTCTCTTGTGCTTTAAGGATGTAAAAAGCAGTCTCGCCATGTGGAAACTGCACATCAGACCTTATATTGACAGTGTACCTGCAGTGGTGGTGCTCTCCAGGGGAAGATTGCTCAAAATATTGTTTACAAAACTGTCAAATCCTTTATTTCTTTAAAAGGATGGCTCAGTCAAGAACAGGGAGAACTGAAGAGGGAGAACATTTCGTCTTAATTTAAGATCTGCAGGTGGATGGATGGATTAGGCTCTACATCATTTCCTCCTTTACATGCTATGAAGAATAATCCCCCAAACCAAACTCAGAAGTTGAACTGAGGAATTATCAGAATTCTTTGCAAATAATTATGTTCTCTCGGCCATGGAGATAGAACGTTCCCGTCCTTCCACTGCAGCCACAAAGAGAACCACATACTTACAGCAAGTACTTAGAGTGCAGAGAGCCATAACGTGGGGCAGAAGCACGTGTACAACACCTGCACACTCACACCCCGAGCACAACCACTGACATACACTAAATGCAAGCACATGGGTTGTGCATAAATGTCTGCACTCAGACATAGCACATGGACATATGGTCTGCATGTGGTTCCTATCCACAGAGTATATGTTTGAAACAGACTGATTTTCCTTTTCTCTTTACTGGTTCTGGCCTGGGAACATCTCATGTCCCAACAGCAGTTGAAGCATCCCTTACTCTGAGCTGGAAGACATTTGGGCCACCTAGTAACATCATCCTGATTTAAGCAGGAGATCCTCATGGTCTGCTCTTGTGCACATCACAAAGCAGATGAGAATAACAGCAACAATAATAATAAAGTTTGTCTTTGCTTTCTTGCCTCTAATTTCAGCTGCTGGAGGTATTTGCAGTGCATAGAAATAAAAATAGAAGCATTCCTTGCCCTACTGCTGGAGGGAAGGCAGTGGAGCACTGGAGTGATCAGGAGCAGCACAAAGCTGGGCCAGCTTGGAAAAAACCGCACATCCCAAGATGTGAAATGTGCCCTGTCCCTGGACTGGAGGCAGTCAAAAGAAAGAGAGCAGCCCCAAGCCATGTTTATGATGTCTGGATGATCCCTGTCTGCCCCAGCTTCTCCACAGGAAGAATCTCCACTTTTCATGCTATATGGTTCTCTACACAACAGTTAAATATAATTGGGAAATATCCTAGCAATGCCATGTTGTCAGTGTTCCAAGAAACTATTTCAAGCTGAGCTGGTTGGAAATTTTCTAAAATTTCTTTCTGAGAAAGCTGTTTTCCTAATATTTTTAGGTAAACTTACCTTTTTTTTAATATTTCAGATTTCAAAATGGTTGAGCTTTTACTCTGGGTATGATGAGTGCTCTACCCTTTCCTCTGCTTTCCCTCACCTCCTCAGTGCAAAAACATGGGAAATCAGAACAAGATAGCAGGAGGGGAAGGACACAAAACCAAACAAAGTCAGAACCAAATCATAATTTCAAAATAATCTCTCTTGTTTTTATATGTTTTCTAGTGAAAATGCCAAAACCAGTTCCTTTTCACAAAACAATTTTAAAAGTAATATTAATGAAAATAGTCATTTTTCCTAATAACTCACATCTGGCCTGAGTAATCCTGAAGGCACCTGACATTAGACGAGCCATGGGACTGTTGGCTCAGCACTGATACTTGTCATTAGTCCAGGAAGAAACCTCAAACTGGCAGAATTTTCATTCTCTGCATAGGCGAACACACACAGTGTGACCACAGTCTGGAAACTCCCCAAGACAACAAATGAGCTGAATCCCAGATTTCATTTCAAAGCCAACCTCAGAATTTCCATGGTATGTTGAGCCCTCCAGCCTTCCATCCAGAAATCAATGAGGTGACATTGGCATAGAATAAAAATAATGTAGTGACAAAACAGGGCTCTAAAGTATTTTGCAATGACATTTTAAACACTAAATACCATGCAAAAAAACCCAAAGTCAAATGTCCTTTAATCTCCATGACTCCATAGTGTCACAGTCTAATTAAGCCCCCAGCCTTCTGCTGAATTAGAGCTACACCCATTGACAAGGGATGCCCTGTGATAGACATTATAAATGACCTCCTGCACCCCAACATCTGTAAAACTGCCCTGAGCTCTAATGAATGCACATGCTGGAAGAATGATGGGATTTCCTACGAGCTCAAGTTCACCCCATAAAGTGCAAAGCATTGCTAATGTTTCTGTCTGTCCCACTAATATCCCCTCCCTGGATCAGACATGCAGAAGAAATGAGCTGGACCCCTCGACTGAAGCTCCTTGCAGTTCCTTTAATATAAATCTAATGCAGAAATAACAGCAATTTATAACCCAGGCAGCCAAAAAGCAGTGAAACGGAGCAAGCAGCCAGTTAATAGCCTCAACAGTGCTTCTGAGACTGAAATGCAATTTCTGGCCCCAGAGGGTGGTTTGAGAGAGCAATACCACCTTGCATACATTCCTACTGCACACCGTTCCCATCCTCGGCACACAGACTTGCTGAAGCTCACATTCCAACCATGAAACTCTTCCCTTTGGCCACAGTCTCTTCCTCATTCATCTGAGGAAACCAGGTGCAGATAGAGATACCACAGAGCAGGGTACCACACTGCTAGAATTCCTGTCCCAGGCAGCAGCTTCATTCAACACCTTCTCTCCCATCACTGGACTCAGAACTTTTGGGGACACACCTGTCACATGAATAGACACCATTTCCCCTCTATCCCCATCCATGCAACTTAAGAGCTCTGCAATATTACATCCTAAAGACCAGTAATATTAATGAAATTATGACTAAAATGTCCATCTCTCTCCCAAGGAACTCTTTGCTCCTACAGATTAAATGACCACCTGGTCTTACTGGGTGTGATACCAATAGGAAACAGCCCTGCTTGTTTCAGACAGAAAAAGATTTATCTTTCTTTCATGTATTTACCAGTGAACATTTCTGTTACTCTATATACTCACTTCCAGACCACAAATGGCCCATATTGTGCTAGACACCATCCAAATACGTTGCATAGAAACTTTAGAAAGAATAAACAATAATAAAAATGTGTTAAAACACACTGCTTATATCCATAATCACAGACCACCCCAATGCAAAGATCTCTCAATCCAGTCTGAGACATTCCCCAGGTCACACCTCAAGTCAAGAACAAACTAGAGAAGATTGTCCTCCTTCAGGTCAGGCCTGCCAGAACTACCTGCCCTCCCTGAGGCCAAGCAGCCTCCTCCAAAAGGGGAATACACCCACCCAACCAGCCCATGTTGCTGAGAGTTGTCAAAGTGTCAGGTTCTCTACACCTTTTTGAGCAAGGACTACTCTGCAGCAAGCAAAGACAAGGACAAGACAGCAAAAAGGAAGCAGTGGGGAAAGCTGACTGGAGTGGTTGCACATGAAGATGGGACCAGCAATGGGATCATTCACTGCTGGGCACACCAAACGCATCCTTATCTTAAGAGCATTTTACAGTACAGACAAGTTTTCTTAAGCTGTTTCATAAGCTTGAGCCCCAGGTATGTATCTGAGGTTAGCTTAGCTGTTAGAGTGTGATGCTAATATTGCTAAGCTTGTGGGTTTGACCTCTGTATGTGTCATTCAGTAAAGAGCAGGACTCAATGATCCTTGTGGGTTCCTTCCAACTCAAAATATCCTGCAATCTCTTTCAAACGTTTTCTGTTAAAGCAAACCTCCAGCACCTGGCTTGGCAAAACAAATGTGTTCACAGGTAGGTGGTTCCAGCCTCCTCCTGTGTGCACGTCCTGGGGCAAGTGGGCACTGGGGCACTGCAGAAGGAAAGAACAGCCCCACAGTCCCCAGCCATGCCATCCTATTGCCAGAGGCTGGCGAAGAAGGAACCTGTACCAAGAAATCAGCAGAGAGCCAGCATCTGTGCTGGCACCACTTAAGCAAGCAGAGAACACGTATCCATAGGCCACACTGCTGATGATTTACACCAACATGAATCAGATCAGAACCGGACCCCTGTGCTTTGTTACGACAGTAACCACGACAGGGAGCCTTGCCTCTCCTCCTCGGGGCACACGCCTTCCCTACGCCTCTGTGGTACCAGCACAATAAATAACACATTCCTGGTAAAGGAGATCCAAGGAGCTTTCCATAAACAATTCAGGGTTTCTCTTTTAAAAACCTCTGAAATAGTTTCTTAATGCCTATGCCATGTAAGTCATTAGGTTCCTGTCAGTGTGCTCAATACATATGTATGTGCCAGAGACCAGAATCCTGGTGGAGTCTGTACTGCAGGACATCTATAAAAGAAAATTGCAGTTAAAGTGTCCAAAACAATGATCTGTGGGTGGTCCTCTGGTTAGCAGATGGGTTTCTGGAGTGCACATATAGCTATTAGTAACAAACACCTCCTTGTTTTTGTCTCTAGCCACTGCATGTGAAGAAAAGTTGGTGCACACAGGGTTCACTGCCTACAGATTAGCAGTCCCTGTATCTTTGTTGGACAGAGTGTGCAACTGTATCTAGGCAGGTCTGTGTGCTCTAATTGCATTCTCACTTAAAATGGAGCTACTCATAGACATTTAGCAGCATAAAATAACAAACAAAATTTGACACATGTGCTCTCACATGGCATAATGTTTTCTAGGTGAAGCCAAAGTAGAGCAGGTAGGGTGAGAAAGGAAGTTAAAGCCCCTTTTTCTTAGATCCATGGATATACCCATACAGCAAGTTGGATGTTGCCTGCTTCGTTTTCCTGCTTTGACCACAGACACAGTGTGGAGCCTACTCAGTGTAAGGTTTCTTTCAAATACACCATGAAGTATCACCTTGAACAAAGGCTGACAAATAATTTGGTGCTGATGTTCTGCTATTTCCCTGAGAAAACACTGCTGTATTATAGCTCTACCTAGTAGTGGATGGCTTAATAGATCATCTCTGGCCAACTCAGGAAGAGCCAGTCACCTCCAGACCCAGGAACTGGCTGTGCCATATCACTTTTCTGACCATAATTACACATTAAAGAGAATATAATGAAAGATATTTTGCAAAAGCTTAAGAAATGAAGCAGATGACAGGCTTCTGGAGGAACTGGAGCTGCCTGCCTATGAAGGTTCACACCTGCTGGGGAGAGCCAGGAGGGAGGGAGAAGGATTTAACCCACATGTGCTCCCAACTACATGACTGACAAGCAGCCGTTGCATCCCCCAAATCCTCTGCTTTCCTGGGTACAGTCCAGACTTTTCTGTATGTGATGAGAAGATAGGGCAGATACACCAACTCCTGTTGTTCTGCATTTATACATAGTAATATTACCTTTCAGAGGGCTATCAAAAATCATCAGAAATTACCAACTGGCCTCTTGAAACTTTCTTTCCTGCCTCCATAGCTCTTTGAAGAATAAAAATTAACTGATTCTAGTGTATAGTTTACTGTATAGATAACCAAAGATCACCTCTCTTGGCTTTAATCATTAATTAGGCCACAAGGGTCTTTGTTGGAATAGGAAAATTTGGGCAAAAAAGTACTGAAATTGTGAATGTTCTTAAACATTAACTCCAAAGTGAATTAGTTCACAAGCACTTCCAGAGCACATGATGTCTCATCCTGCAGAGCATGTCCTGAATTTTCCATCTGGGTCTAAATCCTAGAAGACGATGTCACCAGTCAGTTCTGAGAAGCGAGGGTGTCATTAGCATGTTGCTTTAATTGTGTTTTAAATATCGTATTAAACAATTTTTTGTACATTTTCTAAGAAGAGTCTTCTTTCATGAGGTGTCCCAAGTCTCATGTCAACTTACTGTGGCTCAGATGTGTACAGGAAATCCAATTAGCACATTCCAAACTTCATTTCCACTGAAACACAATCAATTGTAACTTATTTTTGAATCATGCTGCTTTCTCTAATTGTTAGCTCCAGCCTCTGCTGAATAGGTGGTTAAGCAAATTATTCCATCTCACATATGAAAATTGTGCTATTTATGCTGGCAGCTTTCACAGTTACTGATGAGGTTTCTTCTGCTAATGAAATAATGAAAACACAAAACAGATTTACCTTTCTTAATAAGGAAAAAGATAATGAACTAAAATTAAAATTGAAACTCTCACTATACACAGAGTTACTGTAATATCGTTTCTGTTTTAAATTAATGCCCTTGCGTTTTTATTTTATTTTTTACATGCCACTGACAAAGCTAGTTAAAAATCCACTTCAACCATGGTAATGTTAGGATGCTATTACTTTATTGCATTTTTTGTAATAGAATTATGGCACATACAGATTTGGTGACTTTTCTGTGTGATTAGGTGTACACAAAAGGGCAACACTTTGATTAGACTCTGTGTTTGGCTTCACTGAAGGGGAAAGGGGAGGTTGTAAGAAAGTGGTTTTTGGTCACCTTTGCATCCTTCTATCCATGTCTGGATGCTGGGCTCCCACCTCTCTGGTGCAAATCTGCTGGGATTTTTATTGCTGGATCCCTGTGACATGAGCCAATCTCCTCACTCACCCACTGCTCTGCTCCACTTCCCAGGCTGTGCCTGAGATCTGGCCCATGAGGAAGCTTTGCCAAGGAGACAGCACAGCCACATTATGCTGAAAACTCCGTCTTCCCCCTCCAGGGCAAAAGAGAGGGGGAAAACTCAATGTGCTTGAGTCATCCCTCTGCCAAAGCCTTCTTGGTTCCTCTAGTTTGCACATTCTGAGTTTGAAATGGCCTGGCAGTGTTGCTTTGCTCAATCTCTCGTGGTCCCCACAGGGAGGTCAAGGACTGGGTCTGTGGGAGTCCAGGAAACATTGAGCTTGTGCTCAACTCCAGGCTGGGTTGAGAGAGGAAGGAGCCTGGTTGCTGTCACAGGAGATACCCCCTGGCACAGCTTCAGAGGTGGGAAACTGCAACCATGCGGTCCCTCTGGTTTTGAAATACGTATTTCCAGAGCTGAGCACCATTGGTTCTCAATGTAGAGAGGTCTTGGCTGGGAATACACAATCTGAGAAATTTGGTTCAGGGCGACTGTCAGGATGTATTGGTATTTCTGTCAGATAACCTGGACAACAGGTCCAGGATATGCTCCATGTGTCCATGACATGGAGTTGGAGCTTTGCAGGGTTAGCAGCTGGATCCTGAAATCATTCCTCAGACTCCTGTTGGTGAAGTTTGATGGTAGGACAGGGCAAGGAAGAGGAGGAACAGCAGTGCCCAGTGGCATGAGACCTGGCTGCCCATGGGTACCAGTGCTGGCACGTCGTGTAGTGCCCTTTCTTTTTTGTATTAGGGAGTTGCTGCTAAAACCCCTCAGGTTCCTCTCCCTCACTGAGCTCTCAGGTCACACATCCCTTTCCCCATGCTGTAGCACCCAGTTTTACTCCTTAACATAAAACAATTATACATTTCTGTCAATAAATACCATGCCATGAATTAGCAGCATTGCTGGCTCCCTGCCCACCTCTGCAGGAGGAAATGGCCTCATAAATATTTGTGCAAGACATCAATAAATTTGAAGTGTTGACTCGAGTACTCAGCTTCCCTATCTGAGACCCAGAGCAGAGCTTCCGGAGTTCACGTGTTTTGTGCCACGAGAGGCCCGTGCTGGAGGCCAGTGATATCCCCAGGATGCTGAAACTGGAGATGGAGAGAGAAACCCCTTTTAAACTCGTTTGCAAAGTCCCTTCATGCTCCAGGTGGAAAAGGTCCTTGCGATTCAGACAGGGAAGGTTTTGAGAAGGAAGGTGTTCCTCTTTCCCATTGCTACTCCTGACTTTTTCTGATTCTTTTGGTTTCCCTATTTTTACTGGTCCTTACCACAAAAACACCATTGTTGTAGTGCTTCATGGGGGCAGTGAGCTCGGCAACCCCCTCCAGCAAAGCTGCTTTAGGCTGTGCACAAGAACCAGGGGAGGATGGGTCACTCTGAGTTTGCTTTGTGCCATAAAGCCTTGGGACACTGGGACATCAATGTCAGGATCCCCTCCATATACTTCTGAGATCAGTGCAATTTAATCTGGGTTTAAAATACTATTTTGAGCTGCTCTACTTTCATAATGTTTGAATGTCATCACTCCAAACTTCGAGCTGTTTTGCTGCCATTGGGATACTACTCCCTGCTCAGAAATATTTAGAAGCCTTTGACTTCAGTACCAGCTTAGGAAACCAGTTTACAAGCCTTAGTAGACATCCAGGAGCAAAGTAAAAGATGCTTTAATTAATCCACTCACATTTCCAGGTTTGCTTAAACAATTCCTTTATCTCTTACTTTCCTATGTGTTAAGACATGGTTACTGGAACACAGACCTGGAATCACTCCCCACCCCACCTTGGGTTAGCAGTGGCACAGCCTGACATCATTCAAGGCACCATTTGCTGGTGACCAGGGTGGCCCACCGACCAGCCCACTCCCTGCAGTGCCCCATGGCTGAACCAGCAGCTTGTACTGGTGCTGTTCCCAGCAGCACACAGCCACCCCTCCTGCCAGCAGAGTGTTCCTGTGTAATGGGGGCCCCAGTTACACACTGGCTCTGTGGTCATGGATTGTTCACGGGTCAGTGTTTTCCCCAGTCCAGCCTGGCATCCCGGGCTTCTGCTCTGGAATCTGCCATTTCACTTCAGCCAGGAGCTCAACATCATATTCCCTCTTGCCTGTTGGGGCCTGGCTCCAGATAATTCTTTCCGTGTTCTTTTCAACACAAGAAACAGCACTTTTTCCCACCCTGCTGCCTGTAAAAAAGAGAAACCAGGACAAAGGATAAGAATACTTCTAAGTGCAAGGGAGTCTTTTTGTTATTTTGCAAGAGGATGAGGGCTGATATGCAGTAATTGGGCTTGTTCCCCAAGTTCTGCTTCATGAAATGAATGTTTTAGAGAAAAGATAAAGCTCTGCTGGTGAACTGAGCCCTCGAAGAGCCTGTAGAGCTGTTTTTTTTGGGCAAATGTGTGTCCCTCAATTGGGTTCACAGCCGAGATTTCACCATCAGCAACCTCGTTAGCAGTATCTGTCCACCTTCATCAGCAAGAACTTCAAGTTCAACCCCACTAGTCAGTCCTTCTGGCTTTAAAACGTGAATATTTATGATCCTCACCCAGATAAACTTTACAACAAATTGGAAAGCTACACTGAAATTACAGCTGTAATAAATCTGCAAACAGCCATCAAGGATCATCAAACTATTCAGAGAAGATGGCAAACATGACATTTATTTTACCATCAACTACATAGTTACCATCTACTACCTTCCTTACAGTGGATTTCTTTATCTTGTTAAATATTTTTATTTTGTTTCCTAAGGAAAAGCAATGTTGCAGAACAGTAACATTCACATATGGAGGGAGAATTGCTGACTAAGGCTATTTATGCTGGCAACATTACTCACACAAGTTGTTTTTCAAAGGGAAAAATGTATGCCACACTTCCTTGGCCCTCGGAGACCACTCTCTTGACAGAGAATGTGTTCTGTTGAGCTGATGGGAAAGACTCTCCTCCAGCTGCTCCATAGAGTTACTGGCACCGCACCTGCAGCAGCTTTCTGGAGTTCACAACTTGGTTCCTGGTGCCAGACCACAGAAAAAAGCAGAAAAGGGCAAGAACAGCCAGATATTATGTCTAACTATCGTGACTCACTGGGGCTCCTATTCTCAATTTGCTGTGACCTTTAGAGCGGCGCAGCTGATACAGAGCAAACAATGCAGCTCCCTGCTCTCTGGGAAGCCCCAGCTCCTGCCCTTTGCCTCTCTCCGAGCAGTTCCCTCAGCCCTGCCAGCCACACACACCACACAGCCCGGCTGGAAGAGCGGGGATGACGCACCAAGTCAGTTTGATTTGTGGCACCTCCCCGAGTAAGATGTGCAAAATAAAGACAGATGGTAATGGATAAACTGCAGCGACTGTGAGGCTGCCATAAGCAGTAGCTCCCACACTGTGAGAAGCGCCCTCAAATGAACTTCCCCGTGGCCCTGAGTCCCTGGTAACACAGAGATACTGCAGCCCATCTTTTAGTAAGAACTTCTGTGCCTTCTACTGTTTTACCATCTTGGTTCTTTTTTTCCCCCAACCTCCTGACCTTCCTCTTAAAAACCATCTCCTTCATACAGCTTTTCTGCAGCCATGTTGTCTGAGTTAGTGGTGGTCCTTTGGCCAAGCAGAGACACTTCTCACCTTCAGGATCTGTGTGGGAAAACTTCCAAATCCAGTCTTCAAAAAGTCATGGGAGCTGCAGTGTTTTCCGTATGTTCTCATCACAAAGCACTGAGATGCTGATTCCTCAACATCATTTTCCCCCAGAATTTTTGCACTGTCACCAAACCATGCTCAACCTCAGCAGAAGGGTCCAGGGGTCAATCCAGGCACCTTTCTGACACAGGGGCAGTTTGGCTTCTCTCTTCTTGTTGTCTCTGAGTTCAGGTGCCTGAGGTCTGCAGCTGACATGTCTGTTATTTCATCCCAAGTAAGTGCAGGCACATTAGTGTTTTCTGATGCCTTTTTCCTTAAATATATCAAGAGCAATTGACCACTGATGGGCTTTTCCAGAAATGAAAATATGAGCAAAAACAACCAAAGAGCAAAACCCATTCTAGGCAGCATTTTTATGAGGCATCACTGTGGTTTTTGAGTATGCCTGTTATTTTCAAAAGTAATCCTTTCCACCATGGATTCAGGTCAGTTTTGAAGAGAATCATAGTTTGTTTACATGCCTTTGCAATTGCTCCTTTCAGCCTTCAAAGGTCATCTCAGCACCAGGTATACAGGAGGGAGAAAACTGGGAATGTTTCATGCAAATTATAAAATCTGAGCCTTTTATGGAAAAAAAAAACCCAAACTAAGGAAATGAACAATGTCATGAGGACAATAACCTTGGTGGGGTTTAGGCTGATTATTATTGGTGTGCAAGACATGATAGAGGAAATCCCACTTTTTTTTTTTTCAAAGTCCAACAGAGAACAACCTGGGTCTCCCCAAGCCAGCTCACCAGCCCACTGGAGGCTCAGTTAAAGCCCCTGGTAGTCTTAATAGGAGATTTCCAAGCCACTCTGGTGAAGCAAAGAATTTTCTCATACGTGCAAACATACCTGACAATTGGCGTAATCCCAACGAACACACATTAGGTCAGTTAAAATATTCCAGTGTATTGACGTTAATTCCACAGCTCAGACCCAAGATCATGTTCTCATTTGCCTGAATAACAGAGCATTTAAATATTCAGTTCAAATATAAAGATTTTCTTCCCATATACAGGAGGGGGGGAAATCCAGGGGACAAAAGTTTTCCTTGTAGCATGCACAGTGCTGATTTTCAAACCTTGGCAGCCACAGCACGACACAGCCACGGCGAATGTCTGGCCAAGACAAATCTATAAAATTTGCACTGTACGTGCACCCCTTCCATGCATGAAGGTCTAATAAGTCCAGATACTTTCTGCCTCTCCAAACAGTCGAGCTACAGAGGTTTCCCCATGGACTCTAGCAGGGCCAGGAGCATGGAGACTTTATTATGTAACAACCCACATTATTTAGTGAAAATCTGGAATGTGCTTTATTAGTTGGGCCTTTGTTTGGTCAGGAAATACCTCCAGACAAATGTGATGACACAGGAATTTTTAATTTGCCACTTCACCTTCATAGCAAATTAGGTGATTTTACTTGTTATTCCCTCCATTAGAAGCGACAGGCTGCAAGGTTAGCAGTTTCCCTCAGAAGCTCTTGATGACATTACAGACACACATAGAAAGCACGAGCACATCAGAACGAATTAAGATCACCTCCCTTGCCTATAATCTGAAACACTCCATGTGGTCTCTCTTAGCATCAGCCCCAAATGCCAATACACTGGAACACCACGTGCAAATGGTTGGAGGTAAGGGAAGGAGAGGTCAAATTCTGCGTGCTTCATACGATCAAATTTGTGGTATTAAACCAACAATTACCAGCAAAGTGGTGAGTGAAAAACAAACGTCCTATCTATTACCCAATTTCAGATGCCAGTGTGATGCCCCCAGGACACTCAGTCCTTAGTTACTTTTTTTTACACATTTGGTAACGTGTCAAGGCTTAATACCTGCTCTCAAATGGAGTTGGGTTTTTCCATTTGTGAGCTTGAAGTCATTTTCATTTCAAAGTAGACTTAGAAAAAGACTAGTTAGACTGCTGCTGAAGTATAATTTGAGGATGTATTCCTCTGTGAATTACACTTCTGCTTAGGATAAATAGGAAAAAATGTAGGAGAAATGATGTTAAGTGCAAAATATTTAATCTTGACTAAATATCACTGAAGCAGCTCAGTGCAGACCCGAGGGAATCAGTGGTAAAGAAAAAGAAAGAGGGGGGGGGAAAGACCCAATCCTAGTTTTCTTACAGTGAGGAGCAGGAACTGAAGTGTGGCCAGCATAGGAACATGCACTTTTGTTGGACTTCAGTCCAGATAATAAAAGAAAAAAACCAAGATTATATAGAGCTGGGTAATAAAAGAGGTAGCAGTGGTGAGTCTGCAACAGCAGGTTTTTTGGCTGGTGCTTTAATGACTGAGCCTGAAGATCTGCCAAACGGTGCTGAGCAGGACTGACACAGCCCTTGGGGTTTGCTGAAGCAGGGGAAGCACCAGTGGAGGTCTGCAGGCTGGCCATGGTGAGTGGGTGGGAGTCCTGCACAGGACCTTCTGCTCGATCCATCAGCGGTGTGGGACACCTCACCAGCACACCCACATCTTCCTGGAGAGCAGCAGGGTTGTGGTGTTTGTGCAGGACACTGAGCGAGCCCTCCTTGCCTGCAAGGAGCTGTTTTATGGGCAGGCAGTGAGGTACGGCCGGGATTTTGAGGAATTCCAGGTGTGTGTAGGAGAAACCGATTTCCATGTCGGGAAAGCCCCTGGTGCTCAAGCCCCTCTGCCTGGCTGGCCAGGTGGGTGGCCCTTCACCTGCCACCAGCATCCCCAGGAGTGCAGGAGTGCTCCCTTCAGCTGTCACCTGAGCCAATTGCCACCAACAGCCACTGGTGGGATGGTGCTGGGAGCGAGCCAGGGGAGGAGGAGGGCAGAGCTCCACATGGGAATTGTCTCCCGGAAGCAGGAGCTGCAGGCTTTAATCTCTTCCCACCTCCTAATGGGGCTCAGAGCTGGTGTATGATATTTTTAACCCAGGCTGCTCTGAAGTAAGGATCCTAAAATGGTCAGTGAAACTCAGGTTTCAACACACGATGAATAATCTGGCTGCTCTCTACACACATATTTGAGAAGTACTTCCACAGCCAGTTTTGGATGTGTTTCTGCACAGTGACTGTGTATGCTGTTATCACAAACACCTTAACAGTGACTGAACAGAGGAAAAAACTTAGAGGGAGACTCTTTTATTTCGAGTCAAGAAAATTCAGGTTGTGTTTGTAATGAAGTTTCCAGATGCTGGATAGTCACCGATCCTAACAAGTACAATGCCATTTCAGAATTCATTCTGATCCCAAAGAGATAATCCCATGCTGAAAACATCATCTCACTAGGGAGGCATGGTTCCTCAGAAGTCATCTCAGCAGATGAGACACAGGCAATCTGCAGATACTTGCCTTCACCCCTCAGAAATGCGTGGTCTGCAGGTCAGCCAGGTGTGAGTACAGCAGCAGCACCTGCTCCTCTTCCCTCTGCTGGACAAGGTTAAAATGCAGGAAATACCATTCTTGCATCTTTCCCCCCTCCCCCAGCATCAGAAGAATAACCTTTATTTCTAAAGCAAGAAGAAGTGCCAGATGTATGTTTGGACATACCTGCCCTGCTGTCACCACAGCCACTCTCTTGCCACCACCAGTGTGAGGTGAGCACTCACTGTTGACTTTGTCTACCCTGGCATGTTTTAAGCCCATGTATAATTGCTGAGAAGCTCTCTCCACCAAAGAGTCAGAGAAGACTCTTTCTTTGTGTTTCTTTTTGCTCAGAAGGGGCTGAAGCAGCAATCTTGACTTAAAGGCTGACTCTGATTGGAAAATAAACAGCTATAAAGTACAATAAATCCCATTGAAGAGTCCAGTCAAAACATCCCAATGAACAGCTAATGCTCCACTAACCAAATCCAGATGTCACAGCCTTGTCTGGCACTAATTGGTTGACTGGAGAGTAAGTAACTGTGTAACGTGAAGGAAACGTCTACTTCTTGCACTTGAGATGAGTCTCTAAGGCAGAAAATTGTTTGGGTTTGTTGTGTTTCCTAATTTCCAAACTGCAAAGGAGTCACAGATAGCTGCTAATACCTGACCAGTGGCAGGACACTGCCCAGTTTTAGGGTCCTTAAGGCACCTAACTAAAGGTTTCTCAGGACTGTGAAGCTGCCTTTGACCTGTGATGTTCCTTCATTCCCAAACGTTTTTGGTTTATTTGTTTAACCAGAGGACATGCCCTAGCAGACTGCAGCTAAGTTCTTAGATAAAGGTAGTTGCAAATTCCAGCTGGAAGTGTCTGAAACACAAAAAAAATCCAAAACAAACCACCAACAGAAGAAGGCAATTGTTTTCAATTACAATTAAAACACATACATTCAGAAGACTGCAGATGAGTTTGGAAATAGAAAACAGATTTTAAAAATAAGGTTAGACTGGTGCACCCTTCTTCCTACAGGCTGGAAATTTCATGTCTGCCTGCATGGTTGCATTGGCAGGGGACATACAAAGTAGCTAACCAGGATTTTCCAATGGGTTTTTTTTAGGGATATTTGACAGGATCTTGTTATATAGTCTATGTAATACTACAAAGCAACATGTGTGCCTGAAGGTATCTTCTTCTTTTTATCAGAACACTTCCCAGGGTCATGATTCTACTCTAATTTACATAGGTCATTTAACTTCAAGTAGAGAAATCTCTTGGCTTCAGAGACTTCCATGACATTAAGAATTATTATTCATAATTCATTATTAGTGTTCTAGTCATATCCTGAGCACATAGAAGGAGGTACTGTAGGAGACCTTTCTAGAAAGTTACTTAATAAGATTCTGCTTAAAAAATACTTTTCATGTTCCTTACTTTAGATTGTCTGTAATAATAATTTTATCTCTAATTTTAAAATTTTATCAAATTATGCAAGTTTTAATAAACATTTTCTTCAATATCACTGAAATGTTATTCATACTTTCCAAGAGCATTTTAGAACTATATAAATTTGCAAGCCAAAATCTGATGCTGAGCTTCTTCTCACTTATATGTAAATGATTCCTTTAGTGCTTGTAAAAAAAAGAACAAAAAAACCCCAACCAAACAAACAAAAACAACCCAACCAAACACAAGCCTACAGTCTGTTTCTCAATTGTCAAAACCATTTTTTCAGTGGAGCATCTGTTTGGACACGTTCAGCCATATCAATCACTCCTGATCTGCTGGGGAATAACACTGGATTTGAAATACAGTAGACACTTGTGTAAAGCATGAACAATGAAAATTACATCCAGCCTTTAATCCAGGGGATTCTGGGCTGAGCTCAGCCTCTGTGGATATACATATCCATTCTGCATTTAGTTCCACATATTCGAAGACTGGATGTTTCCCTAGAAGAGTCACATGGGAGCAAAACTGGGATTAAGTGGCTTTCTCTTCAAGTTTTGCTATTAACGTTACACATGTAATATGCAGTCACACAAGCAACTGTGCTGCACAATCTTCAGTGGTGAAACTCATTTCTTCCAAGATACCAGAAGGTTTCACGTTTCATGTGTCGTCTCTATTTTATTCAAGGCCTTGCGAGAGAATGGATGGAAAAGAAGCAGGAGGTTAACCACACACCACACATTCAGAATCAGAAAAACTTTGATAAATCTTCCTCCTTCAAGCCTGTGTGAAGGACCATTTCCTGCCAACAGGACTCTGAATGTAAAACTGGCTCCTTCACCAAACTTCTCCTTTTATGCTTTAAAATCTGTCAGAAGCTGACCTAACTTTGCCAATGGCGACACAACCGAGGGTTTCTCTGAATGCTGAATAAGTATCAACATGAATAAAACCATCCTCTTGCAAGTATGAAGTGGCACCTGTTCACAACTTCACAGAGACTGAGGACCAAGCAAGGTCTTCCAAGGACTATCCGCTCTACATGGCTATAATTTGGCTCCTTGAAGGTCTCAGGCTGGTACCACTCAACAGCAGAGGTTAGATCTGTAGCCTAAACACCAACAGGAATTTTTTTAAAAGTGTAATGCATGAAAGTACTAAATTTAAGTAGATGGGTATTGAATTGCTCACCATAGGGGAAAGGAATCAGATTTTTCTGGTCAGTTTTATCTCAAAAGTTCCTACAAAGAAATTGTGGGATAATAGGAAGAAAATGCCTCTGGGTTACATTTCTGTTTCCATTGAGCTGAGTTAACTAGATAAAAATGGATAAATTCTGAAACAGGTTTGTTATGCCATTGCAGAGAATCAGTGCCTACTGACAATCAACATTAAATGTCTCTGTTTATCACTAACCACTTTAAAGCACTAAAGAACATCTTCAAAAACCAGCCTTTAACTTCAGCAGCAAAGTTGTCTTAAAAGAAACTGTTAACATTCAGTTGAGTGGCATTTGGAAGAGAACTGGCAAAGTAAACTCAAGGGTTAATGAAAGTAAATGAGATAATCCTCATTGATCCCCCATAATCCCCATGGTCTGAGTGCAACTGTCAATCACTGGGAGAGACTTTTTCCTAATCTATCCCTCTGTGAATAGGTCATTCCAAAGTGAATATACTTTATACACAGACATATATTCAAACATACACACAGATGCTGAACATATAAGAAAAAACTTAGCAGAGTAAATTCCAAAATGAAGAGGAAAACAAAGCACAGCTAAAAATACGGCACATAAATTTCAAAGATATAAGGTTTCTTTTACTAGTTAAAATGTATTCCAGCTGTCTGTTCTTACTAACTTGCTGCTTCCCATGTAAGCTGGTAGCAACTAATGAATCTGTTAAATCCCTCCTCCATAAAGGAGAAAAGACTGTTCCCATAAAATTAAAACTTACTTTAACAGATTGACCTCAGCAAAATATGGCCTGGAACATGAAAGAAAATATTTCAGTATTTTTCAGAGAACTACTGACATAAGAAATATATTAAATCAAATGATGCCGTATCTGAGGCTGAGAGGACGTGCTGCAGGAGAAGCAGGTGTGCGAGGGAAGGGCACAGAGAGTTGTGCCCCTGACTTGTCCTGGCTGCCTTCAGGCACTGCTTCTGCCCCTTTCTGGCAGTGCCAACCCCACCAGAGCTGTCTGTTCTGTTGGGAAGCACATCACTGCAGGGTTAGGGCCCCCTTCCCATGATGTCTGGACATAGCACAGAGAGAAAGGACTGCTCTGTGTCTGCAGAGCCCGAGCTCATTGTCTTGCTCTTCCAAGAGCTACACTGAGTTCGGACCTGGTCTGAGGCACCAGACTCTTTCCTTAGCTCTTGTTTCACTTTGGTCCTTAACTACCTGAGAAGTGCTGTGCTCCTCCTGCACTGGCACAACTGGGGAGGGATGCATAAGGACAGGCACCAGATGTGGGGAAGGATCTGGCTCAGAAGGCAGTGTGATCTGTGGAGGTGAACACGACTGGATTACCAGGACATCAGCTCTGTAGTCCAGATTTGACACAAAAGCTCAGTTGTAAATCTATGCTTGATTTTGTAAGAAATTCATCCAAGATGCCCAGTGCATAGACATTGTTATTTACAGCATTTATAAGTACCTGCTTATTCTGGGAAATTTCCATCTAATACTTTGCATCTGGAATTCCTGACAATGTAGACATGGCACTTAGGGACATGGTTTAGTGGTAGACTTGGCAGTGTTAGGTTTACAGCTGAACTCAGTCTTAAAAGTCTTTTCCAGCCTAAATGATTCTACATTTCTGTATTGTAGTAATCACTTACAGGGAAACTTTGGCATTTAGAAGGAGGACAATCTCTACAGAGCATTCAGACCCACCTGTAATGTTACTACATGCTGCAGCAGAAAAGGAAATTGTCTGTCAAAGGCTTAGGATAGAACTGTTCCACACTGCCCAAAGGTACCTCTTGATAACACAGTGCAACAGCTATTTTCCTCCTGTAAACACTCAGAGCAAACTTTGCTGACTAAGTCACCACCTCTAACCTGAGGCTGAGTTGGAAATAAATGCCCCACTCTTAGGTTTAAAGAAAAACCAGCTTGGTAGCCATTTGGCCTGCAGCCAGGATTAAAGTGTTAACTCCATGTCTGTCAACCTGTCACTTAAACATTTACCAAACTACTGACCACTTCTATTAAAAGACCATTAAACCAAGATTAAGCTTTTCCAGGGATAAGCTGATGTAAAAATGCAAGGAATGTCACACCAAGGGCAGCTCATTTTATTTGTATTGTAAACAGGCAGAAGTTAGAGGATAAAATGTTACATGTTTATTAAATATGGAGATATACCTCTGCTTTGCATTTTCCCTTCTTTCAGCCTCCTGAACACAGATCCCATTACTTAGAGCTCTGATAGCTTCAGAGCACAACACAGGGAGATGGAAACCTCCAATTGCCTTAAAACAAGCCCTGGAAGCTTCAAAACAGGCTGGGGCACCTTTGCCTGGAGGGGGGATGTGACACACAATCTGGCCATAATGCTGGGAATAGCCATGGATATGAACACATCATTTGTTTAACATATCATGCCATAACTGGAGTCAAACTGTTAAAAAATGAGAGTCTTATCAGAAGTGAGAGACAATTTTGAGCAGTCTGTGGGTTTATGTTAGTGTTCACAGCCAAAGACAGAAGGTGTGTGCACAAGCAAGGCATTGGGACCACTGCTCTCTTCAGGTTACTTTGTTATTTCAAGTAAAATAAGTCCTATAGGAAAATGCACAAAGCCCTACAAAACATCATTGCATCAACTAGAAGAGAGTATTACTCCTGAAAATGGTCAAAGGAATATAAAAGTAACCCATCAATGAGGCATGCTGTTTCCTTTTTACCTTTCTGAGTTCTCAGTAACTCAGTGAAGTACCACAAGAACAAAACCCTCGAACACACCAAGAGGGTCAGTCTGTGCTTAAAGTCAAAATGGACTATCCAGCCTTTCTGGTTTTGATGTCTGAGCTCACTTGTTGCTGTTCAACACCACTGTGGGATGAGTTACACCATCCAAGTCAATAAACACACACATGTAGAATCAGAGAGCAGCTTTTGGGTTGTGCACATCTAGTGGGTCTCTAGATGACATTTTAGGAGAAATACACAGACTTCTTAGAGCTACCCACAGATGACATCAGAGCTAATTAACTGGATCCAGAGACAACTGCAAACTCAAAACCTTAACAAGGAGAATTGGGAACCAATACTAAGGCAAACAATGTGTTCTTCTTGTAACATTACACTGATTTAATGTTCTGATTTCCAAACAATACTGTATGTAAAAGCAATAAAATGTACCAAGGGGGACCAGGCACCTCAGTGGAAGTCCCTGCAAGTTTAGCTCACCAGTGCTGTGGTGTGACACTTGAGGTTGCTTCGTTTTCTTACCCATTGCCAGCCCATGGTAGAGAGAGGGTGTAAGTATAGATGGACTGATGGACTGTTCTGCTCTGGGTGTTTGTATCTGCCACATAATTAGTTCTGAATAAAATCACATTGGCTTGTCTGAGCACTGGTGCAGAGCTGTAACTCACAGAACTGTTGGCACCTACATTTATTAACTACTATCCTGCAAATTTTTAAAATATATAAGCCACCGAGCAAGTCTGACTGCATCAATATGACAGAACTGGACATCCCCAGAGAGGGAGGAGCACATATTTAATGAGATTCTTCTCCTTAGCCCTCCCCTCCACCCCTAGCCTGTTATCTATATGACATATAATTTTGCTTTCAGGAAGTATCTATGACACTTTCATCTGAAGCAGTGCTTCCAGTATTTACAGATATCAAAGAACTGGTCTTAATTTCATCTGATACTTTAAAAAGCCTTTTATTCTAAAATAAATTATTGAAATGTGGTATTGGTAAAATGGGTTGCTCCAGTAATGGATTTACTATGATGGTGCAATCAATTTCAGAGATTGGATTTCAAGATAGAAACTATTCATCACTCTCCATGTCAAGGCAAGGTTTACCTTCACACTGCGGTCACCCACTGCAGCTTATGGACGTCAAGGGCAGAGGAGGACCCATGGAAGGAAGGCTCTTTCTGTTGCTTCTTTTCCATTGTTGCTGAGGTCAGAGTTTGGAGTTTGGACAGCTGCAGCAGCTCCACGGCATCACCGTGCCACCCAGGGAGGGGCAGAGGGACCCACCCCTGTGCAAGAGAAGATGTGCATCAATTTACCCGGTCTGTCATGACTCCAATCCAGGCTTTGCTACATGGATTTTCCCACTTCTCTGACTTATTTCAGGATCAGCAGAGCCTTTCAGAGGCATTCAGGTAAAGGCATTCAGAGGGAGGGACTGCAATGGTTTCAATAGGAATGATAGGAAGAGACATGAAGCAATACAACTTCTTCCCATTCTGTAACAGAGAGCTCAGCACATGAATGATGCTAATGGGAGGGAAGAGGAGAGAAGCTGTGACATTAACTATCCCCCTGTTCCCTTGCACTGACCCTCCCTTTGACACCTGTGGTTTTTCACAAGCTGGGAACCTCAAAAACTGCAGGTACACCCGACCTGCCAGAGATGGAAATGTATCTCCTGGTCCTCTGCAACAAAGGAGAAGGCTGAGAACAGGAGCAGTTTAGTCCTGGAAGTCAACAAAGACAGGATTTTTCCCCATTAATTTTTGCTCCACGGATACCCAGGTGCTCCTATTAGCATAAATACATAGTCACAGTCTCATTCGTCCCTCTTTCTTGTTACCAACCTGGCAAAGCCCCTTCAATTCGAATGGGACCACAACCCAGAGAGGCTCCTCAAAGCACCACAAAACACAGTTTGTTTACACTGTCCTGAGCTATCAGGTGGCAGGAACAAATGGCACATCTAAGACTTGTGACATGAAAAAACGAAAGCTATTTTTCCATCCTCATCTCTAATGGATCTTGATCTTCATTCCTAGAAAGCAAAGTCAGTTCCATAAATCAAGAAGCCTGTGGATTTGGGGTTTTACATTAACACCTTCATTCATGCTCTGCTGTGACCTCTTGGATTGGGGTGAACTATTCTACTGTGCTGGGAAATGGCAGCTCCAGAGCCAAATTTAGCACCTAGAAAATTTCCCTTGGCTCCCAGATGCCATAACTGTAAACCTGACTCCCTTCTCAAAGACACTCATGTCTACGTTTGATTTCAGGTGTTACATACAAGAATCTAAGAAGTTAAAGGGGGACCCAGCAAGACTCTGACTATGGAGGTGGTTGGAAAATATTATTTGGAGCCAGAATTGCAGATTTCTTGGCTATGGTTTCTACTCTGTCTACCAATCTCAGCTTTGCATTTAGTCTTTCACTGACTTTCTCAAGTACTACAAATGATGAAGTTTTGCTCAGTTGGAGTATCACCATCAATAAATACAGCTGGACTGGAATAAATAACAAAGGGTGAAAAACAGGGCTTGTTATAGTTATTTATAATGCCTCTTAAGACAGTTAAAAGTAACTGAAAAATCTCTGGAGTTTTAAATCTTTCTTCTCCCTCCACTCCACTACTTGCACTCCCTATTTTGCTGTTTTTTTTCAGATGAAATATGGCCTATCTTAGAAGTTTGTTTGAAAAGTCAAAACTGTAAAGAAACTCACAACAGGCACTTTTCAATGTTTAAGACAGAGTGAGCCATGGCAAGAAAGATACTGCTGATGTCCCTGTGATGCCTACAAAGGAAGGGGTCCTGGAAGGGCACAGACTGCAGGAAGACCCAGCTCTAACTTTGGTCACAGCAAACAGGTGTTTAAGGTTCCTTCGAATACTGCATTTTAAATGCACCAGTTCTGCATTTAAATGCAGCAATCCTTCCAGCCACCCATGGCTGAGCTTCTGCTTCACTCACTGCCAGACCCACCTGCAGCCTCAGCAAGTCTGTGAGGAAGGAAACTGTTCTCACCTCCTTAGTCTCTGTTCAGAGCTTTTGATTTTTCTCAGGGACAAAATAAGTCTGCTTTACCTGTGCCAGAGACTCAATACCTTGTATCTGCAGCAACCACACTTAGAACACCATAATAAACAAGCTCTTGGAGTGCTGCACCCTTTGCAATCCAGCACTGACCAGGACAGGTTTATGTAACTTGGTGACCAGCAACACTGGTGCATCTACTTGGAAGAGATTTTAGCATGGAAGGGGGCGGAAGGGTTCAGGAAGAAGAGACAACACTGGAGGGGAATGCAACTACATCACAGATAAGATTTTTATTCAGAATTTCCAAATTTTGAATTTTACGTTTTCAAAACAGCAGTAATTTCAATGATGAATGAAGGATTTCCTAATTAATGACCCAGCATGTGTTACCTTTCAGATAACATGTAAGGACTCCAAGTACACTAAATCAAAAAAAAAAATAAAAATCTATTCCCAAGTCTGACAATTATGTTATAAAGACCTGTTCCTGCAACTGTTTTGTGTTTCTTAGCTTTGGAATATCAATGGACAGGAAATAAATTAAAATTGGAATACTCTTGTGGCCTTCTTAACCCACTGTAAAAAAAAGGGAGGGGAAGGATACAACCACATTCATCAATAACCTGTAGAAAGCCTAGTTCATGACAGGTGGAGTGCAGGACACTGTGAAGTTATCAATACTGTATTAGATGTCTCATAGCCAAGCAGAATCAAGCATTCTCCAAGGAATTTCACAGAGCCATGGATCTAAGATTAGGATCAGTCTCTTGGTATAGTGCCACAAACATATTCCTTGGGATCTCACAGCTGCGATACCTGGCTCATCTATAAAGAGATGAGCTCTCACATCTTCCCTCGATGAGCCAGCAGTGCCTCCTGCTGTACTCCAGGCTGTATTTATTCCCAGACTCCCAACTCTGGCAGGTTTCAGTTACCAAAGAAGGTACGGTTGGCATTTTGAGAGGTGCAATGAGTGATAGAAGATGTGTCCAAGGGGCCTCAACACCTCTGGAAACATCAGCCTGTGCCACAGGAACACACCCCGCCCAAACCAGCGTGGGGAGCTGAGCAGTCTGTGAGGCAGCCTGGAATACCCGAGGGACATTCTGCTCATAAACCAGCTTTTAATACCTTTCTGAGTGTGTTTGAGTATCACAGCACAGCAGGGCTAATCTGTGGCACCCAGAGGGTTTCAGCCCTCTCAGCCATGCTCCCCTCCTCTTGCTTTTACACATTTCAGCACTAATCTGCAGGAAGCCCTAATGCAGCACCTCGACCTTCTGCTGAACAGGCTTTCTCTTGTGCTGACCCGTGACAAACTATCACGGTTGGGGAATGCTGACTGTATCATAGCCCACGTGAATGCCAAGTCTGCCTTAATCCAAAAACATCAGAAAAAGGAACTTGGGGTCAGTATTACTTAAGGAATGTGCCAAACTTCCTGGAGGTCACAGTGAGAGAACAAGCCCAATGTTTCACTTCTGAAGCTGAGAGACAGAGAGGCTTTAAATCCTTTTGAGTTATCAGCCTGCAAAGCAGGTAGACCGGCAAAATAAAAGAGGGGTTTGTCTCTGCTCTGGGCTGTAACTGGGAGCCTTTCACTGGAGAGGGTTCTTCCTCCCCCTCGGGGTGGTTTTCTGCATATCAGGTAGAAAATCTCTTTGAAAAACATGAAGTCAAATCTTTCAAAACAATCATTATGATAACAAAGAAGAATAATAATGTTAAAGACTACTCTGCTGCCACAGCTTCCACCCAAAATGTTCCTGAAGGCTTTGCAGGAGCTATTTATGGACCCTCAGAGCAGGGCAGCTGGCTCTGTTGGTGTAGTCATTCCTCCCTGCAGCTGGAAGAGCTTTGCCAGTGAAATGGCTCCGCATGGGGATGTGACTTTGGGCTGCTCTCAGAGCACAGGGACAGGTCACAGCAGCCCACCACCCTTCCCTCCCCAGGGCTCCTCTAATCCCAGTAACATGCTTCCAATAATTGATGTCTAATTCAGATAACGGTACTGCTGAAAAGGATGTCTGTATGTCTGTCCCACCCTCATACCATTTGAATCAGTCCTGTTTGCTGACTTCCAGACTCTGGGGCCATGTAATGTCTGTAAAGCAGTCCAAGATCTTGGATTCAAAGATGCCATCTGTGCAAAGTGAGCTGTTTTCATTCCCAGGCAAGTCTTAGACAACCATTAAATTTCACAGCATGTGTGGGACACTTTTACATTTCATATTAGGAGAAACTGAGGCAGGAGGTTACATGGTTTTTAAAGACCACCAAATGAAACTGTCGGGAGTGCCAGATAGCTCTTTAATGTCCTGTTCCATTACAAAAATCCCTTTTATATTAATTTTCCATTAAGGATTGAGAAATATGTTAATACTTCACTATATGAAAGTAGAGACGGGCAGTTACACCTGAGAGAAATTTAATCAGAGAACAGGATTCTGAAACGACCTTTTTCATGCAAGTCACAGTTCAGTGAAAGAGTAGGAGGGGACAATGGACCTGAAAGCTGTGACACCTCCCTTGCCAGGATTGCCTGTGACTGCAGTGCTCCTGCCAGGCTGGCTCTGGAGGTTTGTGCTAAGTCCAGCTTTGCTGCAGTAATCCCCTATCAACAGCATGGCCAAGGAAAATGCACCATCTGCAAGTCATGATGCCAACATTGCTGGAATGCCGAGCCGAGGAAGGAGTGCCAGGGTAGCTAAAGATCCAGCTGAGCTGTGGTGTAAAGCTGTGTGAGGATGGTCTCAGCTGAGGAGAAGGTCAAAAAGGCAAGGAGGTACCTCTGATAGGGCTCCTCCAGGCTCATTCTGGGAAAAATGAGGGGGAAATCTTGATCTTGTGCATGCACAGTCAAAAGAGAATGCATGCAAATCCTGAGGTATTTCTACTCACCTTTCCCCCTATTACCATTGCACCTTATAACCATTTCACCTCTCTTTTCTTCTTCTTTATCCCAGAGGAAAAGCCTGATCCATCAGCAGACAGGCAATCTACATATTATTTCAACTTTTCTTGAAACGCTTCAAAGAAACACTTTTCCTTAGAAAATTATCTGCTCCCTCTGCAGACCAAAAAGAGCACAATCTTCTGAGCATCTACACAAACCAAGACACATTTCTAAATCGTTGGAAATTCAAAACTCACAGTTCAAGACACAGCGTCAAACTGAGAGATTTCAGTTTTTCACAGCTGTTACTGAACTCCTAGAACACAGCAAGTTCTGCTTCTGGGCAGTCATGCAAAAATATTAATTCACATTGTTGAGACACTTTCCTTTAGCTTCATTGGTTGTCTGCTTTCCAAAATTGTCCTTGAGGGTAAGTGGGGTTAATCAGAACAGTAATCCTTCTGACATGAATAGGAATGTGAGCATGTGTCATCTTTTCTGAAATGAAATAGCTGATGTTCACTGTCAGCCAGAGGAAGGAAGATGCACAGCACCTCTCTGCATCCTTATCACAGACATTTTGTGCACAGCAGCAAGAAACGCTCAAAGTAAAAGCTTCTACAAGTGAAGGGAAAGAGGTTTCTCTATTTCACACACTAAGGTCGGTCAAAGAATATTTGCAGAAAAGAAATTTAGAATTCATTTAGAGGGAAGTTAAGAAGAAAATATATTGTTCTTCATAGTCTGAGGAGACTGGTCCTGTGTCAGTGACCCCGTACCAAACTCTGCAGGTTCACAAATTAATTATTCCCACAACTAATGGAAGGAACAAGCATCAAGCTGCTGCACACTAGTTTAGGAGTATGACTTCTAATGCATCAATTATTGCTAATTTTGTGATCTGCTTTCTCTGCTTCACCATCTTTTTACTAAATTGTTTTTCACTTGCTTAGTTGAATTTAAGCATCCCAGATTTAAGATCCATCTTCCAGGTCACCAGTTAAAAGGACTTACAAAAATAGGTTCTTTGGTTCTGACCAGTCAGACAGGGCTGGATATGCTTGCAGAAATCCATTTATCCTGCCCAGCCAGCAATTACATTTGATGGACTTTCTGTCTGCCACAAGTCTTCTAGAGCCTCCTCACCCTAGCACAGCAGCAGCTTCTGTACTAACCTGAAAAATTCCACCAGACATCCAGGAACTCATATTTTGTATCATATTTTGCAATTTTTTTCAGATGAAATATCTCAGTTTTGGCTTTCTCTGCAGAAACCAGACCTTTCTTAAGCCTTTTTCTTTCATTCATATTCACAGTTTTGTGCCAGGACCTAATGAGACACTGAACTAATGCTGACACAGTCTGTCTCAGACTGAATAGTCTCTTCTCACAGTGCACCTAAGTATTTTTTGAAAGGGTTTCCTTCTATCAGACATTTACAGGTGACTTTCAAGAGACAGATGTCAGATTCCTCCTTTGTCTGACAGGTTTTTGGTTTGTTTCTTTCTTACCACTGTCTTTTCTGAATAATAATTAAAAAGTTGGCATTTCTGGGGGACTTCCCAAATTTCTGACCACACTCACCACAGGAATGCATTCCAACATAAAATCTCAACCATTTCATGTTTTTCTGTGGCAACTAGTAAACAAGCACCCCAAAAGATCAACATGTACAGGGAGAAACTCTGGGCAGTTTGCTGGCAAATGACTGCCGTTAATTACAATTCTATATTTATAAAGAACTCTCATGAAAAAAGACAGAGCTATTTTTCCTACTTACTATGCACTTAAGAATGACACCTAGCTGAGTTTTGTTACACTCTGATAGCCAGAAATATCCTTGGAGGGATACAATTCCCCGCTGCAATCCCTATGAAGTGCCTGGCAATTAGAAGCAATTAAGATCCCTGTTAGCCTTTCATAGCTCCTACCCAGCTGCTTGCTCCAACCTCCTGACTATCTTAGTGGTCCCTCACCGGCCTCCCTCCCGTTTATTTGTGTCTTGAATTGGGGAGCCCAAAACCAGCCTTTCACTCCAGGAGGGGTCACACTGCTGTAAGGCAGAGAGGAGTCATCATTTTCACCAACCTACTGGCTGTGCTTTTATTAAAACAGCCCCACGTGCCTTCATCACCAATGCATTCCTTGTTCCTTCTCTCGTCTTGCTTTCCCTCTGAGATGAACAGATCCCTTCAATCAAAGCTGATTTTAACGTGTTCTTTAACTTTGCATTGTGCAAAAATTCGACTAATAAAAGGAGGTGTTACTGATTTTGCAGTAAGCTCACAGCTTTTTGAAATCTTCAGCCTTAATTTAGCCTACTTTGCAGATACATTCTGGGTGTAGGAAAGCCTGAAGGAATTGAAATGGGGCCCAAAACTGAGGGCTTGAGCAAATGTTAGACAGCTGCATGCATCTTTCTGATGTAAAACAGATACTGAATGTAGCTGCTTGGAAATGAGGATTTTCTGCTTCTGCTATGCTTGTCATCCTGCAAGTTCTTCTTGTTTTATTTATCAGTTTGGACGCACCTGACCTTGTCTGTTCTGCCTTGAAAACCTCCTTGTGCAGAAACAGCAGCTGGGCACCCGTCCCACTGACAGCCCTGGGCAAACCAACCAAATGACCCAACAAATCTGTTGATCTTTTAAGCAAAGAGAGGGAGGGAAAGAATCCAGTGAGGTTCATCTACCTTCACCAGGAGAGGTGAAGGAGGAAATCCCTCTGGATTCTCAGCTCACTGCCACTTCTGTCCTGTGGCTCCCTTTGACCTGACCATTCTGTCTTCTTCCTCCCAGCTGCCCCTTCCAATGTCCTTACCTTGATGGAGCAATAAACTCATTCGGGTTAAAAAAAAACACCTTGTGGAATGAAGGGAAAGGTCTCACTTTGCACAAATTTCTGTCCTGATGATGAAAATGTCAAATGAAAATGTATGTCCTCTGCAATCATGGGATGATGTCACATCTCTTTTCCCTGCCCGACTCCTGCAGTGTCTGCGGGGTGATTTGAGGAGCATTCCCCCGACACAGGCCAGATAACGTAGGAGCCTGAGGAAGCTGTGGCTGCACACCCCTGCCCTGGAGAGCCCTCTTGCTGCTGCCAAATATTCACCAGAGGACTTGATGTCCCTTCAACCTGCCTTCAGGTGTTGAGATGGTATCTTCATTTTCTCTCTAACTCTGATCAAAAAAAGAGCCTCTGGGTATCCAAACACCCCTGACCTGCTGAGGAGTTCTGCCCTGACTCTTTGACTCTTTCTTCTATTTTTGTTCTCCAGGCTGGTGACACCATCCACTTGTGATCTACACCATGAGTGGTCCTGGTCTTGTGCACTGCCTTCCACATTTACTTGTATGGTGATATTAACAATGACTTTGTCTGAAACACAAAGTGTTGGTGCCCTGGGCAGGTACAGAGGTCAGCCAAAGGCAGAGGCACCTGGCCCTCTGCCCTGTCAGGATGGCTCCACTCAGGGCCTCTGGCCTCTTCAATTGAAATTTGAAAAGTGAGATTGGGCACCCTCTCATGCTGTCCTGTCCCCTGGAGCAGGGGGGCTGGTGAGTGATGGACCAGGGTCACCCCAGCCCTGGCCCCAGCAGAGGTGCTGAGAGCAGAGTCTCGCCATGGCCACAGCTCCAGCCCTGTGCTCTGCAGGAACCACAACTGATAACCTCCTGTCTGTCACCAGCTGGGACACCATCACTGGGGCCAGTTCTCACCTGCCCTGCCACCAGGGCAGTCTTTTACACTAGAGAAAGTGTCCACAAAATGCATTTAGAGCAGAATAGTAACAGCCCGTATCCACTTTGCAACAGGGAAATGAAAATGTGAGCACTGAGGAAGCTGAGGATCAGTCCTCTTGTGCACAGTAAACAACTTCCCCACCCCCCAGGATCATTTCTTGGCTCCTCTCTCTTTAAATCATTGGTGTCACAGTGGAAAAACCAGAAGGACGCAGTTCCTTAAAGCTCTTTCCTCCTTTTGCCTGTTGTTTAATTAAATTATCCTATAATGAAATCTTTCCCTAATGAGACAGTGTTTAATAATTTATTAGCCACCGAAGCCCTGCTTGGAGTCTCATCAATTATGTATCACAGCACCAGGCACTTTCAATTCCCCTCTTTTTCATTTCTCATTTGCTTCATTAAAAGCCCCAGCCTTGCTGCTGCTGGGTTTCAGTTCACTTGCTCAGACATAGAGGTCAGTTCCTGATACCTTTTTGCCCAGTACTCACCAGCAGATGTGTGTGTGCATGTGCTGCTGGTCTAAAATTACACCTGGCATCTGCGTGCCAGAGTATGGGTACCTCCCTCCTGCCTGGGAGCAACAATGGGCATTTATCTCTCAGATTTAGAGAGATTCTCACGTAGGTGCACATGTATGTAAGTTTGGAGATTGATAAAACCTGTTAGCACTTACGCAGCTACATCTCTAAGATTAAATCTGTTCATGTGTCTTTCCAGGAGTGTATCAATACTGGCATTCCTGCCTAAGTCAACAAGGCAGAACAGTCTTCTAACGGCAGGGAATTAGTTTGTCTAATTCCATTATCTTTTTTTTATTATTATTTTTGTACTCCTTGAAACAATAGCACAGATAACCTGCAGTATTCAGTCAGGAAATACTACACATGAGCAGTAAAGATATGTTTGTATCAGCTGCAGTAACTGGGAATAGACTACCAAGCACACATTTGTTGCAGTACTGACTGTCATCCAAGGGATAATTTGGGGAAGGAAACCTGCCTGTCTGCTTAGGTTTCCAATCCCACTCACCATCAGCTCTCTTCATGAAGCTTTTATATGGACCGAGCTCCTTTAGATACACACAGGTAATTCTGGAGTCAGTAATCCTGCTGCCTATTTATCATGGATGCATTTTTCTGAGAAGAGTAGTGAAAAATACAGTTATAGAAAAACAAGTCTAGGGAGTTTCCCCAAAGAATGGTTGACCTTGGAAGAGTTATTATAAAACATTGCTGTTTTGCTCTGGCTTGTTTCTGGGTCAGGCTTTTTCAGTTACCAGAAAAGCATAATTTAATCTCCATTTTGGGAGTGGAGAGTCATGCTCTGTTGTGTTAACTCATGCAGTGTCCTCAGTAATCCTGGTATGCTGGAGAGCTGGAGGTCTGGGGCAGGAAAACACCTGGCTCCCCACACCTGCACTGGGAGCACAGCTCAGTGACAGTGGCAGTAGAAGAGTAGATCTGATGTTTACCTGACACTGTCCTGGAGAGGGAAAGAGTTCTTTGGTTTCTTTTCCTGAGCAAAGCCTTGCTTTGCCCTACCTGAATCTGAGCACACTGAAGCACCACTGATTAATCATGATGCTTCACAGTCTTTGGGTTGGGATTCTCCAACTGCAGCAGGTCTACTTTTTCAGTTCCAAAATTATGCTCTTTACAGCAGCCAGTTCAAAAAGAAGAGCAGAGGAGGTTTTGGTGCTGTATGCCTTTCCCTGGAGTAAAACTCTGACTTTGTCCCACTTCACGGGTATTCCAAAAGAGAAACAGAGACCCACAGCATATGCACTGTGAGTCACTCCTTGTTCCCAGTGACCAGACTCTGACTGACCAGGAGGAGATTGGAGCAAAGGTAATCCCTTCTCCTCCGAACAACCAGCACAGCCTGGTGCTGCTCCACCTGACCACTGCCCCACCAGGGCTGCTGCTGTGTCTGGTGCCATGGGACAGGGATGGTGCTGGTCTATTCTGCTGCTCCCACTTACCAGTGTTCCCCAGGATGGGAAAATCACAATCACTCACATGTACATGCATTTGCATTTTGAATACTTAACTAGACAGCTGTGCATGGGAAAGATTTTTTGATCAATTTATACCCCGAAGCACAAAATTTGATTTTCCTCTTAATTATCTTATCAAGCACTTCTAGAAGAGCTGTTAGCTGTAACAGCCTCATCAGGCCTTTCAAAAATCTACTGAGGGTCTTTCTTTACCTCAGATTGTTTCTTTCAAAGTGACCACTTTCCCACAATCATAGCAAGAAAATCCTTAACAGACACCAATAAAATGCATTATTAATGAAATTATTTAAATAAAAAATAAAAATAAAAGAATGCAACCTTCCAAAACAACCCTGTATCGGTGTCACTGGAACCCTGTGTTGTCATCAGTAAATATTCTGTGTCAATAGGCCATTAACTATTAATCCCAGTGCTGGCCATTTGAGAACTTTACATCAACACTCTTGTTATTTTACACATTGCTCCTCATCTTATTAAATGACTTGTGCACATGGACAAGGGCACAGGCTCACAAATGAGCCCACGTCAATAACACACGGGATGTCACCTCTGATAAGGAGGGGGAGAGAGTCCCAAGAAAATGAATATGTCTGGGGCTATCATGAGTATTTATTTACACTGAGAAGAAAGAGAACCCGCTCTTGAAGAGCTTATTGTATTACCTAAGCTGAACTTCCAACATATGTTCACTCTCAACCACATCCTGGCTTCATTTTTTTTTTTTTTTATCCCTAAAGCAGATTTGGTGTTAGTGAAAGATGCCAGACCGACAAGCAGAGTTCCCTGCTCCCCGCTCGGGCTGCTGCCCAAATGTGCTCCTCTCCAGGCTCAGCTCCCTGCTGCTACTTGATGCACACAGATGATTTCCAGGGTGAGAACTGAGCTCGCTGATCCAGCCCTATGGTACTACCAGAGCGTCACCTCCAGGAATGCACTGTCCAGATTAAGAGAGACAACAAGGGAAGAGTTGAATGGGTTTGGTTCTCACTCTTTTCTTCAGCAGTATCATACAGCTAAAATGCATTAAATTCAAAAAGCAGGAGCATCATTTTAACAGAAAAAATAAACACTATTTTTTCAAAGTATTTCAACACGCCAAGCATTGTTCCTCCCAGCAAATTCTCTCTGGGCACCTAATTTATGATCTCAAATCAAACTCTGACCTGTGGATTTTAACCTGATTTTTCTATAAGTCACCCTAGAAATATTTTGATTCCCCAACTGGCTTTTTCACTTCCTTCCAAGTAACAGTCATGCAAGTCCACAAAGTTACTCCAAGCAATTATTCAACTGGACAAACTAAGAAATACAATATCCTGTATCCAGCTACTAGAAATGTCCCTACAGTATTCCTCAGGCTGTTACAGAAGGTGACTGACAACAGTTTTGAAAAGTCCTATTAGTGACATACGTGGTGAGACTGAAGGGGGAAAAACACTCACTTCTTGTTTTCACTCTAGGAGAGAAACAGAATGGAGGGGGTTAGCAAGGAGCAGAGATTTGCAGTAGGTGTCAAGAGCCCGTGGCAATGCGGTAGCCGGACAAACACGCACACACTCGGAGAGAATTGAATAATAGTGACGTGGCAATTGCTACTCTGTGATTGCACAGCTCTAATTCCTGGCATTTAGCTGCTCAGAATTCAGCAGGAATTGGTGTGTCTTTGACAGAGAGATATGATGACGGTGCAACAGCTGTGCTCGCCAGCAAACTGTGTAATGATACTCAGGCTTTATGGCTCTCCGGTTTGATTCCCAATAGCAACTATCCTATTATCCGTGGTCGAGACAGGTTAGCACCTGCTAAAAGCAATTTCTCATAAATTAGTCCGTGTCAGCTCTCGAATGGCTGATGCTTAAGCCGAGGGTCTGCCCGTCCTGTGTGGTGGTGGCTCTGCTGGTGCAGATGGCCATCCCCCCGTCCCCCACAGCTGTGCACCCCAGTGGGGCCGACCACAGAACAATTGGGGCAGTGTGAGAGCTCTGCCAGGGTGTGCATGGGGACCCACACCTGTGCTGTGCAGATGGTGCATGTGCTCCTTCCCTTTGGGGCATTGCAGGGGAGGAGCATCTAAACCTGGGCATCCCAGCAGCTGCGTATAGGAGGGGGGTCAGGGGGCCTGACTCACCACGGGGGGCAGAGCCCACACTGTGCACGGGGTCCCTCAGCAGCCTAAGGGAACTATTTGTGTCTGGCACTGGGAAATGTGTTTGTCAGGAGATGGCAGGCCTGTGGTATGACTGATGCACTAAGTGAGGCTCAATTATCCATGTTGGATTCACGGAATCGTGGAATTGATTGGAATGAGTTGGAAGGGACACACAAAGATAATCGAATCCAACTCTTAGTCCTGCATAAGATCATCTCCCAGTGTCACACCATGTGCCTGAGAGTGTTATCCAAATGCTTCTTGAACTCTGTCAGGCTTGGTGCTGTGACCGCTGCCCTGAGGAGCCTGTTCAGTGCCCAATCACCCTCTGGGTGAAGAGCCTCTTTGTAACATCCAGCCAAAAAATCTCCTAACACAACTTCAGGCCATTTCCTTGGAAGACATCAGTGCCTGCCCCTCCTCTTCCCCTCACAAGGAAGTTGTAGACTGGGATGAGATGTCCCCTCAGTCTCAACTTCTCCAGCTGAACAGACCAAGTGCCTTCAGCCACTCTTCACATGGCTTCCCCTCAAGGCCCTTCACCATCTTCATTGCCTTCCTTTGGACGTTCTCTAACTGCTTAATATCTTTCTTATACTGCACTAACCATATTTTTACATAAACTTATTCCCACCTCAATGCTTAAAGGAACACCAAATACCTGAGGCCAAGCTCAGCTCTAAGTTCATGCTGCTGTGAAGAGTTAAGAGCAAAATCTGAATCAGTCAGCTGTAGAATTGCAGGTCTGCTCCCAGTTCTCCCTGTCCCTTGGCTGGTGGAGGTTAACACGTGCTTCATGCCCTCTGAATAGACCCACACGTGTCTCTTTGTGCCCACTCCATGTACAGGGATGGCATCATACAGCTTAACCCACCAGCAAGAGCTTTGCAGGCTGAGCTGCCAACATTGACCTTGGCACAGACGTGTTGTTTGCAGGACACACACACAGATGGAACATTTCCTTGACACAGACAGACCTTATATTACACAGAGCCCAGTAGGTCACTGTAAGTGCTTTGGATCAATGAGGCATCTCATGAGAGCCCGTGCAGGCCCCTGGACTGGGATGAAACCTGATCTTGTGGCTCAATGTGTTAGAACAATTTTTCAACTGCATTGAAAACAAGGGGCTACAGGGCAAGCAGTTGTCTCTCTTGAGGAAATAGTGAGAAAAGGATGAGGTTTACATGAAGCATGTTCAGGATCACCAAACAAAAAGTAACATTTATGAACAGGGAGAAGCAACAAAACCTGATGCCAGTCAGTTGACTGACAGTGGTCAGAGCATGAGTGATCAGCATGACACACTCACCAGTTATGACCATGTCATTGACCGGGCGTTATGGAGTAGCATTTCCTGTATATGCCATAATTACCACATTGCAGATCATGGCTCCTTGTTTTTGCATGTACTACTGGGCTCCAGACCTTCCCTTTCCTTGCACGAGGTCCCACCCCAGGCAGTGACCACTGCAGGAAGATAGCACAGCCTGCCCATAGGAGGCATAGAGCTACTTGGGAGCGCTACCCCTCCCCACTTCTCTTATCACACCTATTTTTATTAATTTTATGACTCTAGACTTCCTTTTCTATTTCTGACAGCTTTGTTACCATCTTTGTTTTCATTTCCAGAGGATTTTTCTTCATATTTTCCCTTGTGTTTTTTAATCCTACACAGTGTTTCTCATTTTTCTTTTCCACTCAGTCCTACAATTTCCTCTGCTCTTGAAACTGTACATTTTCCCAGCTCCTTCTTCCTCTTTATTTGTTGACAGCTTTTATTTTTAACACAGCAATTTCTTTAGCTGTTGGACAGTGTACTAAACCCTACCCAGAGAGCTAGGTTTCCATCCAGACAGATGCCGAGCAGACCTTTCACCCCTCCTTGGGGGCAGTGATAACATGACACACTTTTCAAGGAAAACATGGATGTTAGCAGTTTCAAGTTCACATCAGCTAACATCCAAACTGGACTGGCACACCTTCATCCACAAAAGGGGTAATGACTCTTGAGAAAAACATTAAATATCATATTTTACCAGTGACCATGAAGTAGACCCGAATCCCATTTCAGTGATGTGGGTGTGCACAGGAGCAAAGCCCCAGGCAGCCATCCCTCCTACAAAAGAAAATTTCCAACACACCCGGTTTCTCAACAATTGAACTGCAGCAACAGGAAAAATTAGCCAGTCAACCACATGGATGCTCCAGAGTTAGTTGCAGGGACTGGTGAACCCATCACCCAGGACAGCATTTGCCATGTCTCTGAATAACAAAAAGTAACATGGAAAGTTGGGAAAACCCAGGAAAGTCAATAGAAATGTATCACAGTCAGCAGGAGCATAAAGACCTGGGTTTACAGCACCAGACATGGGGAAAAGAAAACCCAAAACCCACCAGAGTCAACTTCATCTGTCATAGCCAAGTTGATTGCAATCAATAGACACTTAATGGTCTCTCACAGTCCCATCTGGGCAATTAGCAATAGCATTAAGCAAGAAAAGACGTATTGTAAGTCTGTTTCTTCAGTGGAAGTGAAAGAAGAGAAATAAGAAACCAAATAACATCTTTAGATCCAAATTCTTCTCTCATTAATACTGCATGAAACCTACTGCCATGGGCAAAAACTGGGACAGAACTCAAACTTTTGTTTTCTTCCTGCAATTTTATGGATCTTCTTTGTTTGTTTGTTTGAAATTTAAAAAATTCACTCTCAGCTTCAAACCGTAATAAAACCTATCAAAATCAAGAGGTAAATGTGAGTGCCAGTGAAGGAAAAAGTAGCCTTTGGTGTATTTATTTTAGCACCAAATAAATCAAAAATAACGATTTTGAATGCTCAGACTTCAGTGAAATCAAGGAGAAGCATTCATATTTTCACTTTCTCAACCCTAAAATGCAGCAGATATCCTCCCAGGCCTTCTGGGGATAGAAAATAGCACTAGAAATAATAGGAAAGAGCAAAGTTTTCCATACATCTTTTATTTTGTTCATGACAAACACTGGAGAATAACTTATTAATCAGCCAAAAGTACTTAATGTGCTTTCAGTTTTATTAAGTATGACACTGCTGCATTATAAATAACAAAATCATATATCTACAAGTCATATAACTAAATTACTGTCTCCACTGTGATCTCAGGACACTTTTCCTGAGAAATGGAGCAGATCCAGTACCCTGAGCAAATTCAGTTGATTGTCCTAAATTTTTCTGTTGCAATTCAGCTGACCTGCTATTGTGCAAATTTTGACCTGTGATTTCATAGAAAATAAAGGCTGAGGTTATTGTTGGATTGGGATAAAACTTTCTGTTGTTAGTTGTGCTCTTTTAGTGTCTATCAATCCAGACCTTCCAAAAATAACAGAGAAAGTAGATTATGAGTATGTGAAGTTCCTCTGTGAGATGTGCTTAATTAATATTGCATAAGCAAAATGGGAGTCCGTGCACACAGCTGACAAATTGGGTGCTCTCTTGCATTAAAAATAATTACCTGTTTTGTGTGTCATCAGTGAACTGATACAGATGATACAAATTATCATGCAGAAGTCAAGTCTAGAAAAGAAAAAAAAAATTAATCTTGAAAGCTTTTTATCAGCTCAAGACTGTCAGAATTGGACTGGAGTGTTAGGCTCCATAAGTTTTTGGCAAGTTATTAGCGCCTTTCCATATCCAAGGAGGGTTACTAGGATCAAATTTGCAGCAGATGCTTTAAACTCAGTCTATGGAATTTTGCAGACAAAACAGACAAATTACACAAACATATGTCCACTCGCCAATGGAAAGTCATATCCTGTCTATTCATAAGTTCTGGTGAGCAATTAAAAAGAACGGGCGAACTATACATTTGCTCTGTGGCACAGCTCTGAGCTGAAGATAATCATCTCAAAATGATAGAGCAGGAAAACACCACAGCTCTGAGCATGCTGACCCTGTATTTTGGTAACTTAGAGCATCGCTTCTGGTGTAACAGAAACTCCTTTGAGCTCAGTGTTGCCCCTCTAAGGATCAAATTACATTTTAAACCTGCGGTGTTACTATTTTTCTTATCTTTGACCTACTGTAGGAAGCAACATTCAATCTGTCATACGAGTGGAACTGTTTTCAACAAATTTTTCAACTATTGCACTGGTGGTGAGCTCTGAATTGCAGAAACAGGAATTTACTGGTGAATACTTAGTAATTAACTTTATCTGAAGTAGTCGCCAGTGAGATAGAACTTGTGTTTCTTTGCAAAATCTTATCTAAGAAAAAGTTCTTTATAATGGCTTTAATAAGTACTGCCTGCAACAGACATAACAACTGAGCCACAACCAGATGCCAAGAGTCCAGCCACAGTAGCAATTATATTTGGCAGGATAGGTTGCTGAAATACTTCTAGTCATTGAATTTCTTCTTTCAAACTCCTTCCTTTCCTCTGCCATAATGAGTTTTGCAAACATATATAAAAGATGGCACCAGGACAGCTTGTAACATACTGACTGGGTTAACCAGGTCTACCTAGAAGAATTTTCAATAGGAAAGTGATACTGAAAGCAATCCTGGATCCTGACTGCTGGGTCCTAATTGATTTACATAAATGTTTATGTGACTCTGATTTCATAAACATTACATGCAACATTCAGGGATTTGTAGGACAGATTTTTACAGCTTTCCATTTTGTCTCCATTTATCAGCATAGACAGAGACCAGACAGAAAAGGACCAGAAGCAAAGGCACAGGAAGACCTGGAGATCTAGGGTGAGATGTACTATCCATCACATTAAGTTTATAATTTCTAATTGGCTGTTATTAAATGTTTCTGGGCTCCCCTGTACGACAGAGACATGGACTTACTGGAGTGAGTCCAGAAAGGAGCAAGAAAGGTGATTAAGGGACTGGAGCATCTGATATATGAAGAGAAGCTTAATGCTGGGACTGTTCAGCCTGGAGAAGAGAAGCCTCTTGGGGAACCTTATTGATGTGTAGAAATTCTTGGTGGAAGCTGCATGTGTGATATCAAGTGGCAGAACAAGAGGCAACAAGCACAAAACCAAACAAAAAATACTATGTAAACTTATTTTATGGTTAGAGTTGTCAGGCATTAGACCAGGTTGCCTGGAGAGGTTGTGGAGACACCCAAAACCTGACTGAGCATCCTCCTCTGGCTGACCCTGAGCTGGGGGCTGGATCTCCAAAGATCTCTTCTACCTTCAGCACTTCTGGAGTTCTGCTGAATGGATGGGGTCTGAGTAGCAGTAAACAGCAACATTCTCTTGACCTACACCATCCAAAAGGTAAGATCCGTAGAAAGATCCTGAAGGAAAAGTGATTTTTATCATGATCCTGATTCTGTAGGTTGATTTGATGGCACACAGAATATGTTATAATTTATCATTTATTGCTGTTAAACAGTGATACTATACACTATAGATAATTACTTTTTCTCTGAACATGCTGTGAGCGTCTGTATGCAAATGACAATATCCTGCACCTGGGTATAATTGTCATTATTAATACTGACATAAATGAAATGTTAATTCTTGCTAATACACCAAACTATGAAATACTTTAAGAGCTGAATTGCTATAATAAAAGCAATTGGGTTGTTCCTTTGTAATTTGATGGCCCACAGAAGTGCAGAAACATGTCTTATGGCTTTACAAATCTGTGATAATTTCCTTCAACTTTTCCTTTTATTGCCTTGTCATTAAATTCACATTGAGTTCTTAAAACAAAAATGTTTAAAACAGATGTGGCTGTTAAAGTTACAATATGAATTTTACAACCTTAAATTTTATGGCACTGAAAGAAATTTCAGCCACCAAAGTGACAAGAATGGAAGCAAAAGGCAACTCTAAGGGTGACAGATTTCCATAATTGCCAAAAAATTAAGCTAACATAATGCATTGTATTCTAATTTTGTAAGTCAGTGCTCAGAAAGAAAATTATTCAAAACCCCATCAATGATCAAGATTTAATAGCAAAGAAACAAGGTGGGGGGTGGGAGTGGGAGGGAGAAAGGGGAAAAAAGAAAATAAGGAGAAAAGGAAAGAAAAAATTTCCTAGTTCCTTTTCTGTCCTTTATCAGTTATTTTCTAATTAACGGGATCTAATAGTTAATTTCACAGTGATCCACGCAGTGTCCTTCAAGCAATCCTAGAGCAAGGATACATTCCTTAAAAATAAATAAATAAATAATTTAAAAAAGTATTTTCATGACATTTTGGAGAGGAAATTCAACTTCCATTTAATCTGTCTATGAAAACCCTGATATCTGGTTTCACCAGAAGTCTCACTATGGGTAGACAGACAGACAGAAACATAGACATGGCCGCTTTATGTCTTAAAATAATTCACAAGTGTAGGAACGACCCTTCACAGTGTATTATCCCACACAATCTGTTTTCTGATCTTTCATGTGAATTGCTCCATGCTAATTCCTCATTTCCTGGATTTAAGTCTGCGTGCCACAACCCTTCACCAATGTGTGCACATTTCCTTTGCTCCCTTTCAGCAAGAAACATCTTCCCATGCTGAATATTCTTTCATGTTGAACATTCTCCTTAGTCAGTTTCAGCAGGATTACATCATGATTATCCCAAGTGAGAAAGGTAAAAATTTTACTTCAGCCTTACTTTTTGTTTTCTCTTTTTCTCATTTTCCAATTCTGTGGATCTCTAAAGCTTTCATCCTCTTAGCAACTGTATTTTAATCTTTTCCAAGGCAACTCATATCAATGGTCATTTGTTAAAGTCTACATATTTCATACACAGACTGGCTGGCTCTTTACAATAAAACATCCATAATTTAGTTTAAATCCTGTCCTCTTTTTGTTGTTTATTAAGTTCTACATACTTCAGCCTTGTAATCAATTTAAGCAGCTTTCAGTGATGGTTTAAATCTTATACTCAGGGAAGGTGATAATTCCAGCCCAAAATAATCTTTACTGAGACTGTATCATCTCCCTTTGTCCTGTGAGACCAACTGTGAAGTTTTCCTGTTTTCAGTGGGATGTGTATTTAAATAAAGACTAGTATCACCTAATTAACCCAAGAAGTTACTAAGATTGGAGGGGTTTATGTATATACCCTGCAAGTTTAATGGCTCGGTGTTGTTCTTTAACTCCTGTCAGAGCAGTGACCCAGCACCACGCTGCTCTGTGTTTCTTCTCCCTAACTCCAACTCTCCCGCAGGTGAGCCCTGCAGACTTTTTCCACTTCCCCACCTCCTTGTTCTTGCTGAAATCTTTCCAAGGACTAGGCAGGGGTTTTCCAGCCTTGTGCTCGTCCTTGATTTACTGCTTTTCCTCCCATGCACTTCACAGTAACTTCCCTGTGCTTGCTATTCTCGTAGTATCAAGCACGTCCTAGAAAAGGCAGCTCTGTCACTCAGCCACATGATGACGAACACTTTTGGCTGCAGCAGAGCAAAAACGTTTTCCTCTTGCAGTCGGCCCCAGCTCCTCTTCCCCAGCAGCCACATTACCTCACAGTTTCGGCAGCCCTCCCTCTGATCTCCCCCTTCTCTCATGACGGATCTCAACGCTGGCCAGGTAACTTTCCATATTAGCAGCTAATCTCTCTGCTCCCATATGGCTGGGGTCAGTCATCATTTCCATGACTTATTTGTTTCAATATCCGTATAAAGTGAGGAAGTCCTTGGCATCAAGTAGCTTTAAATGATGTCAGGGGTCAACTGTGTCTTTGTTCCAGCACCGTGAATGTTCCTCCGTGCCTGTGCTCACCTCAGAGCACTGCCCTGTGGTGAGCAAGGGGGTAACACAGGTGTCCTTCCCCCTCATTTAATTCACTGCAGACATTATTATATCTGTAGCAGTTCAGTTTAAAATAATACAGTCCCTTTTCTATCAGCCAAGTTGTAGGAGCCTGAGAAATGTCTGTTAGGAGGGTAAGTCTGGGGCTTACAGGGAAATCTGATAAAATCCTGCCTCGTTTCCACCATCATCATGTCGGCAAGTCTCAAAGCTCTCTCAAAATCTCTGTCATCCACACAAGGTCACAAAGGCAAAAGAGGGGAAAATAGATCTTTAAAAGTTATCTTTAAAAATGGTCTCTAAAAAACCAGGCATCTGAGTTGCTAGAAAGAAGCTCCATTGCTAGGGGAGGATGTGGCTCAGTTTGACAGCTATCAGTCTCTTTTGCTCTGGCCTATTAAACTTCATCTGCTTTTAAATTATTTCCTTATAATTCCTCACCCATTGCTGTGGAAGATCTGTTAGACATATGTATGCTTTTATAAGTAAAGCATATATATCTGCCCACATTTTGGCTCCTCTGTCATTAAGACATGTTCAGAGTGGGATTGAATATCTCTGATTAGTGCAATGCTTGATTAGAGTACTAATGCTCTCATGGATGGTAATAAACCACCACATAGGAGAAAGCAGCACGTGCTGTCCTGAGAAGATGATCTAATAGCCTTCTAAGCATTTTATTTTATTATGTATTGTAGCTAATTAGCATGCAATAGGAAAGTGTTATTATATAAAAAATCAGAAATCTCTCTATATTAAGAGATCCATGTACATTTATACTGAAATTTCTACCTAGCCTCCAGACATTTACAATCTAGCTATTGCATTTAGCTTCAGAAAGGATATTTCTTTGCTGAAAGCATCACCATCAGTTCCCATGCACAAATAGTTTGGACATGATATAATAACGATAGTGCTTCAGACCAGGCAGCCCCCAGATTTCACAGATGTGCTGTATAACTGGCTGCTACCCAAGCGGCAGTTTACTCCCCTCAGAGCAGGACAAAGAGATTTCACCCAGAAAGTCAGGCCAGCTCCTCCCTTGGACTGCAGAACGTGGAGTACAAGCTGTATTTGTCAGCACCGACCTGTGTGTTTTCAGCAGCAGCAAAAATAGATGGGGCATCATCCACAAGTAGTACCAGCTGGAGGGTCCTCTGAGACAGCACTATTTCCTTTTGTGCTTAGGGAGAAAATACACAAAGAAATGATGGGAATAAATTCCACCTGTTGCTTGAGGACGTGTTCAAGAGCTAATTAAGGCTCTTCTAGTTACAAACCAGAAGGAATCAAACAGGAGGAGGAGCTGAGGGTCTCTGTAAGGTTTTCAACACACTAGGAAGCTCAAAGTGCTGCTATTTAGATCCTGACATCCCAACCCACCTGGGTGAGCCTCTGAAGCTTAGGAATTCTGTGAAAATAACAGTCTCATGCCCATGAGATTGGAAGATGATGACAAAGTGATCATTTGATGATGTGTACGTGGCAGCACTGGCAAATAGTGCTTTTAATTCACTCTTGGCTACAGTAGAAAAAGCATTTCCCTGGTGCATCTCCCTGATGGTCCCTTTTCCTGCCTTCCCATGTCAGATTGGAGGACAAACACACCACAGTGATTGCCATGTGTTTTCACACATGGAGCTGCTCAGACTGGGTCAGGACTGAACCACTTTGACAAGAAAGAGGAATATTTTAGCTAATTGAAAGAGGAATATTTTAGCTAATTTTTACTTCCTGGGATGTCCACATAAGAACTCATCAGTGTGGCAGTGGAGGCAGAAATACAGTTTGGCTTTGTTTGGCTCAAAAACACAATAATTAAGTATTTACTCTTTCTCACTTTGATTTCCACATAAAAGTATATGTAATATACCACTAAGTACTCTTTAATAAGAGTTGGATTACCAAGATCCAACCAAGATTTTGTGTGTGAGTTCTTTCTGCCCTATACCTTCATCATGCATTATTCTGTACGTTAAATTAGAATTTCAGCATTATTCACAGTGCCCTAATGAGTTTAAACAGTTCAGTGAACTTGGATTTGTATAATTGAATACTCAATTTGCTGATTCTCCATTGGTCTTGGTTCTCTCAGGTTAAGAGAAGTGAAAATCAGTAAAAACTTATTTTTGGCACTAGAGGCAGTGGATTGACTGAAAAGGTTCCATTATTATATGGTCATTTTGAATGTTGAACTTCACTTTAAGCCAAAGAACATGCTAAAGAAAATAAAGGTTGAATATATTGTTCCCACATTTGCAAACCACTAACACAGGAATATTTTTGAGCATCCTAAATATTCACCATTTTTGGCTATGACTTTATCTCAGTCACAATCTCCAATGCCAAGTTTATTTTTAAAGAGCAGTCTAGTTCCTGCTCCTTCAGGTTTCTGCAGACAGTTGTTTTGTTTTGCTCTTCCCATGCTATGAAAAATCTGTCATTCAGTATTTAATTCTCACACCTAACAGGCTTTCTTGAGACAACAGAGGAGCCTCCAACAAATATGAACCCATCAAGATCCCCAAGCAGGATAAAAACCCCCAAAGTGAAGGCTAAAGCAAAACAGCAGGTCAGGAAGCTCAAAGGCTTGTAGCATTGATTTCTTTGGCACAAAAAACACTGGGTTAGTCCAGTCTGTCCTCTGATTTAAAAGGAATTATCCTGAGGTAAAAATAAAGGAATGCAGTGGTGAATCAGGCTCATTGTGTAGATTCAGCAGAGAGCTGAGATGAAGGCTCTGGGCTGAGTGTGATGCAAGGTGTAAATGAACAACACGCGTGAGCGAGGCTTGATCTGTTCCTTATGGCACGTGTGAAACGCATCTCAGCTATTTGTCTGCACAGTTCCTCAGGCCACACAAGACTCAACTGTTTTCTAATAAAACTATTGAGCTGATACATAAAGACCTTGAAAAATTATTGGAGCCAAATGGTGCAGTGAGACTCCATCATTTCTCTGTCAAAATTTGGAAGAAGTCACTCTTATTTGGAAAGCGTTTAAGGGTTCAAGGGCGTGTTTTTCAATATGTACTTGAGAGTGATTTGCCGTCCTTGCTTCTACTCCTTCCTGTGCTTGCCCGACTCCACTTGATTTCTTCAGCCCTTCTGAAGGTTTAAGGGCTGTCCTGCTGCTGCTCCTTCTCTTCTCCTTGATCTCCAAAGCAATAGCTGTTCCCTGTCCTGAATAACCTGCAGAAAGCAGGGCTTTGACTGGCCAGTCGCACAGACTGCAGAGGTTCAGGTGGGGAGAGGCTGTGGGAAGAAACCAGACTGGGGAAGAGCAGAGCTTGTAAAGTCCTTAACACATCTTTCAACAGATATTGCTCTTCTGTGCTTTATATCCCCCAGGACAGCTCTTGGCAGGTGACTCAGCCTGGCTCAGGCTGTTTTAAACTCTGCACTCTGTGCATCAGGCACTGTCACGAGCAAGGGGCTCATCAGACCTTCTGGTGTCCTGTAATAGGACAGTTGCATCCTCGTGGTAACAAGGCTTGTCAATTAGACTGGCTTTTTAGCGAATTGCCACACACATTGAGCATTTTTTGAAGGGACCTATAAGACAGAGACAACCAGAGAAGCACCCACTGGAATATGCAGAGCTTTTGCCCAAACACTGCAGTGTTTGGAGTTCTGTTTAAAGCACCAGCCCTAATGGTATGTCTCTAAATAACGAGACGTGACTTCATTTGAAATATATGAAGTACATTGAAAATCACAGTTATGAGCACAATCTAAACCCTTATAAGCTCAAAGAATGCATCATGATTGCTTTAAGCATCAATTGACCTTTCTTTATGCAGGGAACTTCCCTGTGACACTGGAACTGTGGGATTAGCAGCACTGTCAGACCCACAGGGACCATGACCTGGGTGTACCCGAGACTCCCAGAGAGGCAAGTGGCACTTCTTGAAGCAGCTTCCTGCCTTTACCTCTTCTGGAGATTTTCATATCTCACTATAATCTGGCTGAATTTTAAACAAAAACTTAGCTGGAAAGGGGCTTCTCACTGTGTTTCACAATACCTGGCACTGACTGCTCCAACAGTGAGCACAAACGCCCTAAGAAAAACACTAGTTCAGCCATAATTTCCTGTCTTTCTGTTTCTGCTTTTCGGGGTTATGCATACCATTACCTAGAGCTTAGCAGTGTTGTGAAAGACACTAACCAAGTGTAATGACTTGGGGAATTCAGCTCACTTTAGAGTTTCCAGAAATCTTTCTCCCCCAAGAAGTTTTTCCATCTATTTTATAGGCAGCAGAAGGAAAAACAGTTTGCCCAGACAGCAGCAGTGTGAGCTATCTTTGGATCCATGCTGTCAAATGCAGAAGGCATTTGCTGGGCAACTCGCAAAGTGTGCATACCACAAGATTCAATCAAGGAAACTCAAGTTCATGTCCTATTTTGCAAGAGGTATATTCCCCAAAAGGGCTGGGCACACCTCCAGAGAAAACTCATTGCTGCCATGGAGCAAAATTGAGATGGCAAATGCTTTAAGGTTGGAAACATCCATGTGCTGCTCCTGCACTGCCTGGTGACCACTGGCTTGCAGAGCTGAGACCACAGACTGTGCCCAGGCCTTTGAAAACTGTGGGTCACAGGCACTGCTTACAGCATTGTGTGCCTGGCAGCAGCCCGTGCAAAGCCTCTTGGTGGGTCTTAAACTCAAGAAGGTCCCTCAGACTACTCAAAAGTTGTGACAATTATTCCTACCTTTCTTATTCTTTTGTAAGGCAGAAAACTTAATGTCTGTTTAACTAGGAGACAGACTAATTTGAGAAGCCTGTTCTGTTCCACATACGACATTAGGGTTATACCAACCCAACTAGAAAAACTATCAACAACAGAGAGACAGATTCTGTTATCTTTGCTCACCTAAACTAGCACTTCTATAAAAATAATCCCATGGAAGCTGACAGTTATTGAATGAGAAGAAGATCAGTACTAAAATAATACTCAAATAGCATAAAAATCCCTCTTTTGTAATACCAAAAATTAATGTCAAGTGTGATGATGACCCAAACTAATACGGAGCAAAATATGCTTCTTTTCAAAGGGAAAACATCTGCTCTGCTTTGTTTGTTCCCTGAACACTGTGAAAATAGTTGCTTTTGCCTCAGGAGGTAGAAAAGGTTTCGCTCCTCTACTAATGCCTTCATTTTTCTTCTGACCCCTTGGATCATTTAATTGGGCTCCTTTAAAAGCCAGTCTGTAGGTAAACTGCATGCAAAATTAGCCAGCTGGGTCCCCTGCCAAGAGTGTGTCATTTGGTATCTGTGAGTGCCAGCAGGGTCAGGCATGACACATGGTGCAGTTCTGAAAAGCAAACAACCTTTAGGTCTTGTCCATAAAACAGGGAACACGTTCAGGGCTGTATCGGGCTCTTTCAACAGTTTCTCATGCATGACCAGAGGTGTGGATTTTATGTGCAAGTCATAAAGAAAACTCTCCAATTTGCACGCCACAAGCACTAGCAGGTGATGGCTCAGTGTAGCAGAGGAGGTGAAAAAACTTTGGCAAAGACATTAAACTGTGTCTGCATGTAAAGAATACTCTTTTCCATTCAGTGCAGGCAGCAGTTGCCATGTCATGGCTAAAGGAGCTAAGCAGTAAGTCAAAAATACTGTTGGGAATCACTTCATATCCCAGCAGGACTAGCTCAGTCGTTTTGGGAGGCAAAAGTCTAGGAATCTACTTGCAAATGCATTTTAATTTCAATGAAATGCTCCAGCAGGACCCACCCTTTACTTTCAGTTCCAAGATGGGGCTCCACACAGACAGCAGAGAGTTAATGGTGCCCTGGCCATGTGGTTGCTGGCACAAAATCCTGGGAGGATTTTGCAGAAGGGTGTGTGTAAATGAGCTCCAGGCATCAGCCAGATGGAAAGCCCTGGTAGTAACAGAGCTGCATTACACTGTGCTGGATGTTATCTGTGACGACTGGGTCTGCAGCAATGAGACACACTGAGACTTATCTGGATCTCATGAACAGAGAAACAGTTTCTGGATCACAGTAGAGTAACCTCATCATTATTATACCATCACTTCAGTCAAGTCACTCTTACCTGAAATATTTGCCTTGCCTTCCATTCATTTCCTTCCAAAATCCAGATGAGACTCATGCATGCCATGAAGTGTTACCTGCCTGTGTACCATGAGGAGCCATCAGACATCATCTGTTTCAAGAGGCTCCAGTTTCTATCAGTTACCTTTGGTCTTCCCCTGGGTCAGTTGTGACTCTGCCACCACAGAGTTGCCTGCTCCCTGAGGGTGTACTGCCAAACCCTTTGTTGTTAAATAAATGTATTTCTTGGTGAGAACTTTCACACGTCATGTAGGAAACAGAAGATGGAAAACGCTCAAAACCAGTGATTTAGATCTATGGTGACATCACACCCTGGTCAGGACAGACCCAAAGCCAAGCTCCTGCAGCTCTGTATTCATCAAGCCCTCACATTGTACCTTCTCTCTGCCTCACACCAGCTCTGCAAAATACAAATCCTACACCTGTGCACTTCCAAAGAGCCACAGGCAAAGTATGAGCAGGGAATCCTTGAAGGAGATCAGTATACCTAGTGCCCACACCACCTCTTACCACTACATTTCTTTACTGTGGATGCTTTACAGGCCACTGCTTTTATTTGCTCAGGTGTAGACAAATTTGCAGATTCAAAATATAAATATCTTTACCATAAAGATCTACAAAATCAGGAGCAGCAACTTCTTTATATTTTGGTATTTAAATCTTTCAGACTCCCACCTCTAAGCTTTTGTCCAAAAGTAGCAACACTAGTAGCTCATCTGTGTGCTTGTTCATGTAAAGTGCATCGAAATGCTGACAAATTCATCAATTCCAGAAGCTGGAGATTGAAGAAAAACACCCGGTATTGTGAGACTCTCAACAGTCATAAGACTTGGATGTTTTGAATAAGGAGTTTCCACCACTTCCACTGGAGACTACTCCAAGGCAGGACCCGTATACTCATGTTGCTGTTACTCAGCAGTTTTGTATTTTCACTACAAAACCACTCCTTTCATATCATTCTTGATATCCCATACAGAGGAAATCCAAAGTATGGAGGTTTCTCAATTCTCCATAACACTTGGGAATATGAGATGAACACATTCATGCGGTCCACTTAAGGTTATCACATGATTGTCTTCAGGAAATGAAAGAGGTCAGAGTTTTTACACATATTTAAGCATATACAAAAATACTTATTAAAAAAGACCCCTCTCAAACCCTCTCATTTAACAAAGAAGATATTGTTTGGAAGATAGAAAATAAATTAATTTTCTACTATGACCTCATTAAGATTGGATTTAAGTTCCAACCCAAAAGAATTTTAGAACAACATTGGTCTCCTGCCCTTAAAGCTCCATCTATTGAAGCTGGTCTATTTATTAATTTCCCTGCTGGAGAGCATATTTTGACTGGCCTGTGAGCTGAGCAGACAGTCTCTCCCCAAAAGCTCACACACAAGGGCCATTTCCTTATTCATTTCTTCTCAGTAAAAAGGGTGTTTCCAACCATATCATTTTGAATCAAAGCACTCTTGACTCAGACACAATTGTTCACATTGATGGACAGATGGGGATTTGATCCAGACCCAAGAAAACAAAAAAGCAGAAAGGGCAGTACCTCTCTTATCTTCAGTGAATGAACAAGATTAGCCATAACCTGTTCTCTTCTCACCATACAACAAATCCAGTGTGTGCTTCCAGCACAGCCACAGATTCACATCTTGTAATTTTTAATACTAGACATATACAGCCTGAGGGAACAAATTGCTCTTCTGTATTCAACATGCTTCAGTGCTTTCAGAGGCCTGTGCTTGAGAAATACAGTTACTTTGCTTGGCAGGAAAAGCTTTTGAAAACAAAGGAGAGGGCTCTCTGCGATGAAAGTCTAGCTCATCCCAAAAGCAACAAAAGAAAACAGTTTGGGAAGTTGGACAGGCTCTGGCAGAAAATTGTCAAGACACAAGTTCACTTTCTAAGTAGCACTGTGCAGCAAATTGGTTTTCTGTGCAATCCCAAAACATGACTGTCTTAGAAAAAAACAATCAAAACACAAACCCCACAGTTTGAAATGGGCAGGGCTCTGTATCCCAGCTTTCCTTTTGGGAACCTGGAGCTGAGCTGATCAAATGTGGGAGCCCTTCCTTCCTCTCCCCTCTTCCGCCTGTCTGTGGACAAAATCTCAGCTCATCAGAAGAGGCACTATTTTCTCATGTGAAAGTGCAGGAATGGGATCTCAAATGCTACTGAAATAAAAATACCAATGGGAGATGAAAAGCTGTGTGTTCCTATAAACAAGCCCAAGTGGGCTCTGTCTGATACCCCTCAGCAGCTGTGCCACCCGTGCATGCACTGAATCACAGCAGTGCTGGTCTCCACACCAGGGCAGTGCAAGCCACACAGCAACCAAGAGACTGTAAAAGTGACAAGGTTTGAGAGCTCTTATTTGTTTCATTCAGCATGAGTTGGTTTGAGCCTATAAAAGCAATGAAATTGAGAAACTTACTCTGTCTCAAAACACAAAAGAAGAGAAAGAAAGAAGAGAAAGAAAGAAGAGAAAGAAGAGAAAGAGAGAGAGAGAGAGAGAGAGCGAGAGAAAGAAAGAGAGAGAGAAAGAGAGAGAGAAAGAGAGAGAGAAAGAGAGGAAGGAAGGAAGGAAGGAAGGAAGGAAGGAAGGAAGGAAAAGGAAGGAAAAGGAAGGAAAAGGAAGGAAAAGGAAGGAAAAGGAAGGAAAAGGAAGGAAAAGGAAGGAAAAAAAAGAAAGGAAAAGAAGAAAGGAAAAGAAAGGAAAAGAAAGGAAAAGAAAAAGAAAGAAAAAGAAAGAAAAAGAAAGAAAGAGAAAGAGAGTTGTGTGTAATGCCCTGACTTCAAAAACAAATCCCACAAACAGCAAATTTATTTTTACTGAGCAAGGAGCACGAAGGCTTTTTTATATTGAATATCTGACCAATCACGAGATGCTCTGTTTGAATTTTCTTTCCTCCAGGCTTTGCCACATGAAGATTTCTATAGGACTGCAAATGTCAAACACAGAGATTGTTTCTATTTCTTTGCCGGCAGTGCTCCCTGATAACCGATCTCGTACTTCTACTTTTTTTTAATAATTGCTCTTCATAAGAACTTTTTTCAAGAAAAATCCAATTACAAAGACTGCTGCTTTTCTGTTTCCCAGAACTGTTTTCAAATATTATCTAATTCTATTTCCATTTTAAATGGTCCAACTGAAAATATCAACATATTATGGCTTTATACTGCATCTGTTCAGAACACAATTTCAGGTTTTGGCAGTTGAATATTATTGTTTTCCACCTCTGAAGGCAGGGCAGGAGGTTTACAATTTCTTAACTTTCTCTTCTCTACAAAAATACAATAGAGCTTGTAAGGAGCATGAAAAGAGAAAGAAAAAATGTGAGAAAAAAAACCAAACCAAAACAAAAAAAAAGCAAAACAAAACCCGAGTGATACTGCTTTGCCTAACAGATGTAAATGGTGTTTATTTACCCCCTTTCTCTCTTTAAATATTGATAAGATTAAACTAGAATGCCATTTTCAGATACAGTCTTTTTAAATTCTTATTGAACTGAGATTTTCTTATGCATTTCAGTCTGATATTCAAGTCCAAACTACAGTCTGATTTTCTCTGAAAAAGGTAACCTGGTTCTAGATGCCTCTCTTCCTAAACAGTTCCCTGAGTTTGGGAACAATGCAGGTTGTATTTTCCAGTTTACAAGTAATAAAGTGTAACTTCCAGGAAGGAAACCTGGGATAAAGTATCCTGTCATCTCTCTGTAGAGGGGCTGGTATACTCACCTGCAGAATGAAGTATGCAAAGATATAAACAGACATCAAATGTCATTTTAGTGCAGATACACTTGCATGGGAAATGACAATACCTTCGTTGTTAGTTTGTGGCTGTGCTTCTGTTTCTCTAAGTGCAATGTTTTCCAGCCTGTTCTGAAAATCTGCAGTCACATGCAGACAAATTCCATCAAGTATCTTTCCTGCTAAAAATTGTCATAACAACAAAGAAAAACATATGCAAAAGTTTACATACACGGTGCCTATTAACACAGACTCCAAACAAAAAGAGAACAAACTTTCAAAATTAGTATATATGCTCCCTGCAGTGAATTTGATTTTGTCTGGCCTGTAACTCAAGTCCCTTGATACTTCAGTTTTATGAGGGTGTGATGTAGTGGTAGATCAGGGCCATACTGATGATCCAAATCAAAATAACCAGCACGTTTTTCGTTTCAGAAGGAAAAAAAAAAAAAAAGTTTGTGAGAAAAAGTTTGCCAGTTTCAGCACTTCCTGGCCGCCAAGAACATTTACTGAAAATCAATGGTCTGTCCAAAACCTAATGTGAGCAGGAGTTGTAGTGCAGCTGTTCAGAATCTATACTGCTTCCTAGGCAGAGTTTCTAAGCCCTTTCAGTCCTTTAGAATAATAAAAATGATTAATGGTCTCAAACACTGTGAACCAAGTGTTTTGAAGTGTAACCTGCTACTTGTAATGCACTCAATATTTCTGATCTGTATTGTACTGGCATACGGCACCTCTGGAAGTCAGCGTTAGAACGGGCAATGTTTGAAATGAGTGAGGAGAAGCTCATGAGGTCTGATGGCAAAATCATTTTCTCCCAAAAGAAGATATTATTTTCCATCAGTTCACAAAGGCAAAAGAAGAAGTGACTGTAAATATATATAAATATCTATATTTTTCTATAAACATGGTCGAAGAGAGCAATTTGGATACCTCACAGTATCCTATCAGCAAAATGATCCACCTCATTCAGTGCTCTAAAGGGACATCAATCTGTTATAGAGAAACACAAAGTGTTGGGTTTTCTCAAAGGCTGTGCAGCAGAAGGAGGCTCAAAAACTTCATGGAGCAGCTTCCTCCATCTGGGCCTTCCATATTCCCGCCCATATCATAAGTACAACCCTTAGAGCCAGTTTGATCTACATCAAGACTTGGTAGATTCATGTAAATAATAAACCCCAGTTCACCACTGGTGACCAGCAGACACCCAATACCTGCCGTGTGGTCACACAGGTCACTGTGGGCACCTTGCTGTGCACCAAGCCCATCTCCAGCCACCACACACCCAACCCTGAGCTCTGCTTGCCCCGAGGCTGCAGTTGCACAACCACCTTCCTCTGAAGGACTGGGCTCGAGCCCAGGGTGTCAGTTGGCACCCTGTTTATCCCATCTTGTTTGCTCATGCCCTGTACCAAACTCAAGCAAGCAAATGGATGAATTTGGAACACAGCTGTTTCCAGATCCCATCAGCACCCTGAATGTATTAATGACCAGGCTCACCTGGGATGGTCACCCACAACTCATGGCCCAAGAACTCTATTCAAGCTCATCCTCGGGGTACCCAGACCCAATCTGGGCTAGAGGTGATTGTACTTCCAGCCTTCATTCTGGGTGAACCTTGGTCCTGTGCTGTAGGTGGTTCACCTCTGGTCTTCTCTTTGCCTCCTACTGCCCCCACCCAAGTGGGCTTCTTGAGTGGACTCTGGACCTGGTTTATTTCTCCTCATGGTTGGGGCTTCCAACATTCCTTATTGTCAGCATCCCTCACTGACTGTGCTGGAGTTACACTTGAGTCACCTTCCTTTAGGAATATATGGGCATTTTCTGCTCCCTGGAAAGCATAAAATTTAAATGAAAAATCCTTAGAGTTAGAAAATCACCTACAAATTACTGTGGAATGGGAGGAAGTTTGACCATTGGATTGGCTCTTCAGGATCCCATCAATCTGTACTTCCCCTGTCTTCTTGTTTGGTGCAGTAGAAGCTTGGGAAAGCATTATAAGGAACACTTAGTTAACATTTACGGAGAGGTAATGTGCCAAGTTCCTTTATGAAACTTCCATCCAACTTCAAATTTACAAGCCCTATATGCAATATTATTTTGGGGACAGCATATTGTATTCATTAGATATTTAAAAATGGTATAAACAAGGCAGTAGAAGTACTTAAATTGCTGCAAGCCAGATGTAGATCTTATCATGATACCTCCCACAATTTGGAATAACTTCTTTTTGAAAGCCCCAAGTTATTTTGCTCACAGCCTGGCAGATGAGAGAATCTCCTGGGTCAGCATTGAGCTGTGCCATGTTGAGCAGGGATTTTCTTATCCCTCTCTCTGCCAAGGAAGGACATGAAGTGCTGCCTCCAGCCCAAGCATTCTGCACTAATGTACAGGAGCAGAAGGTGCATGTAGGCTTAAACAAAAACAAAGTAAAAATTAGATCATGCAAAGTCACATTTTTGGAGCATAAGGGAACATTTTAGTCTAATTATCTTCTTGAGCCCAGAAAGAAAAGGAAACATTTTACCGGAGTCAGTTTTTAAAGGAATTATCCCACGTAAATTGATCTGCAGAGAATTGCTCCCAAAACTATAAATCATATTGATTTCCTTGCTTTACACTTCTAAAGAGTGACCAATGAGTTATTGGAAGGGTGCACAGAACTCTTGGCCTCACAGATTGAGGATGTGGCTTATTTCTGCCAGTTATATGGTTTTGCAAGATGCAAATGATCTCTGTCATAATAAACAGAAAGGGAATTACTGTGTTCTTGACCAAAAAACTGAGAATAGACTGTTAGATTTCCTAGCACTACCTGACTAGATCTGATTTTCTTGAATTTCACTGTATTTGCATAAGAGTTGGGAAAGAACATTTATTCTTTCAACTTGGGGTGAATCTTTACAGTTTGTAATCCCATACAATTATTAAATGCAATAAAAATATGTCCTTTGATACTTTACAGTTCTTCGGCATAAAATGGTCTGCCCTTGCCTTAGTTTGTACTACAAATTTAAAAGTCCAACCACTACTAATGATGTGAAGGTAGCAAAATGCTCCTATGCAACTATTGTATCCTCAGGTTGTTTTGAAATACTTAAAAGCCATGGTTTGGATCAATTTTTAAAACCTTGTGTTAAATTTCCTAATTAGAGTTTAGTGGCAGCCAGATTGACTTACCTGAAGAGAGTGACTGGTTTGGCAGAATTGACTCATGGTCATTCTACCTGACAGCATTCCCTTTTGTGGGAATGTAACTCTCACTGTGAAAATGTTGTACTAAGCAAACCTTAGTTCCGCTCGTAAATCAGTTCGATGAAAGGTTTGAATGCCTGTTTCTATGGTGCAGCTAAATTATAGTCAAAGTACAACTGAATTTGTCCCTACTTTTCCATCAAGTATAATGTGACTTAAAGAAATGTTCTCTGAAGATAGGGAACAGCTTAGAAAGCCAGATGAGAATTCTTGAAAGAAAGTAGATAGAACTTAGGTAAACATTCTCTGAGTTTAAAATAACAGACTGAAACATTTGTCTTTGATTATCAATTTTAATGTACATAATAATGAGACTCATTCCCACCAGGACAGGCATGCTAAAGAAGTTGTGGAGTGTTTGCATTCAGATTCCTAAAATCAAACTCCTCCTTTTAGTCAAAATGCTGCAATACAAAGCTGGAAAGAGGATGGCTTTTGATTCATGTGTGAAGAAACTTCCCAAATATTTGCAATTCTATGAGATAAATTAAATGGAAGATTTCTGGAAGACTAGTCAGGCTCTCTGTACCAGCGGTGCTGCTGAGCTGCTGCTGCTGCCCCAGCCAGGGCACTTTGATGCTCTTGCATCAAAGCCCAAACGGTGCCGAATTTGGAGCCCACGCAAAATTCAGCTTTTTTTGGCTTACTACAACATCAACTACCTGGAGAGAGATGCAACTTTATATGGGTCAGAAGCAACTTCAGTGATGGCCCTGAATTACGTTTTGCCTCATGCACACTGCACCAGTCCTAATGAAACAGAGCCAAAGGTTGTAATTCATGAGTAGTTTTGCCAGTCTATGGAATTCATAAGTCTTCCCTGAGGAGGAAGCTGATATCTACAAAATGTTTCACCTGAAGTGTAAAAAAAAGAAAGAAAAAAGCCAAGGACCCATGAGAAAATAACTGTACAAATCCCTTCCATTTTACTTCACAGCCACATGAGTGGGCCATGTGTCTTCCCTTTGGACCACAAATACATAGTATTTTCAAAGAGAATGTGCTTTTATTAAAAATTAATACAAGTTTTCTTATTCTAACTAACGATGCACATATTGATTAGAACTGAAAACTGGTTATTTCTCAGCCCTGCTGTAGTGTAAAAAAACTCACCACAATCCTGCACCCCCTCTCCAAATGGATCGATGTCCAAATTCTCCCCAGTGATTTATTTTTTATTATTACTGGGAATTGAAAAAGCATCAAACTCTAAAATTCTGCTCTAGCTCAGTGTCAGGTTTTCAAATCTCCCCTGCTGACCATCATTGCCTCCCCCAGCAGAGCCATGGCCATTCCCGTATACAGGACTGGGTTCATAATTGCACATGCTGAAGTGAGTCAGCAGGAACCATGTATTTGCCTATAATGCTTCGTGCAAAGCTGAGAAAGGCAGAACAGCACAAGAATTTTGCTCTCCCGTGACGTTATCAAAAGAGGTATTGAGAAAAAACTCTTAAGAAAAATAACAAAATGGTCACAAAACTTACTCATTTTAACGAACATTTAATTTTAATACCTTTCAATGTAAACTAATTGTTATGCAGCTGTGCTCACAGGTGAAAATCAGTTTATTCCTACTCTTAGAGAAGGCTGCAGTAAGAGTGGCAAGATCCCAGCCTGCAACAATCACACATTTTCTGTCAATGGCTGTATGATTTGTGAAATTTCATTGTCTTCACACTGCAAAATATTTTTCTGCTAAAGCACGAGGAAACAGGAAGGATGGAGTAGAGGGATCTTTTGTTTCTACAGGAGAAATTCCAAGCAAAATAGTGAGAGAGTATCTAAAAAAAAATAAACAAAAAAATTTCTGGTTTTTCTTTTTTTTTCATTTCAAGCCAGTAGTGGAAATTGATTGATGAAGCCCATCTGCAGCCCCTACAAAGGGCCAAATCTTCAGTTAATATTAAATAGCAAACTTCTACTTTTGAAAACCAGAAGGAGGAAGGGGACTTAAACCCAAAAAACAAACAGGCATATTTGATCATTTAGTGGTGAATAGATCAGGCGCTCCTCAGTTGCAGGGTTTTATTTTTGTGCATTGTGTCAATGATTGGAAACCATATGTTTTAAGACCAGCATCAATAGTATCAGTAGCTACAGTCGTCCTCTCGGATTACTTTTTACTGCCTGCCTAATTTTGAGCTTTAATAGCTAACATGCACTTTGTTTATCAGTTACAAATGTTCTGAATGTTGATGAAATGGGCTAAACAACACATACTGCCTTATCATCAGTACTAAACACTGAGATAAAATGTGTTTAATGTTATGGCCTGTGACTTCATGAAGAAGGAGTTCTCAGAAATAAGAATTGTCTTAAAATTGATGGCTCTGGTTCTGAATGCTGAATGTGGGATGTTAGCACTTGGATCCTGACACAGCTCTTGTTATCCCAAGAAGAATCCCTCCTACAAAGTGCTGAGCCTTTTGGCACCAAAAGTGCAACCAAGTATAGCATCACTAAGCCCCCTTTGGATGGCACAGTCAGTCCCATATTAAGTGTTTTATTGCACTGAGGGCAGTCTGGTGGTATTCAAATTAAATACATGTTTATAGTCTTTCCAGAATCAGACCCTTAGTGCCCTAATACATGAAATAGCTCATTTTTAAGTAATACGATTTAGCTGTACAGAAAAGAAATTGAAAAGAGTCTCTTGCTTGTGTTATTTATCCTCTAGCTACTTGAGGACAGAATACCTCTCCTCTGTTCTAAAACACTGCAGAAATTAATGATGTTCTAACAATAACATCAGTAGCAATTCTGGGCATTTACCAGAGAGGAAGCAACCATTAGCCTTGAGAATGAAATTTCACTACAGTCTACAGAATAATGTGTTAGGAAATATTATGGTTGCCAATTTTTGCAATTTTGTTGAAAGTCTTCTAAAATGTGAGGGTTGGGGTGTTTTGGGTGTGGGTTTTTTTTTTGTTGTTTTTTTTTTCTTTTTTTCCCCGCAAAGCCTGAGCTCTGGCATCATGTGAAAACATGAAAATGTGAGATTCTCTGTTATAATTTTAGAAGACAAGTAAGTTACTCAGCATTGTGGTTGCAAAGAGAATTGAAAACATGAACCCAAGGGCCAGAGAACAATTAGTAAGAGCTCAAAATGTAATGCCTTTAAATTCTTACACTTTGTAAAATGATTTCTGACTCATGGTGTTCCTATGCTTGGGGTTAACCATATTCAGTACCCAAATAAATCCTCTATACCCTTTTTGAGGACTTTCCACCTTGGTTTGTTCCAAATGGTGGGCATCACATCTTCACAGTCAGGGTGAATGGTGAAGCTCAATATTGGCTCATTTATTGTTTATAAAAACAGAACCAGTTGTTTGTACTGACACAACTCTGTTAATTTTGACGAAACCGGCAATACTTCCTCAAGGGAAATGTACCTTCCATAGTAACTAAAATTTGGGGTCTTGCTGCTCACCTCCTCCTCAGAGAGGTTGTGCGGCTGTAGCTCTCCCACACTATGGGATAAGCTCTCTGGATCCCAGGCTCTGGCAGAAGACTAAATCCCGTGTCCCCTAAGGAAAAGGTATATGATTGCTTCTCAGGTGAGCCGGGATGCCCAAGTGGACCATTAGCTCCTAAATCTGGCCAGGACACTATCAGCCCAGTAATTTGGAGCATTCCCTTTGGTGAATATGTGGAGCTTTCTGAACCATTTCCATTTAGTCTTTAAGTTTAGTCTTTAAGTTTATGGTACACGGGAATAAGTACAGAGGAACAAGTCAAGCAAATCACCTTCTAAACCTGCCTTGGTTTTGTACCAAAGGAATTCCATCGCTTTGAGAAATCCCTGGCATTGTATGGCTGATTATGCCCCAGACTGATGAAATGGAGAAGTCAACTACTAGGACTTGCTCCTACTCTTGTCTTGTTGCCTGTACCCCACACAGGAGTATGACTCATGCACCCCAACTCATAATCTCATAAACAGGGCAGAAATTATTTTGTTAGCTCACCTTTCTAGATGGCTTTTAAGATCTGCAGGTATTTTGCTGGATCCTAAAAATTATGAAAATACTTAAAATTCCTAATTGAAAAAACATCTTCCTCTTTGCACTCCTTTTCTCACTGTGCCCTTCTCTCCTTTTCTAAATATTGCATACAATGTTTTCAGTAAATAAAAAGGATATTAGAGTAGACAAATAATATTTACTCATCAGCTCAAGAAAGGTGTTTCTGGCACCAATTCACAGCTTACTCACAACTTACAAAAATTACTTATACTGAAAGGGACAAGGAGTGTCTTTTTGTGTGCGGGGTGCTGTACAAACAATGAGCTCCTGGCCCCTGCCTGGCTTGCTGTGGCATTGCCACAAACAATACTAATTCTTAAATACCTGCCTGACTTTAAGCACTTAGGTAAATAATTGTATTGATTGTTGTAGGACTATTCACATGCATAAAACTAAGCATATATTCAAATATGTTGTGAAATCGGGGTAGAGTGAATTTTGCAAGCAAGACATTTTTAGGTCATTAGTATATATGAATTTACTTGTTAAGACCAGCTTCAAAAGGAGCTAATGTGGCAATCAGGCTTTGGGGCAGGGCAGGGGTGGGGGAAAGGAAAAGATTTCTTTTCAAGATGGATCTAAGGACTTTCTTATACTTCTGAAACTCCTCACCAGAACCACAATTACAGGTGAGAAAGGAAGCCCCCCCCAACCAGTGATTGCTCAGAGTTTAATGTGAGAGCAACGTAAACTCAGAACTGCAGATAATCCATGGGGAAATCAAGGGGTTAGTGCCGAGAACTGACAGGGAATAACGACTGAAAGAGCTTTGGTTTTTCTAGGCTGGCGGGAGGGAGCTCATGCTAGGAAATCTGCCAGCTCCAAACTGATGCTGGGAGCTTTGTCTCCTTTGGATTGTAGGAACACACTTTGCAGTCAAACTGATCTGAGAGATTTTGATAGTAAAAACAGCTGTCTTGTTGCAATGATGTTTTTGTTCCATTGTCAAAATTTTGAGTTAAATCCATGAGTGGGCTGCAGCTTGTTCAAACCCTGAACTCAACACCCTTTGTGCTCCTTTGGCTTTTCCACTGCGGTTCATGGGATATCTCCTTCCTGAGGAAAGGGCTAGGTGTAATAAAAGCTGTCGGGCCGAGGAGTTGCAGGTCTCCTCTGATGCCTCCCCAGTGCTGGAGAGACAGAACTGAAGAGCTGATGTCTGTCCCAGACTGGTGAGAAGGGAGAATAAGGAGGAAGAGCAGTGCGTGGAAATGAAACGCTCCAATGCTGCTGTGGCCAGGCTGCATCCCCAGCGAGCAGGTATGCCAGTGGGAATGGGCAGCTGTGTGGCAACTGATTGGAGCCAAGGCTGGCAGGGGCAAGGTGAAGCTCTGTGTGTGGTTGGGTGCATGCTGTGGGAGGCCCCAGCCACATCTCCCCAGAGCCATCCGTTGCCCCTCTCTTGGATGTGTGGACCAGCAGATGATGTGCCTGATAAAGGCACCCAGCGCATGAGGAAGGAGCAGAAGTCTCCCTCAAGTTGCACATGCCAGAGACTGCCTCTGGTTTTGTGCTGACATGGGAGATGGGGCAGCACCTCTGTATGCCCACAAACCCGCTCTGGCTCCCTTGAGGAGATCAGAGTTACAAGCAGGATCACGCACGGGGCTTTCACCCTCTGGGGAGCCGTGAGCCGTGTGATGCTCTGTGAGTTCAGAGGGGTGGCTTGTGTGAGTGACACTTTCAGCAGTTCTGCAGAACCTATGGCTCTGTGGCACTGTGTGAAAAACAGGTATCAACAAGAGCCCTTCTTTTTAAATAGATATTTATTATTTGTCACGAGAGCTCCATAACACAAGGACTGTGGCAAGAGTGCCTGTTTTCTTGGGAGCAGCGCCCACAGACAAGGCGGCATTCCCATGGTGTTCATGGGTCCAAGAACTACACCAGAAACCTCTTCCAAGGACTCGCATCCCGACGCTCGCCGATAGCCCCGCCGCACACACACGGCTGTAGCTCGGAGGAGCGGGCGCGCTCGGCGCGTACCTGGCGCGGCGGCTCCGCTTTCCCTCCGGCCCGGGAGGCGCGGGCAGATCCGCGACAGCACCGGGGGTTCTCCGGCCGGCCCCGGCAGCCGCGAGGAGGCTCCTCCTCCGCCCGGAGCTCCGCGCAGCGCTGCGAACGCGCCTGCGGTAGGTGCTGCGCGGGCCGCTCGCCCCGACGGCGGCAGCCCCGAGGAGCGCGGGGGAAGAAGCCCCGGCAGCGGCAGCCCCGGTGACAGCCTGCCCGAGGGTGGGTGTTCCGGGGAAGCAACAGGTCAGGCAGAGCCGCGTAAAAGCTCCCGACACACACACACACACCCCCACCGGCGCCGTCCCGCGGGCGCGGCCGTGGCTGCGCTGCGCGTCCCGCGGGAGGTGATGCGGGGACGGGGATAGGGATGGGGAGGGGTGTGGGCGCGCCCGGGGCCGCAGCGCGGGGCGCGGATCCTCCTCCCCGCACCCCTGCGCTCCTTTCCGCGGGCACGCGCGCCCGCCTCGCACATGCTCACTGCGCCCGCGGCGGGGGCGCGCTTAGTGCGCAGCGCAGCGCCGCCGCTCCGCGCTGCACCGCCGGTGAGTGGGGACGGGGCCGGGGAGGGGACACAGAGCTCCGCGCCCGCGAGGGCACTGCCGGCTGAGCTGTTCCTGCTCCGGCTGCTCCTCCGCGGCTGCTCCGAGATTGTGCCGAGGTGCAGAAGCGCCTCCGCGGGTGGGTTGTGTGTTGCGGAGGGATGCGCGGTGTCCGTCGGGGGTCGGCGCGGGCGCGGAGCGGCTCCCCGGGACGGGGGTTCGGGGGTGGTCTATGCGTGCGGAGTTGCGAGCAAGAATTAGCAGAAGTGGTTAATCGCCCCGCCGTTTGAGTTTTACCTTAAAACCAGGCTCGCTTGTTAATTACTTTAAAAGCTGGAGCGCGCGTTTGAATAAAATGAGTTACTGCGCTTTCCCGCGGCTGCTCTCTATGAGGAAAACTTGTATGTGATTTATGCAGTTTAAGTAAACTTTTCTGAGTGTTAAATTGTGCTTGAGCCCAGTGAATGGCCTCCAAAGGAAATTATTCATGATATACGGCTACTGTTGTGTAGACATTTCAAATAATGGTATATTCTGTTATATAAAGTTGTGATTGCTAAAATACATATGGTGAGCCAATAAACAGGTCTATATCAGATATTAACAGAAATTTTGTTCAGCGCAGTATCGAATTCACACATCCCTGAGCACTGTTAATGGCAGTGCCAGGAATGGTTTATTGTTTTGTCTCTGTTGTGAACTTCATTAATTTGCTGGGAATTTCTTATCTCTGCAATGCCATCCGTAGAAGGGTTCTCCCCCTGCCCCCAATCAAGAAAGCATGTCAAAATTTCTTTCTGCCTCTCCCCGTCTGTGTGTATTTGGGCAATCTGGTCCACAAGAGGTGACATATTTGAACTAGTAGTTCCGTATCTAAACTAATACTTCTTAGATAGTTTCTTACCTTTGGTGTTGCATTGTTTTGTTACTTGTTGCTACATTCAGCATAACTTTTTAGTTCTCATCCTTTTTTACATGAATAAACTGGTTTTATTCCTAAAGAAAGCTGAATTTTTTATTTCTACTTTGAAATTCAAGTCATTTTGTGGCCTCAAATGTAACACACACAAGCAGGAAAGACTTGCAGTACAAATGCCTTGAAAATAATCAGTGCTCGTAGCTTTGGAGACATTCCAGAAACTTTTTAAGCATGTTTTGAAATTTCTCTTGAAATGGCACAGCAGCTGATAACTTGATTTAAGTATTGTAACTTAAACCGCTTAATTAAAAAAAATCTAAATGTATGGTGTAAAATTGAATTGTGAAATTGTTGAGTCAAATTGCCTGGGTAATTCTCGTGTCTCTTCTGCTCACCCACCAACAGGTCAAAGCATTTGGCTAAAAAACAGGCAGTGTACACTTTTGGTTTTAGGCTCATTGATTTGTTTTGCTTTGCTTTGTTTAGCCCGCACCCCTCAGCTCATTTTCTTTTAAAATACTACATAGAGACTTGATTCCCATGACTCGCTAATCTTATCACCATTATTTGGTTGAAATGTTTGAAAAGGGCTCCTGTTTCAAATATCTCACAACCTTAGCAGTCTTAGATTTCATTAGAAAAGCTTCATTAGGGAGAAATAAAAATGTTGTTGATAATTCCCCCTCCAACAATAAGCCCCATATTCGACTCCCTGTGTATGCAGGTACGCCTTGAATTATACTAAGAAATTAAACTCAGGTATTCATACAAAGAACTCGATCTCAGAATATCACTTGAAGAGTCTCCTGTGACACTGTGTTGTTGTGTGTAGCTGGTTAAAATGCTCTTTTACTTTTTTCCCTGAAAATGTATTAATTTAACTGTTCAGATTAGTTGCATGTTTAACTTCAAGCCTGCAAGGCATCGCCGTGGTTGTGTTTGTGTGTCAGTGTGTGTATGTACACATGACTGACAAAGAAAACAATTAAAGACGTTAGTAATTTTCTGCTGTCTTCTGTTATTTATGATGTGTAGTAGTAAAATAGCTATTCTGAAATCACCTATCATTTTCTTCAGTAAGATTTGTTTCTTCTGTGCCAAATTTTGCAGTAACCAGGTGGTTTTAAGGTGTCTTCAGATGGAGAACAAGCATGAACAGTGCTGAAGACTAATTATTCCTTGCAGTAAATTCCTTCTGCAATAAATTCACAGGTTGTTAGACCTAATCTGTGGAAATGATTGTTAAGATTACTTAGGCAGTGAAAAATGCTTTCATAAATTTGTGAAAACTAGCAGAAGTTCTTAGAATGCTAAGAAAATATTTTTGAGTTAATTTTTCTTTGCTGGGGTGACTTTTATTTGGGACAAACTATTAAATGAGGTTGCAAATTCAACTAATTTTTCTTAAGCCATGGAACAGTGCAGTTTTAATATGAGAATTTTAAATATATCCTGGAAGTGTAGGGATCATTTGGTAGATCAAGTAGGGAAATCTCATTCTCTGTTTCCAGTCTATAGTTGGTTACCGTATACATCTGTATTTTTCACAGCAATAGCAATATAAACTTGATTAGTGTGTGGTGGAGTGTCCTGGACTAACAATCAGCTTCTTTTCATTAAATTTCACATTGTACTGCACAGGACAGAAAAATCATTACACCAGGAAAGAACACAAAATTTGTTCAGTTATAAACAGTGGCATATACAAAGGTAAATCCTTTCAGACTGTAAATACATCTCTATTTTCATTGCTTAATTTAGTAAAAAGTAGAAGGTTTTTTTGTTTGGTTGGTTGGTTTTTTATTATTTTATTTTTTTTTAATATCTATGTCTACTTCAAAAAAATGTAAGTACTCAAACTGCTTGGCACTTTGGTATAAACAGGGAGAACTTGTCAGATATCTTTCCCTTCCTTTTCTAGGCCAGAAGGACCATCTTTGTTGGGACTGTTAATGAAAAGATCTCATCAGAAAACAATTGTTCATGGCAGTCAGATTCTTAAAACAATACTTCATCTTTATTTGCAGATCTTAACTCAAGTAATGATGTTTAACAAACACCTTGTTTTAATCAGGTGTGAATAAGCCCCTCAATTAGGATGCAAATAATTGCTCTCCTTGGTTGGGTCCTTTGGGGCCTGGAGGTGCTGCTATTTCTACCTACTTCTGGTGCTGCTTGAGCCTTGAAGCAGGAGAGGGAGAAACTAGGAGTAAGTATTTAGGATTCTGCAGTTGCCGTGCAAAATATTTTTTTATCATGGCATTCAAAACCTGATCTAGTTCTCTTCTTCATCAAGATGTTCCATTGCTCTTGATTTACTGCTGCAAGAGGTGAGAGGAAAATTGGATACGAAGTAGTGTTTAATGCCGAGCTGGTTCCAGCGAGGGTGTCACAGAGTGAATATTTCATTAAAAATAGTCAGACCTCTTTTCACTCAGTTTTTCTATGTGGGCTTTAATTATGTATTTGAATTATTTCAAAGGTGTATAAAATGAGATGAGAAAGATTATATGGGCATAATGCTTCCCATTTAAAATTATTTATCTGCAGCTGCTTAAGTCCTGGCATTAGGAGTCACACATAAACATGTTTATTTAACATCAGTGTTATCTGTTAGATTGTACATGGTTCATTAACATGGAGAGAATACTTTTTGTTTAATAGTGTGTGGGAGCTGCCAGAGGTCAGAAGAGGTTGTTTGCCTGAAGTCGAGATGGCATCTCGGCTTTGCTCTCATTCTGTTTGTCACCTCTGCTGTGTGTGGGGAAATACTCCATCAGAGCCGGGCTGAGGTATTTCCCCTCGTGTTTATGTACGGGGGCTCTGTGGAAAGCCAGCACTCTGCTGCGGGGTTGTGGTAAGGTTTATGGGGAATTTTAAGAAAGGTTTGTTGTAATTTGTGAGGGATTGTTTTAGTTGGGGTTCGATTAGAAAAGCGGCTTGGAAAGGATGGAGGGGAGAGGGGAGCCCAGGACACTGTTGTGATGCCCGCGAAGCACGCAGCTCTGAATGGGGGTGTTTTCCAGAATCTCAGGGATGGGGCCTCTGAAGGTTTGGGAAATTGAGGGTGCTTTGTGTGTCAGTGAAATAATGTTTTGTTGGTGTGGCTGGGTTGGAGCTGGGCTCCGGGCAGCTGTACGTGGTGGTGATGCTGAGCTGTGAGAGATGGCACCTCGTCTGCACGGGCAGCGCAAGATCAGTCCCTTCTTCCCCCACGAAGCTTGTGGGGTGTGCTCTGCTCTTTCTCCTGTTCATTAGGAATGTGCTTGGATATATGCAGCTGCATCAGGGACACTGAAAATATGGAAGTAACCATGGCCTCAAGGTTGAAAAGGTTACTTAAAATGTTTTAATATGATTTATGTGTACAAGCTAGTACTGCACACGGTATAGGGAGAGAGATGTGTGCACACACCTCTATACACAATCCTAATTTTTATTTCAGCTTCTTGAAAATGTTGCTGAATGTTTCTGGCAAGTCAGTGAATTTCTCCAGCTTAATTTGGATGGTAGGGGCTCTTTGGTTTTTTTATGCCTTGGAGGGAGAAGATAATTTAAATTTCCATTAGGAAAACGTGGAAAATTAACTTCAGTGATTTTTATCAAGAAAGAATCCCTGGTAGATAATAACAAAAGGCACTGAATAAAATGGGCTTTATTGTAAAGTTCAAAGGGCTGTGGAAAATGCAGTGTGACTGAAGCATAACACAAATGTGCAGCTTTTTAAAAGCATAGCAGTAAAAATAGAAAGGTTTAAAAAAAAAAAAAGCTGAAGTTCTGTGTTAATTATAAGTTGTATCTGAAGTGATCTGAGGGCCTGAATATTGTTTTTAAGAAGCCAGCAAAACAGCTATTTCTAAAAAATAGTAGGCTCCCTCAGAAGAGGAGAGCGAGAACAAAAATAAGTGTTATCTTGGAGGAGGGAATGTCTGGTGTAGGGTTTTTTCCTTTGAATTATTTTCAACAAGTACTTACTCTGTTCTGTGTTTTTAAGAAATTATGTGGACAGCAATTTTGTTTCTTTACCAAGGCACTGAAAACACCAAGAATCCTTTTTATAATTTGGAAAGAATGTCAGAAGAATGAAGTAGTTAAACCTAAGTGTATTAGATCATACGCCTTAAATGCATAAATAAGCATAGCTGCAATCACAGAAACCAATGTTAAAACCACCAGAAAAACTCACCCACAAACCGTAATGACTTAAAGGGAATGACCTCAGCCATTGTGAAATTTGTGCCTATTTGTTGACTGACATTTATTTGGTAGAAGCAGGGTGCGTGTTTCATTGGGGTGTGGGATTTTGTTGTTTGTAAGTCTGCTGGGGTTTTTTCTGTTGTTACTGCCAGCTTTGAATACAAAGAGTGAAAATAGGATTGAGGCCGGCAGAGCCTGGATATGATTTGGGCCTTAGGAGTTTCAAAAGCAGGTGAAGGGCTTGTTACTGATGCACAGGGACTGGTAGAAATGTACTGAAGTTTGTTGTTCCGATGTTAGAAACTTCCTTGATGATAGCCCACTTCTAACTTATTCCCAGCTGGTTTCTTCTTAAGGAAATGAAGGTTTAAAGTATTTGGTTACAGACCTGAGATTTCTTCACGTCCATGTCTTTGCATGAGTGCTGCATGAAATGCTGGTGTCATTCATCTCCCCTCTGCTTTTTGGAGAGGAAATTGATGCACGGGAGAACCTCAACTTGCCTTTGCTGCAGCACCGCTTAATAATTCAGGGAAATGGAAGTCTTGAATTATTTCAGCAATAATAGACTTGTTTGGGATTGTTTTTACATAAACCAGCACTACAGACAGCGTGCTTGGCCAGAGCGGTGTCTCTCTGCAAATGGGGTTTCTTTCTGCTGCCTGCTCCTGGCTGTGGTCTCCTACTTTTTTGGGTTACAAAATTAAAGATGTTCCAGATTTAATTGCCTCTTCCTAGATGTACAGAAGGGTTTAAGAAAATGGGTAAGTTCATGCTGTTCAGTTGAATGCCTAACTCTAGGCACTCGGTCTTGTGCAGAAATTCTCATTTGCCATCCCTGCTTTTGAGAAGAAAGGCAGCCCAGTTAAATCAATAAATAATGCTAAATAAACAGAACTATTTAATACTAGTTAGCCTAGATAGTAACTGCTTAACTTAGGAGGTTGACACCTCTCTCTGTGCTGGAAAGGACAGAATTCAAGGAGAAACTCAACCAGAGCAGGAAAGCTGGGCACTTCCAAACAAAGACAAGGGAACGTGGGGAAAATTTCTTAAACTCAGCAAAATGCCTTAAAAACTGGAAATGCCTCTAAGATTACTCAGACACCCACAAGAAACAGTGAGGGGAAAGTGGGGCAGGGATCTGAAATGTTTTTGTTTTTTAAATAGGTTGAGTAAGCAAAGCAATCTGGGGGCCCCAGTTATTTACAGCTCTGTCTGTGCACCACGCAGAGAGGCTCATCAGCTGTCTTAAAGACAAGTTTGGCATCTATTGCAGATCGTGTCTTTTGATGGCACATTTCATTCGGCTGTTTGCCCTGTAATTGTCCCACAGCTACTTGGAAATATCTTTGATCAGTTTTGAATATAGATCTGTATCACTAGTTTTGATTCCCCTCGGTGTTGCTCTTCTGTGGTCAGTTACCACTTTACAGTTTGTTTGTAACTATCTGACAATTCTTTGCATCTAAGTCAAAATGTATTTATAAAATACTTTCAGTAACTGTTGACAATATGTACTTTGGTTTTGTAAATGATTTAAATTAATCATTTTTCCCCTTTACTGTGGCTGAAACAACACAAAATCTTGTCTAGAATTGAGCAATACTTTTCATTTGAAAAAGAGATTGTTTTTTCCACCCGTTTACAAATTAAGAAACCATTTTTATCTGAAACATGACACTTTTGAGTACAGCATGTGAATGTTATATTCATGGTATCCAAATTTTCCCTTTTCTTTGTGGGGTGACTTTATTTTTTGAATTTATGAAGTAATGGGTTTTGCTAGTTTACATTTGGTAAGCACTGTGTTGATACTACTCCTCTCTGCTGAGATATTTATAGATAAATAGATGAATTTTCTCCTTCATATGAGTGCCAAATAGTTTCACTTAGGTAAGGGTTGGACTCATTGAGTGGGAGCAATTTTCAATCTTTTGTACTTGTTGCACAAGTTCATTTATAGTGTGTTTTTTTGTTGGTGGTGGTTTATTTTTAACTAAAATCACAGCACAGTTACATGCTGCCAGTACAAGTCCAACTGATTTCTTCAGTGTCTGAGCTTTGCAGAACAGAAGCAGGAATCAACATCTTTCTGTGCTATCCATGCTCATAGGCCTATTTGGAACTCAGCAATAGTTTTCAGCAGCATTTAAAAAAGCTGAGAAATCCAGATTATGTAGGAAGGTCCCTACACAGAGGGAGGTACTGCAGTCCCTGTGGATGTCACATCCTGCACTGGAACCCCTTTGCAGTGATATGGCTTAGTGCTTGGTATTACACCTCCTCTGACCTAGTACTCCCAAGTGTGTTGGTGGAGTTAGATGTGCAGCAGGAAAATAAGGCAGGCACCAATTTTCTTTTCATTTACCGGAATGAAATTACGAGATCATCATTCTGTTTAGCCTTAGCATCCTGTTGTGTAAATATCTGCTTGAGAGGAATTTTGTTTTTGATAAAATCTCTGAATAAGAGGCAGCCTTAGGTCTCTGACCTGAAGGACATAATCATTCAGCAATGCTGTAAACGTGTGTAATTGTGTACAAGGCAATGTAAGATTTATCTCCTGGATGACCAGTTTGCCAGACCTTTGTTGTCTCTCCATAAAATGGTTTTGCCCAATTCAGTGTCTCTTCACCTGAAAACTTGCAAGCTGTGGTTTGAAGGAAGGCGTATTCAGCCTATTATGTATGATTTCATTTTGTTTGTTTGGCAGCCATTCTTCCTGTTCCCTGCAGCAGATGAATATAATTTGGGGAAGAGAAGTAAATGGGGAGGAGGCCTAAGGAAGCCAACTGAGTCTTGTGTAAAATATTTGAGACGCAGCAAAACTTCTGGGCTAGATTGGTTTTGAAACACCACTTATGCCCCTCTGCAAATTAGGGGTGGGGTGAGGAGGCAGATGCTTGATTTCTAATTGAAAGTAATAAAGGATGCTGCTGCTAAAAGTCAGATGAACTGATGTTGGGGCCTGATACTTCCCTTTTTGAAGCCCAGTGCTTCTCTTCCCCCAGTCCCCCCTGCCACAAATCAGGACTATTCAGTCACAACAGTGGTTTAACCATATCTGTGGTGGAGCAGGATGGTTGCTTAACGATGCACAGAAGCATTGTGCCCTGGTTTAGGACAGGAAGTGGAAAATGAATATTGTTTTGAACTTGAACTTTGTAAGCAGACAGAAAGTAATTATCGGGGCTGGAACTCCCCCGGGAGAAGTGGGGGAGTGATGCTCTGTAATTGTAAGAAACACTGTGGGATCTTAAATAACTAGTAGTGTTTAATGCTCTGGTTTTACATTTCTGCCTTTTAATTGATCTTCTGCTCCTCTCTTTCCTTGGCAAATAGAGGAAGAAACAACTGGATGTAGACTTCATGTGCTGTATTTATTGATAGCCACCCTCCTGCCCTCCCTTTGCTGGTGGGGCAGGAATCTTAAATATCTATCTTTGTCCTGGTGTTACTTTCGTTTGTAAAATGAACCTTTTTGCTGCTGGGTTACATAATGGATCTATTATAATATGAAAAATTAACTTAATTGATGACTAAGGGCGCATAATGGTATGTGAAGCCATTTAGTCAGATGTTGTAAGCCACTTGTGTAGCTTTTAGCTTTAATTATAAACTATGGAAGTTTGTGTTATAAAGTAAATAAAAACCCACAACATTGGAATGACACAAAATCTGCATAGTTGTGAAGTTAACATTTTGAGTATCTACTTTTTTCATAGTATATTACTATTAAAATATTACTGACCACTTCCTAGGGGAAAAGAAAAATGTAAATCTCTGCCTTCACTGAATGTTTTACTGTATTTGAGTGGCCTATGACTTCAATGAGCTATCTAAGTAATTTTGGTGGTTTTTTCTCTATTTTGGCTACTACTTTGAGTTCTTTGATGAAGAATAGTCAGTGCAAGGTTTCACCTTTTCTAACAGACTGTGTGGTGTGTTCTGTAGATTTTTTTTTTAATACAGTTCCCTATTAAGGTAATTAAACAAAGAGGGGGAAAGATTTTTTTGCCAACCTCTACCCATGGTTGGTACATGGCTTTTGTTCTCAGAAGGGAAAAAATTAATGTTTTTAAAATACCATTTTAAGTGTGAAATAAAACTATATTCTCAAAGTAAAATTAACCACATGCTATCTATGATAAAATGTCCCTGACCATATTCACAAGACTATTTTAATCTTACCTTAACACAATTGTGGGATTTGTCACTTGTGATGAAGTTTTAAAGGTAGTAAAATTAAGCCACTTTGAAAGAAAATTGTGTGATGATTTATTGTAGCAGAGTAGGTGAAACTCCTCCAGAGGTTTTAATATCTTCCACCTGGTATAGAAATGAAAAGAAAATATTCTGTAGCTGGTGACTAATTTGTCACTAATACCCAGGGGTTCCTTCATTACAATGCAAAGATGTCAGTTTTAAGAGAAAAGTACAGTGAAAAAACCAAGTGCAACTTCCTGTTGGAGACAGTTACAGAAAGGGGGAAAATAAAGGTCTGGGAAGCAGCCGAAGCCATGTGAAGGAAAGCTCTAAAGCTATCAATCAGGGCAAAATGCTTGGGGAAGGGTTGTACCTGCAGGCTTCAGTGGAATTCATTAGGACTTGTTTGAGGAGGAAAGTCACTCAATACGACTCCAGAGGAGGAGCTCTGACACTCAGCAATACCCAGTTCTCCTCCGAACTGCACGTACTGCATTCTGGAGATTGTTGGAGGAGGAACTGTATTGTTTAAAAAAAGAGTCACACTCTGCTCACTGATGGCTTTTAGACTTTATCGCAGTGTTAAATGAATTGAATCCAAGACTTACAGTTCAGTTGAAAAAGCCACAAGAGCTTATCTGCAGCTACTGACAGCTCAAACCTGGCAACAGGGATCACAGTGTCTCTGCCACATCAGTGTCTTGACAAGTCATTTTTCCCAACAGAAAACCATTCCTGTGCCCAGACACTTGAGTGGTGTCGTCACTTTTGTGACAAGTTTGACTCTGCTCCTGTCCTTCCAGCACTGCTCACTGTACGGAGAGGGAGCGTGAGCCTCCAAAGTACCAGGGCACAGCAAAGGAAGGATTTCTCCCTCCCATAAGAACCAAGTTGCTCACCCTGCAGCAACAGCAGCAATCTTGCTTCTTGAGGACTTTCTGGTTTAGTCTTCCCCTGTGTTTGGTACAACCCTAAAAGTTGCTGAGAAGATGATTCAGTAGTAGGACTGAAGTGATGGTGGAGATTCTGGAAGGAGAAATCAGTACCGCACTGAACAGCGTAGGTGTTGGGAACAACATGCACAACAACTTTGTGGTGAAGATGGTTTTGTCACAGGGAAAGCCCTGCAGGCTCTAGGCTGTGATAACACAGTTCTGTTTCGTGCTGGTAAGGTTTGATCTCAGCTGTTCTACAGTTAATTGGAGGAAAGGAAGAATTTATTTTCTGTCAAAAGCAGATTATTGGAAAGGAATTTTCATGGGGTTTGATACATGTCCTTCAGTCACAGCTCTGAGCTGAATAAGAAACACTTTTGTGTGTGTGGTGGGGTTGACCTTGGCCAGTGGTCAGATGCCCACTCAGCTGTTCCCCATCCTCAACAGGTCACAGGAGAAAATAAGATGGAAAAGCTCATGGGTCAGGGTGAAAACAAGGAGGTCACTTGCCATGTGCCATCACAGGCAAAACAGACTCGACTTGGAAAATTAATTTACTTCTGATTACAGTGGTGTTTGATGATAAGAAACAAAGGCAAGAACTAAACCAGCTCTGTCCACCCCTTTTGCCAGTCGCTCCTTTGCTCCCACATTCCCAATTCATTCACTGTCAGAGGGATGAGGAGTGGGAGACTTCAGTGAGAGTGTAACATTTCTTTTCTACCACTCCTTCCTCCTTCTCTCACTTCTCTCCTGCTCCAGTGTGGGTTCTCTGAGGACTGCAATTCCCATCAGGAGAACCAGCTCCAGCCTGCTTTCTCCAGGAGCTGTGGCTGTTTCTCTCCCATTTTTCCTCCCCACCAAGCTGAATTTTGCCCTGTGGCAGAAGTGCCACTGACCTCTCCACTGGGCTCAGCCAGGTCCTGCTGCAGGTCTGTGGTGAAGCTGGATGGAAACAGCCCAGGGCAGCCCCTCACAGAGGTCCCTGCAGCCCCCCAGTAATGCCTTACACAGCCTGAAAAAAAGGGCACTTTATTAATTCACATCAGACTGTAGTCTGGAGTGATTGCACATCCCATCCAGCAGGAATTACTGCCAGTTGTAGAACCTTGGATGGCAGGGAAGGAGAGGGAAGGATGACATAGAAGGTCAGTCAGCCTCGCTTGTCCTGCCTCACACCTGAGGTAAGAAACCTGAGAGCTTAAATTAGATCCACCTGTTCAAAAGCCTCTTAACTGATGCAAAAAGGCTGTTTGGGCATCTTGTGGGCACAAGTGATCCTACATGAAGAGCTAAACTTGTGTTTTCCTGATGTTTAAAGACTTGATTTTGATTCCAAATAATCTAATTGCATTTGTATAGTAACATGCTCGTACAGTTACATACTTGTATAGTAACATGTCTACATGTGTTGTCTTTTATCTGAGTGCCTGAACTGGGGTCACATTTTCTTCCAAGTTCAGCATCCTAGGCCTGTTTTCCTAAAAGTGCCTTTTTTTTTTTTTTT
>VXAU01003742.1:523286-540935 GCA_013399695.1 Formicarius rufipectus | reverse complement strand
TGTCTGTAAATTTGTAACTGCTCTGACCATGGGAAAGGCTGCTGTATGGGACCTGTCCTTCTCCCTGTCTTTCCAGAAGCCTTGGCTCCTACAATTGGTATTTTTTGCCTCTATTATATTAATATTCTTATGTCTAAAGTGTAGAAACAGGTGAGATGGCCTTGCCATCAGATGGTGGCCATCCTCTGAATTTAATCATGCATTCAAGGCTTAAGCATTTAAAATTTTCTTCAGATACTAGTCTTCAGAACTTTTCAGCCAAAAAGCTTGAAGCTTATATGGCATCATTCTTCTGCCTTATTTATGCTCCAAAGGAGCATAAATATAATAATAAATATTATAATAATAAGCATAATAAGGGAAAAATAATGAGGAAGTAAAAAAGGGAGCTCCTTGTGAGCTACGTGCCATTCCTTATGGTGATGGCAGCTCTGTGCCTAGGAAAAGCCTGGAGAGTACATGGGAGACTGAGGGTAAAGGATCCTGCTTTTCTCAGTGGAATTAAATTTACTTTGAGAGGGATCTTGCTGAAGACTGGCCTGTAGCTGCTCACAAGGTGGTAAATGAAGATGACTACATGGTGTTATTGCACTTATTAATGTGCCAGATGCTCTGCTGGCAAACTGACATTTTGCTGGGCTTCTTTCTTCTTCTCAGGATAGTCCTACATTTATGCTTTTGTCCTGGGAAGCAAGTTAGAAAAGTCATTTGAACAGCAGTCAGCTGAGGAGAGAGACCTCTGTGTAAGCATTTTTATGCTTAACTTAACAAGCCAAAATCTTGCCACAAAATATTGTCTGCTGCTCTACAAAGAAACTGTCAGTCTTTCATTAATCATTCAGTGGTCCTTTAACTACACCATAAACAAAACCAACCAGGTCTGTGTTGTCCTACTTGCAGCCAATTCTCTTTTGCTCAACACCTCATGGAGAACTTGGTTTGAAACCCAATCTAGCGAGGTGCTGCCTCCCCCAGCAGACTCCTGTTAATGGCCCAGATGTCCCTTTAATGAAAGGGTTTTGTTGTGCCAACAAGATGCTCTCTTGTATTTCCTCAAGTGGATGCTCTCTGTGTTGGTGCAAATACCATTACCAGAAGAAGTAGCATGGAACCTGCAATCTTGTGGTCTCTGGAACTCAAAATTCTGTAATTACTCTTGGTGTATACCCTTAAAGGTTGGTGCACACTGGATTTTTTTTTCAGCGTCACTGAAAATCAAGCTCTGAGTTGTGTCATGGGAGGTTTTTTTGTGGTGTCTTAAATGGCTGATATACCTTTATGACCTTTGGAAGTGCAGTTTGGATTGTATTCTGCAAATTAAATGTTAGTAAAGGAGAAATAGCTGGGATGTGACTTGTTGAGGTGTTTTTCACATGGTTCCCTGACAGTGCTTAGATGTTGGTGTATTACCTATGCAAAAGGGAAGCTGGAGTTTAGTTGCCAAAATCTGACTTCTTTAACTTGTGAGTTGACAGAGCATAGGTATGCTTTGCCCTGAAGTCTTACCCTAGAAATTACACAGCAGTTCCCAACACTGTAAATTTGAAGATTTCCAGGCTCATTTAAGTGCTGTCAACCAAGGTTTGTGTTCAGTCTTAAGCATTTTTCACTTCAGTTAGGAGAGCCCAAAATAATCAGTTCTTGGAAAGGAAGCTGTGTTTTATCCTGACATGAGTTTAAAAGAAATATTTCTCCCAGATTGCAAATGTCCAGAATACACCACTCAGATTTGTTCTGCTGAATGTTAACTTACATTGGTGAAGGTAAGTGACTGTGAAGATAATTTCCATCTTTAGTGGTATGCATGATTCATATGTGTTTTATTCTCATTTCAATTTCTTGCCAGCCTTTTATATTGCTGTAAGTCTGTGAGCGTGTATTTCGAGGCAGCACTTGTGGAGTGATGGCTGCCAGCTCTCATCTTTCATGACCACACTAAGTGGATTTTTGATCTGAGGATTTTGACTCTCTAGATACTGACAAGTCAGATTTATTATTTTTTTTATACAAAAGTGATATGATCCAGTTGTCTTTAACAATATATGGCATGTCAGAAGAGTAAAACCCGATGCTTATCCCTTAGAAAGCTCTTCAGAAAAACAATTATATGGAGCAAAGAGCCTGCCAAGCTTTCTTTAGCTCAAAAATGCTTGCAAGTACCCTGTAGCCGACCACTAAACATCAGTGACCAATCTCCCACCAATTCCTAAATGCTATTTAATTTTCTAGTTATCTAGTAGAGCTTTTTGGATCTGTTTTTAACTGCAGCAAATGGCTGCTGAGGTGTAGGCATGGCATGAAGCAAAGCCCCTAAGTTGTTTGAGATTCTTGCAAAAGAGGAAGGTGCTGCAAATACCTAAAGTAGATGTCAAGACTTGCTGACTCAGAAGTCTGCACCAGAGTGTAGTTTATGGATTAGGTGGGGTGGGCATAGTCCTCAAAGCCATGTTAAATTAATCTGTTTGCCAGGTAACATTAAAATAGTAAAAGTGGTGCCAGCTCGGAGTATTTAATTGTAATCCTGTGTTTACAGGGAAGTTCAGGTAGCTGTCACCTAAGCAGGGAGGTAATTTGGACAGATTGTCTTCCTTGGTGTTAGAAGTACAGTCACCCTGTGAGAAGTGGGACCCTCCTTAAGCCATTGTGTTGATAGATTGTAGGTGTGGTTTCTAGACTGGATTAATCTGACTGAGGGCTGTGTCCTCCTCAGCCTGGCTGCGTGTTCCTGTCTCCTCCTCTCTGTTGGTGCCATTGGACGTGCCGCAAACTGGATCAACTTCCTGATCCAGCTGAGTCAAAAATTAGAACACAAAAGTATGTTGGTCAGGCTGTGAACAGACTTGTGCCATTGCAGGAGCTTTGGCTGAGCAGGGGACAGGCCTTTGGTCAGTAGTAAAGTCTTTGAATGTTTACAATCATTAGAAGCTCACAAAATCCCCAGATAAATGATGATACAATGTTGCAATTACCTTTGATAACTTCCAGGCAACAGTTTGAGGAAGAAGTCAGTCTACAAGGTGTAGTCATTGTAGCTGTTAAGGACTGATATCAACTTAATGCTTTAGGCATGGGGGTTTTTTTCATGTTTTATTTATGCACTTAATTTATAAAATTTCAACCCTCGCCTGGGTTGAACTTCCAACAAAATGTGCCAAGTCCTGTGCTGCTCCTTCACCTATTTCCCAAGGGCACTTTTAGGTAGATATTTTTTAAATGTGCATCTTAAGCACATTCCAGAGGAGGTTCAGAGCAACTTGTGAAGGTTACTTCTGCCTTCTTTTATAACAGCCAGAGAAGCTGGAGGAAAGTTGTGATTATGTATTGAATGATAAGAGTGCTTGCAGTTGTAGAAAGCCCAGGATGGATTTCCTCCAGGTGCAGGCTGTGTGTGACATCCTTAGTGGATAATACTAACACACTGATCCCGATTTAATTCCCATTTGGAATCTTGTCAGGAGTGACTTGCCCAAAATCTAACACCATGTTAGTGGGACAGTGATGGAAACCAGGAATCCTTAATTTCTGGGTTTCTGAAGTCATTGGTTCATTGCCTGCTTAAAGACCTCACTGAAATGAGCTATAGCAACTCCAGTTTTTTGATTGCCATTTGGAAATTGTATTTTGAAATAGCATTAACTCTTCCTTTAAGTGGAGTTGCTAGGATTGACTGACAAACTATTTTAATTACTGAATGCAGATTACGTATATACAGGAAAAAACTTCTGACAAAAACATCATATATCTTGGCTCTTAGTACTAACCAGCTCAACTTAAATTTCACAGCTCGCTGCCAACATCTGCCTTACTATGACACAGTACTCATAATAAATGAAATTTCATGAAAAAGAAAAATGAAAACTTTTTTCCAGCTGGATTGTAAAGGCAGTTGGAGCAGTTCTATCCTGCATGTAAAGCTGCCATCCAGATAAACATTGCAAATTACTTTTTCATTTTTAATAATCAGGATCAGACCTTTCTTTATTATGAGGCAAATGCAAGATATTAGAACCATGTAATTTCATTCAAAGTCCATTAGTTATTGAATCCTGTCCAAAGCAAAGTGTTTGGAGTGTTTTGGGAGAGACTCACCTTCTAGTTTCAGGTTTTCAGGTTTCTGACAGCCTGTTTGGATGAAGACCCTGAACTGAGCAGACTGCTCTGGCCCTGTGTGGTAGGGCTCAGAGGGACATTAGTGACATCATTTGCTCTTGGAGCTGTCGCTGTGTATTGCTGAAAGCCCTGCAGCTGGTAAATGCTTGCCCTGACTACCAACAGGAATCTCAGTTGAATTATCACACACCCTCTCTGCACATGGAAGAGATTAATTCTCATACCCACAAACAGAATGAGTGCTTTGTGCTTAGTACCATAATGTAAGTTCATGCTGAAGTACAGTGCCAGTAACCAACTCCTTTACCAATAAATTCACAGTTCTAATAACTATGTGTTTTCACAGCATCCTGATCCCAAAGGAACAAAGAAACATTGATTTATTCAGCACTGGGTCCCATCCCCTGTTGTTCTCACTCCTTCCCCTTGCTCCCCGTGAGCTCTAAAGAGCCACATGTGAGATGAAACCCAACTGCTGGTGTGCAGTCCACAGCAGGGAGGGACACTTTGCAAAACCACAGTAAAGAGCATGTTAGCCAGTAGAAGTGACTGGCAGTATTATGGGCAGACAGAATACAAACAAAAAGCCTGCTTTACCCAGGGGTCAATATCATGACCTGTCTGAGCTGTAAAGTTATTTATTGATGGTAAATGGATTAAAAGTTTAAAAATTAAGCATTTAAAAAAATTACCCTGTGTGTGGCATACAACTTTAGTGCTCTATAGTAAAGTTTATAAAATACAGAACTGCTCTTTCCAAAACCTGGCTGAGGATGCAACTACCAGTGTTAGCTCAAGACACTGAAGTTGAGAAGTGTTGGTATGAGTGCCTGAGGAAGCAAGTATGCACTGCACAGTAGAGGTACCAGCAGCAGAAGTTGTGTCCTTCAGCTAGGAAAAGGTGAATAATGCTCTCAGGGAGCTTTGCCACCCTATACCCGAGCTGTCAGTAATGTGATTGTGTCCCCAGACCTCTGTAAAGGCCCCTTGTCTGGTGCAAGTGTGTGCTATGAATTGTGTAACATCTCTCATGAGTAGTCCCTGGGGCCTGTTGGGATTTTTGTCTTGAGGTTTTCCAGAGTTGTAGGACTGGCTGATATTCCTTATCAAAAGGCAAACTCAGTACAAGAAGGTTTCTGAAAACTTGACCAAAATATTCAACATGAAGTACTGAAATTACTTTACAAAAAGGTGTTTTATGGTTCAGACAGTATTTGGTGGTTGTTGGTTACAGCTGAAGGTAGAGGTCCAAAACCTACTGTGAATGTAGGTGTAACTGAAGTGGTTCTTGCCTCAGAATACTTATTTCTCATGACCAGATTGAAAACAGTGTGGACACAAGATACAAATTGCCACAACTATGTTATTTTCTTATGAAATAAACTAAATGTTTGGGGGTTGTGTCTGTATTATAAGGCTTTGGGAAGGCTTAATAAGTCCTAATGGCTGTAGTTCTTTTTAAAAAAAGAACCTGCAGTTGAGTACTCTGGCTTTCACTGTTTTAAATGTTTTTCCATCCTATCTTAGACAACTGCAATGAAATAGGTTGTATGCAGACCTGGGGGTCTCTCAGAACTGGCAGTTGTTTGGGGGAAAATAAATCGATACACTGAACAAAAGCCCTGTCAGCAATTGGAGAAAATCCTGTTCTGGCATAATTCTTACTTCAGGGTACTTCTGTTGCTGGAGAATATTGGCACCTTGAGCTGGGCTTTGTTTGTGTGTTTTCTGCTGCTTGGGGTCTGTGAAGTAGAGACTGCAGCCACTACTTGAAGCAGCATAAACTTTTGCTACCAGCAAGAATCGGAGAGTGCCGTGGGGGGAGATGGAAAGATGGCATGTTTTTATGTTCAAGACTGTGTTTCTTTGGTGTTTTGGGGAAGAGAAGGTCCAGAAACATTTGCTGCAAGAATGTCGCTACTTTGTGTCTTTGTAGATGAAAATGGCAGAATTATGTGCCTATGTCTGTTTCTAGAGGAGAATAATTGTTGGAAGTACTTAAAAATAAGAATGATTGAGTATCTAAAACTGTTCCAACATATAGTACAAACCCTTTTTTGACATTTGATCTATACTGTTCATAGATCTTTTATATACACAGAGGGATTTACTGCTTTGTAATCAAGCTGCTGAAGAAAAACGTTGTCCTTTTATTCACTAGGGATGACTGTAACAAATTAAAATGGTTTCCCATTAGCCTTCCCTACTTAGCTGAACCACTTAAAATGACTTTGGACTTTGCCCTTGTCCGACCTCCTCACCTTTGCTCAAACATTTCTGCTTCCAGGAGTGCAGCAGTGCTGGCCCTGGAGCCCTGTGCCAGTGATTGAAATTGCAGTTCATTCTAGGCTGGAAGCAGAGCACAGATGCGGAGCCCAGAGCGAAAAGAAATGTTTAGGTTTAAAAGCCTCATGTTCAGCAGGTGATCTCTGGCATCATAGATTGAGGTAGTGTCAGGAGCTAATTGTAGCTTGATTGCATGCATACTTTTCAGTAAGACTGTGTGCATGCAGATGAAGGTAGTTGTTTTAGTTTTGGGGGAGTTGGGTTTTTTGAGTTTATTTTATTGCTCCTGTGAGGTTTCTGTGGAAATAATGGCTTTACCAGCTTGTGGACGGAACTGTAGAGTTGAAACAACCAAACCTGAGGCTTGTCTGAACACAGAAGTATATTTAAGCCAGTATATGTAAAGTTCCCTCTTTAAACAAGTGTGTGTATGTAAAGTTCCCTTTCTCCTATCTGTTAAATGCAACCAAAGTTACACTGATTTACAAAACAATCTGCAGGTTTGAAACTGCTTTTCTGTCACATGTACAAGTCTTCTTTTATAACTGATAGTTCCCTGGTGTGAAATGCACATGTTAATGAATTGTGATGATCAAGTAAAAAGAAAGTCATGACACTTAGTAGGCAGTGTCATTTTTAGTTATGGTAGCAATGGAAGGGCTGGATTTTGTACCAGATTCCCAAATCTTGCTTCCTCCTGCCTGTTACTTCTTTTTATTCAGGTTTTTATACCTCTTGCTGGCTTGGAGTAGTAACTTGGAGGTGATGTGAGATTGTCTTAGTGCAGTGTCATAATCCGGAGAGCCTTGAAGATGCCACACTTGGAACTGGGCAGAAAAATACACAGCATTACTGAGTCAGTTCTTTGAACTACTTCAGTGATGTAAATGTTCATGAGGAATAGTGATAGGATTGAGAACATTTTTTACCAATATAAAAATCACTTGTTTACACATACGAGTCTGACCAGATTGACTTGTTTCTCTGCCAGGAAAGCATTCAGGGCAGGCCCAGAATGACCCCAAGTCTGTGGTGTACAGAGTGGTTCAAACATCTGACTTTAGAGGCACCACAAGTGGAAAATCCCTCTGACTAACCCTGGGCATGCACACCCTGATAGAGGCATGTTTATTAATACTTACAAATTAATGCCTTATTTTATAGACAATGAAGCTGGATAGAGCTCCAGTTGTTTGCCAGCAGACCCATACTGGAGACAAGTAAGTGCAGGTAAGGAGAGAGTTAACTGCACCCCTTGGAAACACAGCACCATTGTGGGAAGGTACCAACAGAATAACAAATGCAAATGGAATTCAGCAAAGGTATCTTGCAGTAGCCTACTTTTATTCAGGAAAAGTTCCAAAACTGCCCTATCAATTCCCACTGTTCCAGTTTTTGAAGTATTTTGGTTAAGCAAGGACCACCTTGATAGAGCAACAACAATAAAATAAAACCCCTCAGGTTTCTTGGCTGGTCATAGTGAAGATCTCACATCTGAAATATTTTCAGCTATCTTTGAGTATTCGACATAGGTAAAAATAACTGATACTCTTCATAAATGCGAAGAATAAGCACAAGGAAACACAAGCTGGCTACAAATGTTGCTTGAAGAAGAAAAGCATAATTTATATGTCATTGATCAAAGTAATAAAATCATAACTGGGGGCAGTTGGGTATCACTGGTGTCCTCTGGTCAAGAGGGTGCTGGGACTAGAGTAACTTGGGGGTCGTTATTGTGAGTTTCACATGCTTTGTACAGCATGGGGAGTGCCTGGCAAAGAAATGTGAAAAACTACTGAAGTTTCTGAGACTATATTTGGAATTCCTACTCATGCATCTTGAGCCATTGGGATGCCAAGGGCAATATTGTGAGCAGTTGAAAAAAGGAAACATGTTCCCTCATTTTGGAGTTGCTGGTGTGCACTTGCATCCTGGGAGGAAAGCAGACCAAGCAGAGTGTTTGCCCAGTGAAGCTTGTCTCTGTTCCAAAGCACACTCTGGCCTTTTTGCATATGAAAGAATGCAAGAATTCATAATCTGACCCTCTGTATTATTTGTGTGTATACATAACCTGCAGTTCATTACAGAAATCCTTGCTGCAGCTCTGCCTCTGAGATGTCTGGGGGTGAGGTGGAGCTGAGAGTGGCCTTAGCAATTGCAAGAGGTTTCATGCAAAACCACCAGCTTGAAAGAGCTTATCACTGGTGAGAGAATGGTCTCTGGCATTTCATAAATCAGCAGCAGTACTAACATGCTGTGTGGAGATTTGTATCATTAGCAAATTCATCATGCTCAGGAGCACTCCTGTAGCAGTGTTGGATGAGATGCTGTGCAATGCTTCCCTGCCAAATAAACTGCAGGGAGAGGGGCCTGGGGATGGGAGGTGAGAGGAGAAGCCAGGCTCAGCTTTCACATTACCTCAGTGTTGTCCTTGATAGCAGTCTTTAAAAATATTTAAATAAAATGACAGTGGAAAGCTCCTTAGCACCTTGCCTTGCTATTGGCAGAATATGAGGATGGAGTGATTTTTTTGGTTCTTATATCTTTATTTTCTGTCCTCACAAGAAGTATCCACAGAGGTCTGCTTTATTGCCTCCTGGGTCTGTTACAACCCTGCTGTCCTCCAGCCCTGGAGGGCACATATTCATCAGGTTGCTCTGATGTTGGGAAGGGTGGAATGGTAGGAGGTGCCACAGGAAAACCCCCTTTTGGAATGAAGTTCCCCTTAAGTTCCACCCACCTGAGTAGTTTTGTCAAAAACCACAGAGCTTTTCTTGGCACAAACCTGAAGTTTTGGAGTAACTGAGGGTAGTTTTGCCAGCCTTTCTAGAATTTCATTTATATACTCAGTTATTAATAGATTTGTGTGGTATTCACATAACTCTGTTTTTCTCTTGAATCCACCAAACTTCTAATTTGAATTCTAAACCCCATTAGCAATGCTTGCCATGTGCTGTAGTCTCAAATAGGTATTTAGATGTAAGTTTCCATACAGCTAATGATGCTGTTCATACCACTGCTGCTCTGATGTTATCTCCTCTTTCCCTTAAACATATACCAGGAAACAAAAAAGTGTTGGGCTATTAAGTCACGTCAGTTTTCGGTTGTTGGTTGTTGCCTGCAAATTCAGTTCCATAGCAATGCAAATGACCAACAGAACCATTGTGTGTCTAGATATTTGATAAACTGACTTGTACGTAGCCTTTATTTGGCTTTTTTATTTGACTACTTTCATTATTAACTGAAGTGGAATACTAATGTCAGAATCCTTGAGTCAGGAGTGTATTTTGGGTGTTGCCATACATTTCATTAATTTAGAGATCACCGCTGCTCATTCAATGTTCTGGTATAAGTCAGATAACTGCAGTTAATGGCTAAACCCATGGTATAAATCTGCTGTGTTTCCAGACAGCTGTTAGATTAATTCTCTCAATTCTTCTGCTCTGCCAGTGGATGCCAGCAAGTTTCAGATTTAAATGCTTTTTAATGCTTTGTACAGCACTGGACACATTTTATAGAGCTGAGTAGGAGATATGCTATATTGTGCTTATTAAACTACTCTCTAAAATATCCATGATTCAGCTGCTTGCATGGAAAAATGTGTGCTTTGCTCTGAGAAAAATCTTAACACTTTCAGCTCTCAGTGTCAGGCTGTTTTTCTTAGAACCTGGACTTTTGCTTAAGGTGTGCATACATGCTTTCCAAAGTATTTTTCCCCACATGTTTACTGGCGAAGTGATATGTGATAGGATAAGGAAAAAGTTACCTTTTTCAATTAGAAGTTTTTAACCTTTCCCCCACAAGCCAGAAACTCAAGTTCTTGTGGACAGTCCACAAGAGTTAGAGGGAAATAGATGAAGTGTAATTTAAACAGAAACTTGTTTTGTTTGTGTATGAGTCGGACTGAAAGTTTTTGTGGATTTTGTTTGTTTTCTTACCCAGTGCACAGAAAGGAACAGAGATTTTTGTTGGTGTTTTTTTTTCAGTAGTACTCTATAACATTTCAAAAGGCTTTTCTCAGGCCCATGTGCCAGGAGCTTTTTACATTTGTTTCACACATTCTTCTGCTTTTGTGTTATTTTCTCACTGATTTTTGTCTTTCTTAGCTTCCACCGTACTGCACATGCACATGGAAAGTCAGGAAGTATTTCCTAGACCAGTTTAGAGGCAGAGGTTCTGGCAAAGGTTGTCCTCTCCTGTGAATTGCAGTTTGGTATCTTTTCACTCATTTACTCTGCAGTATCTGTTGCTGAAAATGCGCCCCATTAACCTTCAGGAACTGTGTTAGAAGTGAAGGATTCAGGATTTTAAGGTGGTAGATGATCCCTCGTGCTCATTTGTGAGGAGAAGCTCAGCTAAGCGAGGCTGGTCTTCTTAATTGTGGCATTTCAATTCCATGCTTATTTGCAGCTGAACTGAGTGAATTCAATTGCTGGGCTCCTAAAGAATCAAAATCCTGCAAGCAGGCACACAGGCAGTCTTTGTGATGACAGCCTGTAAAACCAGCAGCTGTCCAGGGGTTAACAGATTGGTTATGCTTCATGTGAACATGCGCGAACAGAAGATGCACGACATACCTGCACCTATTGCTCCAGGGCAGGGACAGACCAACTGGGGGGAAAGGGCTGGGAGAGGAGAGCTACACAGCTAAATGTGAATTAAAGGGAGAATTTAACCATGCAAAAGTGGGGTGTTGGAATGAGGAGAAATATTATGTGAACTAGGAGGAAATAGGAATGTGAGACTTGGGGCTTCTGTTCTGTACTGACAACTGCAGGCAGTGCCTGCTCCCTTCATGGGCACAAGAGCAGAGAAAGGTTGTGAAGGAGTAAGAAAAAGTCAGAAATATGCTAGTTTTGTGGCATTTTTATTAGTTGTAGTGGTGCTTTTCTGTCTTTGGCATTCAGATTGTTTTCTCCCTCGTGCCCTTGCGCTGACTTACCTGAGTGCAGGATGTTGTCTTCATGGTTTGGAGCTTGACATGCTCAGAAGTCTGTTCTGTAGAAAACCCGTTTTAGACAGGAAGGAAATAGAGGCAAGCAGGTTAAATACAAATTGGCTTTGTAAAGTACTGCAGTAACAGGAAACCTGTGGGTGACACAGAATGTGATCCAAGTGTCCCTGAGGAGAGCTCTAAGCCACAGGACTGTGGCATCAAATTTGCCATTTCTGACAATTTCACTCGAGAAAAAGTTGTTTTTCTAATAGCAGTTTCATTTGTGTTAGTATTTTAAGGTGGCTCTCTAATTAGTGTTTGAGAGAAATTAATGTAATCCTGTAATTTACCTGAGCTCAGACACCTTTGCTCCAATTTTTATATTTCTCCTGTATATGCACTAATAATAATAATAAAAAAAAAAAATCAAAAATCAGGGGAAAAAAAAAATCACACCCCCCCCCAAAAACCTGTAATTAGGTACAGTCTCCTTTTTTTCTTATTTTTCAGTAGAGTTTATCAGGTGTTCTGGGAAGAGGGGAAAGAGATGAGCTTCTGTACTTCCTTTGGAAGCCAAGCACAGCATTGAAATATTTTGAGGAGTTGATTTTATTTTTATTTATTGGTAACTCATTTCTGCAGACACTTGGGGTCAACAGAGCATCTTTGCATGCTGCTTGTGAGTGAATTGGGCATATCTGTACCATCCTGTAGTAGCTGGAGGGATGAAATTGCTTTGATTCTTTTGTCTGTGGTTATTCCATAAAGGTGTCAGAGAGAAACTGGGCTGAAGGCGATGAGCTGAAGTTAATCCAATGTCAGGAAACGCATCCACTGTTGGACCAGGCTGTCAGGTTGGACTCTGAAAGGCTGATGGCCTTTGAAGTCCCATGTGTTCAAGAGAAATTTGCCTTTGAGCTAAGGAAATTGCAATCAAATCTGAGTTTTAAGTCTAAGTCAGTCACCTTCTTAATGGCACATGTAAGCTTATTCTCAAATATCCAGATAGCTAAAGCTGGCTTTTGCTTGCAGCTGGATTTCTTAGTCTGTACAGATGATAGAACTATTTTCTTAGATTATTTGAAAGAACTCTAGGTAGATGTCATTTTCTGTACCTGCAAGAAATTATCTCGAGCTGCCTCGCAGTCCTGTGAGTGAACCAGTGGTGCCTGTTGCTGTTTTGGATCCCAGCACTCTCATATTTCCAGCAGTCCCCAATTTTGGGATTGTGCTCAAGTGGTTGCTGTTGACAGGAGACCTCAGAGGTGATGAGCTGTGTTGCAGGGGAGCTTCTTGAGAGCTGGGCTGGTGATCCCAAGGGTAAGTGCTATATAATATGATAGGAGGAAACCACTCTTTAGCGTAACAAAGTGGGCCTTAAGATGCTGGTTTTGTCATTGAAGCTGTAAACATCTTGTAAAAGATACCCTGGTTTGTGGTAATTAAAAGTTGCCCTCTGTTTTCAGATTTGATTGGGGTTTTTTTGAAGAATTTGAAGCCATCAGGAAAAGAAACAGGTCATAGTAATCAGATAAAATTTCTTCCAGTTTGTTTCATTTTTGGGGGTAGGCAAAAAAAGCGAAGTTTTTAACCTTTAAACTAATGCTTGATTTTCATTTAGTGCTTAGTAAGCTTCAAAAGGAGACTAACTTCTGCATGTCTCCACACACAAACACCATGTTGGATATCCCATTAGGAGTGCTCATTGGTACTGCGGCTGAGTTACCACTAAGGATCAGATAAATCACTTGAAATCTGCTTTGAATGGTCTTATGTGTTTAATTGCTAACAAAATTGGCAAAAAGCTGTGACATACATCCTTCTGACTTTGTCTAAAATATTTTAAAATTTGAAATTTTGGATGGAATATGGAGTTTTTTTGCTAGGAAATGAGGTGGTTTTTTGTTGGTGTTTTGTTTGTTTCTTTTGTTGAGTGTTTGGTTTTTTATTTGTTTTGGGGTTTTTGGTGTTTTTTTTTATTTTTTTTACATAAAGTAGCAATTGAAAGATGCTGCAATTACATGGCTGTCTTGTTGTCTGCTGTAATAAACTGGTGGCATCTCTCCAGTTGCAGGCAGATGTACACATCACAAATCATCAGACCCTTATATAGAGCATAGAAAATCAGCCCACACTCTTTCAATTCAAGCTGAGAGGGATACAGTAAGGAAAACTTGTACTTCTCTTTTGTTCCATCTACATTTGTAAAAGAAAAACTTATGTGTCTCCTTCCAGAGCACTGTTCCAGCATCACTTAATACGAGCAAATTCCCTCCTGGGAAAGCATAACTGAAAAGTACTGGAAAGAGTAATTTGTTGAGACAGATGTGTTCTTGTGTGGATCAAGTATTTTAATCTGAATAACCCAGCGGAACTTGCAGTGGTGCACAAAGATCCTCCTGGCTGACAGGTATCTGCCTGCTGGGCTTTTTAGGCTGTTGGGTATGATGGACATGAGAAAGGCACTGTTGTGCTGCACTGTGGTCCCCGACACTGCCCTTAATTTTGACATACCATTGTAAAACTCTTCACCTTTCCTCAGTGAGAAGGTGCCAGATTAAGTGGTGACCTAATGGGCGTCTTTGTTCCAGTTACAAACTCACGGTCTCTTTCAGCACTTTTCCACTTACTGCTGTTTATGGCAGCAGTGGCAAGCACTGTGTCTGCCAGATTTATTTTAAAGATCGTGGTGTTTGGTGCCAGCCCTAATCTCTCTCGGTGCCAAACTTGGCTCCAGCAGCAGTAGCTCTACATTGTTATTCTTGTGCAACAGTTGCATTACATCACGGTGAAAGGAGGAAAAGGGATTTTAAAAATTCCAGTTATTCAAATGCAATATTCGCAGGGGGAAAAAGCAAGACGGAAAACAAAACCCCTGCAGTTCAAATGTCAGTGTCCCCCTGTACTTTGGTAAGTCGTTTGAGGTCTGTTTAATATCAGAAAATGGCACTTTCAGGAAGTGTTTTTCTTTATCAGATCAGACTTTGCAGAGGAAAACAGGGACGTTTGTGTGCATGGCATTGGGTTGGTGCATTTGTCATTTGGTGTTTTCACTTCCATGCTGCCCTGCAGTGTATCAGTGAGTAGATGGCAAGATCTCTGCAAAGGTGCTCTGTAACTCTTCTTTGTTTGATAATATCCTCTGGTTATCTCTGCAAAAATCCCTTCCCTCTGTCTTGAAAATAAATCCAACAACTAAGACCTTTGGGAACTTGGGCCCAGGTTAACTTTCACCTGGGTTTAAGGAAAAAGCGTCGGCCTGTTGTTACAGCAAAACTCCTGGGAAATCAGAGCTTAGCCCACCTGAACATACAAAGTGAACCATGCCGTCCCATTTGTTATTACCGTATTGTTATTTTAGCCTGACTTTCAAATATCCACGGAAACAAATCATTAATGGAATTAATATCAAGGAAAACATTGTGAGCATTTGCTCTGAGTAAATTCTTTCTCTCCTTATCTGTTTCCACACTATTAATTGGCGTGAGTAACAAATTAAAATGCAGTTTGCTCAAGCATTGCCTTTGATTATTGTTCTTTTTTCTCCTAACATTTACAAGACATGTAGCTTTTAGATTGTGTGGCTTTGCTCACTGCTGTTGTGCAGTAGTTCTTTAAAATGAGAAATCTGCTCCACCTTCATTTATAAACAACCATCACCAACCACTCTCCTGATTCAGAGTATCCCTTTTGAGCCTTCCAGTTATAGATACAGGGACAAAAAAATTTACAGTTAATTATTCCTACTGGTGAAGTGAACAACTTTGGTGCAGGACTTGTGCCCCACTGCTGCCGCAAATGTGCTCAGTCTGCAATTCCTAGGGAATCACAAGTTCTGATTAAATCCAAAATGAAAAGCCAATCTTCCTCCCATTCACCCTGAAAACCCCAAGCCAAAAATCTACAGATGAAGAGAAGCAATTAGGGAAGCCAGCTTTGGGGTGTGAGGCTATGTTTTGTGTCAGAGCTTTTGTTCTCCCTCATGTAGTTAATAGACTACCACAAAAATTATTTCTTTTTAATTTTTTTTTTTAATATGAGGAGTTGAGGGAGGGTTGGGATGCTGCTTAAATTCCAGACTGTGAAGCCAAGTCAAAGTAGTGCAGGGTTTCCAGACACATTGTTAAATCACATTATACTTCCAGTTTCTTAAAGAAAAAGTCTTCCGTTTTAGAGAGACGAGAGACTAGAAACTAGTGTTTCTTTTTGGCATGTAGGGCATCGACTGCATTTAGGAAAATGAGGCCAGCATTTTTATTTTCCCTCATCAAAATACTTCATAAGTAGATGAAGCAGTGCACTGAATATACAAACCATGAGGAATTCATTGCATCTGCATCCTTGAGAATGATCTTCCTTGGTTTATCCCTGCAGACAGATGAGAGAGTCTCCCCTTCCCTCCCCTCATTGGGAGTGGGAGAAGAGAGTCCCAGTCAAAGGTGCTTTCCAGCTTCTGCATGTACAACAGACTCTCTTTGCTGTCTTCTCTGCTCAGAGAAAGTCTGACTTGGGGGATTTAACCAAGGAGAGAGTACGTCATTCTCACTCCAGCCTCACCTGTACTGTTATGCTAGACTTTTCCCTCACATCCAAAGTCCTTTTACTAACTTGCATTTCATAGTTCTTTTCCCATAGCTCTTTCTGAATTATTATTCCCCAAGTGCTCCTCCTTTACAGGCTGAGAATGGAGGTGCTGACACGGGTGTGTTGTAAAGGGACAGCCTTACTTTTCCCAGTGGGTTGCTGGAGCCATTGCAGGACTCTGACAGGTTTAAGAAGTATATCAAAAGGGTGAAGAAATTCTCACAGTCTGGGAATGGAGAGCTTTTGGACCAGAAATGAGGGAGAGAACATGCCCTGAAGGACAGCTCTCGTGCCTCACCACCTCCTTGGCTGTCTCGTGTTCAGGTTGGTCTTTATTCATTGGCATGGATATCAATACTGCAGCAGTGTAACAAGATTTCACCTAAAGATTTCAAAGCACTTTCCAGCCCCTAAAAAGAGCTTAATTGGCAATTTATACTGTTTCCCAGTTTTACAGAGGCCTTAATGCAGTCCTGAGAAACTTGCCCAGTCTGTTAGTGGCAGAGCCTGGGAGCAAAACTGGAGTTGCAATTCTCAGAAGCACTTTCTGGATGCTTAATTTTGCTTCTGTAATTGATTTATGTTACAGTGTATTGAAGCAAATATTTTCCAAAATAAGGCCCTGCAAACATACACACACCCCTGTGGTAGCTTCTGAGAATAGGATTTTTGCTCATAAGACATGTTCAAACATAGATGCTGCTCTCAAAGGTGCTCACCATGGCATGTGAGGAAGAAGCAGAAAACCGAGTGAGGGGAAAACCCCACAATTTTTATTTAAGTGAATTTTTAGCCCTTGTGATTCTGAAGAGGAGTAAAAGGCAGAGTTCTTTGGTGTTGAAAGAGGTGTATAAGGAGTAACAAGTCTCATGAGCCAGACCTTGCAGTCCCTGGTTTGGGAAGCCCCATCTCTGGAGGTGATTGGATTGCATTGTGAGCCCCAATTCTGCAGCTGGAGCTGCCAGAGTGGTTTTCTGCAGTCACATGCAGCCCTGGCACGCCTGGGGGATCTGAGTAGGAAGAGGTGTGATGAAATTAAAAAGTTTGTGAATGTCAAAGAGGAATGTGGAAACTGAAAAAGATTACTTATGTACATTTGTATGTATGTATACACATCCAATTTGATTTTTCAAATGACTTGAGGCTATAAATTCATACTGTTTCTTTATTACCTTAGCCCCCTTTCTGTGGTACTTGCTTGTTCACAGTAAGAGAGCTGAGTAATTTTATGCTTTGGCAGATAATATCTGCAAATGTTGCTCCATTTAGCAAACAGGTTAAATAGACCAAAAAGAGGCATGCTGAAAAATTCACCTTTCTCATTTTGACTATTGTTGAAATGAGTTTTAAAAGACCCAGTGACTGAAAGCAGCATCATAATGCATTTCTGCTCAGGCTGCGAGGTTGAAAGTCTGTGTTGTGAGCCCCATCGTTTGCTCACCTGAATTTTCAAGCTGTGCCTCTAGCACAAATGGTGAAGGTATCTCATCTTGTTTGTTTTTATCTGCATTGAATCCCCTTTACTCTGGGCTGCTCAGCCAGAAAATGCTGATGCTTCCTCTGGTCTATCTGCCTTCAATCTCCTCCCGAGTTAATCGCAGGAAGTTTGGGGACTTCACAGCCCCCTTTCTTCCCATACCCTCTGTGTCTGCAGAGTGGGGTCAGGAAAGGAGCACCTGGACAAGGCAGCCGGGAAGACTTTCTAGGAGGAGGAAGAGCATTTATTTATATGG